>CM029496.1:22499771-22967007 GCA_017140595.1 Eucalyptus curtisii
ATATGTATCAAAATTTCAGGAATCACAATAAATAAATTAAAACTTTATGGACCACATTAAACATTAGGCAAAAGTTCAGGGATTACACTAAATAAATTAAAAGTTCATAAACCACATTATACATTAGGCCAAAGTTCAATGACTATTTGTTTCATTATCCCTAAATGAAATGAAGCTATTGAACATGTGGCAGATCTTAGTACACTACTTGTGTAATTTGGAATTATGCAGTATAATAATCCATATAATAATTGAGATTTTGCGGTGGATGTATTAGTTTTCCCCAATGTATAAAAATACATTTTCCCATCTACTAACATATTTAAAGTTAGTGAAATTAAACCTATATATTTAGACATTAGCTACAAAAGGGGATGGATTTGCAACTTTAAGCTTGTGGGAGCGGATTTCTTAAAACAGAGAATGGGCATCTCCTCGAATGGGGCAAATTTCCCGCAAAAAAAATGCCCAGCAAGTCATTAGGCTGCCTGATGCCTAGCGAATCCGCCCTGCAAGGCATTATCGCTGCCCCGGCTGGCGAATCTACCCTCTCTACACTTTTAAGAAATTCTTTTATCTTTTATTTGACTTGTAATATTTGTTCTAAAGATATAAAATAACAATAACAAAACCCCAAGAAGTAAGAACAACCACTTCTCCTTAAGTCTTGCTTTTATAGAATATGAAAGCTTTTAAAGTTCTTTAGGTAAGCAATGTGGTAAAATTGTTTTCCATGTATTTCATCTTCACATTTTCCCACATTAGCTAATTTGTGCGTGTTGGAGTTTGTTTGGCTCTTTAAAACCAACCAATAAGGCCACTCTTCTTGTATAAATCCAGCCCTCTGGCCATTTGTTTTTTTTAAAAGATAGTAAACAATAGAGAAAAATGTCAAAAGGCCATCTAGTAAGTGGATTAGCTCTTTTTGAGAAGAATGATTAATTCTATGGCGGTGGCCTGCACGGGGCTGCGGCGGGCAAGTTTTCATTTCAAGGGACGAGGGACGTCATCTTAGTCCTTGCCTTCACATCCCAATTTAAAACTAGTTTTAGAGAAACAATTAACTTTTAGATAAAAATGGTTATATTTTCTTTCTTCTCTCGCTAGAAGAAATCTCTTTCAATCATGTTTTCGATTGGCGGATTATACATTATAAACATCACACTTGCAAATTTGCTTAATACAATTTTGGATATTATCTATGTTCGTAACGCCACCTGTTAGAGTTTCCTCCAATAGGATGGACGAAAACATTCAATCATCATAATCATAACATGCATAATTGGTATAAAAAAAAATTCCACTTGGTTTCGTGCCATTTGTAAATAAAAAGAGCTAAAACAATGAGACGTGAATGCTTCCCTATTTTCTTCTGTTTATCACAAACCTTCTCCATTATAATCAAGGAAAGACATTTGGAGGAGTTATGGAAGATGCAGGTAGTATGTATTTCGGTCGAGTTCAATATAAGGATCGTTACATAATATGTGTAGCCCATTTATTACAGAAATCATTTCTATCACTGTTAAATTGAGTAGTTATATTTTGAAAGATAGACAAATCATGCAAAATGGATAGTCTTTTTAAAATCAATTTCTTTTATGAACTTTGTGGACCGTATAAGATTACATGCTTGAATCATTAATATAAGATATATTCTTTGGCAGTGATTATTATGCCCTTCTTCTTCATAACAATTAGTGCTTTAGTCTTTGACACGTGGAGGAGGAGAAGCAAACAAAAAAACTTCAGGCGAAATGGGGGAGAGCTCTTGAAACACCACAGGGTTCAAATTTTTACGGAGGCAGAATTGGCAAAAGCAACCAACAACTATAATGATAGCAATAAGCTTGGTGAGGGCGGTTTTGGTTCTGTCTATAGAGGAAGAGTAGCAGGGGGAACCATGGTCGCAGTCAAGAAGCCTAAAGATCTGCACAAGTCTCTAGTAAAGGGAGATTTCCAGCAGGAACTTGAAATTGTGATGCAAATAAACCACAAAAATGTGGTGAGGCTCCATGGCATTTGTTTGGAGACTAGAATACCATTGCTGGTTTATGAATACATTTCGAATGGTACCCTCTTTCAGCACATCCATCAGAATGCGTTGACCATCTTAAGATCATGGAAAAACCGGCTCAGAATAGCCACTGAAGTTGCTATTGCACTCGCGTATATGCATTCCTGCGCAGAACCCCCAATCATTCACGGTGACATCAAGTCGGTGAACATACTTCTAGATCAAAATCACTCAGTAAAAGTGTCCGATTTTGGAACTTCGGTGCTTATATCACCAGAGCATAGTCATATAATAGCCACTGAAATTCAAGGCACATTGGGCTACATCGATCCTGAATATTTAACCACCGGTATGCTAACAATTAAGAGTGATGTATACAGTTTTGGAGTTGTTGTCGTGGAGTTGCTCACAAGAAAGAAGCCTACAAGTTTTATTACTAAGTCCGGAGAGTCAATTAATATTATCCATTATTTCATCTCTTCCGTGAAGGATAAGACGCTATCTGATGTCATAAACTTCGAGGCAGCTAGTGAAGATGAAATGGAGAGAGTAGGAATGGTTGCTGAGATTGCAGCGAAGTGCTTGGACCAAAGCGGTGCGAAGAGGCCAGTAATGATGGAAGTGGCTGAGCTACTCACGAGGATTACCCAAAAGCTCGACAATTCAACAGTTGAAGAAGAAAATAAAGAGACGGAAAGCGAGGTGGATAAAGAAAACCTCTACTCCCATGCGACTTCAATTACTGCCAGGATGAGCCAACATGGGACGTCGGGCTCTCTTTCTATTCAGTAGGTTCCAGCATCTGATCGTTGGTTACTAGAGTGACATGTCTATTAATTCTGCATAACGACTTTTAGGGTTGATTGTGTATTCTCTATGCGTGTGTTATTATTGCCATTTGTTTTGGACTTAAAGTTGCGCAAGCATTCATGTAAGTTTGTCACAATCTGTATGATATATGTGCAGCTTTGCACTAGACTTATAGAAGGCCAGCATGTGGCCATTTTGACATTATCAGAATCTCTCTTTCCCTTTTTATCTTTTCTTCTTTGTCTTCTTTTCCTTACATATAATAATAATAGGTCAGGAAAAAAAAAATCTACTCACTCGTTTTTATCTTATTTTGTCCTTAATATAATCCCAATTAACTTTTGTGGCAAGTGAAAATCTCCTTCACTTCCGGTCTTTACCTTTCCCTCATTATGTTGCACTTAATCCTAATATAATATCCATATCCAGACAAAGGTAAGAACTGTTGGCCAAAAAGACAATAATAGGGCCAGAAAAAAGTTTCTACTTTCACTATTGCTTCCATTTTTTATTTATTTATAAATTTGATCTTAATTTGAAAAAATAAATCCCAATTTAATTTATTTTCTCTTTATTTGTAGTTCATTTAATCTAATTTTAGTTTGGATGTTAAACCGGGAGTGAGAGGGGGAAAAACAAGCCGATTCAGAAATAAAAAAAATACCATAACTTCCAACCATGATATGATTATTTATAAATATGACAAAGGCATCCCATGTGTGCTTCGGCTAGATGCTTTTTTCTACTAGGTTTTCTTGTAGTCTACCTTCGAGTAATGCATTTTTGCCTATTCCTATTGCTTTCTTACATACCACGTATTATTTTGAAGCTGAAGTCACAGTAATGGACTTGATGGATGATGGAATCACCTTCCACATGTGGCCTTCCCATACTCCTCACGTTCCAGAGTACCTAGGCTTGTCCTGCGCACGCACAGATAAAATCAGAGTGATGGTCACTGCCACCGTGTTTTCGTCGGGAAGGTTTTTATCTTTCAACGAAGGATGGGTCTTCGATTTTTCGTTTGTATAGAGCCCCCTGTCGATTCGGAAAGAAAGTTACATATTCTACTCATAATTATGATGAATAAAGGATAAATTTAAAGCAATTGAAAGTAAATGCAAAACTAAAATAAGTAAAGAACGATAGCAGAAACTGAGTATATTGAGGTTTCTTGTTCAATTGCGCAATCCTTTTACAATGGCGACTACTTGGCTATTTATAGTCAAGTATTTTGAATAACCGTATTCTAACGATTATCATTTCAATTTTAAGTTTCCTAGAATCTTCGGTACTATAGTAATAATTGCATTGTTTTATCCATTGGGTCGTCGATATCAAGCGCTCCAGTAATTGCCTTCATCCTTATCCTCCTGTTCTTGAGTGATAATCGGCACTGAAGTGATGATGATCTCACCTGGATCTTAATGGACTCGCTTCACAAATCTCAGATCTATGGGCCTTATTTTTCATCCATGGCTCGTTGAGCCATTTTTGGTATTAATAAATGCCCCCTTTAAAAAGGATATATCTATAATTCTTTTAACTTGATTCACCATTGGTACTTGATCACACTTATCTGTTGGATTCCCGCGATGCATCGCTTTGGGTTTAAGTCTTTCAATAAATCATGATCCAAAGACTTCTTGGGTTTCGTGCCATCCATCCCCAAATGATCCTGCGGCACTATTCCTTCTTTTAGCGATCGGCACTATTCACTCCAGGATTCAATTTTACCTTTTTGCTCTCGGCATCTTCTCTCTTGGCGCTTTTCTTCAGTCCTACCATGTCTCCCTCCTATGATCCTTCAACTTTCTTGGTTCGCATGGGTCATCTTCGACTGCTTGAATACAAAGATAATGTTTTTTATTTTTTTTTTGTGAAAGATAATGTCTTTTTCTCTGCTAAAACTGTCGCAAAGAGCTAGCATCGGAGATCATTCTCGGTCCCAGCCTTCTTACACTTAGGGTGCGCATGGCAACGTTTCTCTTCCGGGGAAGAGTTTTTTTTTTCAGAAACAGTTCTTTTCTATTTCTATTCCGGGGAACAATTTCTAAGTAAAAGAACCCGTTTGGTAACTACACAAAATTTCTACTCTTGGAATAGAAATGCGTTTGGTAACGCAACAATTTCTCTTTTGTATTTATTCGTTTTTTATTCTTGCCCACGGATTGCCGCCGCCGCCACCGCCGACCTCCGCCGCCCAGCCCATCGGCCGCCGACGACCGCTGGCCGCCGGAGGCGGCCGATGGGCCGGGCGGCGGAGGTCGGAGGTGGCGGCAGCGGCCGGCGGGCGGCGGCGGCGGCGGCGGGCGGGGCGGCGATCGGGGCGGGGCGGGCGACGGGCGGATCGGGCGGCGGCGGCGGCGGGCGGCGGGCGGCGACCGGCGACAAAGGGCGGGGCGACGCACAACCGGCGGCGGGCCGGGCGGCGGGCGGCGGGCGGCGGTGGCTCCGGGCGGTTGGAGGTGGCCGCGGCAAGAGAAAGAAATAAAACAAAAATAAAAAAGAAAATTTGCTTATTTCTAGAAATTGTTCCCGGGACAAGAAGCAATTTTTTTTTGTTTCTCGTTTCTATTCCCCGGCTAACTTTTCTATTCCGGGGAATAAAAAACAACTTGGCGTTACCAAACGGGTTTCTGTTCTTTTTTTGTTCCGGGGAACAAAAGAACAGAAATTTTGGGGAAAAGAAATGTTGTCATGCAGCCCCTTAGTGTTCCTTCGTTTCTCCATTGCTACTTTCCTTGCCATTCTTCCAGAAAGACCACATAGTGGAGTATGTTTGGACCCGTGCGTCTCAAAGGCTCAGGTCTTTTCCTTCTTTCGACCTCATCTTTTTTTGAATATAAATAGGCTTAAGTTCTCCAAACTCAAAGTGTGGCGTAAGTCGTCCAATAAACGTAAGAGTAAGACATGGAGTTGTCTATTTCATCATATTTATACTCGATTTGATCATGCCAATTTGATTTCTCATAAATCTGAGGTGTTAAGTTGCTTTAAGAAATTTATGAGATTGACAGAAAATCAATTGGACAAGAAAATAATAACATTAAGATGCAATCGAGGTCGCGCATATTTATCTAATCAGTTCAAAAATTGATGTGATGAAAAAGGAATAGAAAGACAATTGACTATTTCAGCAACTCCTCAACAAGATGGTATTGTAGAGAGAAGGCATAAAATTCTAGTGGAAATAATTAGGTCTATGACGGTACAAACCAATTTACCAATCATATTGTGGGTTGATGCTTTAATAACTACTACCTATATACTTAACCCCATGCCTTTTAAATCAGTTATTTCCACTTCATATGAGTTATGGAGAGGTTAAAAACCCGATAGCAAGATTTGGAAGCGACACACCTTAATGCCGTACCAAGACCTTGTAGGTTTGGGCGATCCCTGTACTAAACAAGATTAGGATTTGGCACACCTCAATACTGATCTAAAGCCTCGCGCCCTTGGGCGATCGCCATGCCACACAAGACTTGAATTCGGCACATCTCGATACCGATTTTAAGGTCTCACGAGCTTAGGCCATCACGGATTAACATTGATTCCAAGCTGAACGAACCTTGACCTTATCTCGAGACGTGAATGCATGCATACATGTAAGCTTGAGCAAACCATACAAAATATTTCACTTCATACCCACAGCTTGAACGAGTGAGCACCTGACTAGACTTAATGTCACGCCCCGATCCTCGGGCACGCGCCCATCCCTTACCTTGGTCGATTAAAAATTTGCAATATCCCAGGACGTATCGCCGACCCTTTCATTTTCATATGCACATGCGGAAGCAATTATAAATTCCCATACAATAAAACATTGGGATAGAACAGTAGGATTAAATTTCAAACCCTTAAAAACATTCACTCTTATATACATTGCAAACCAGTGCACATATATATATATATATATATATATATATATATATTAAGTCCAATTCACATTAAGCCAGTTTAAAACAAGGTCTACAAGCAGAAGTGGGGTTCTACAAGCTACGGGTCCCCGTCCTCCTCTTCATCATCCTCCATGCTCCAACTGAAGCCCTTAGCAGATTGCACCGAACTTTCGAGATCTTCAAAATCCAAGTCTACTGCATCTAGGAACCTGAAATGGTTATTCAATAACCAATGAGACAACGTCACAACAAGTTCTATCACACTAAGACCCGATTAGTAAACTAATACACCTTAGGGCAGCCTATGCACAACATGAGTCAGAGGACTTACCTTGGCCTCAGATTTTACCTGCATATTAGCACAAATCAAATAGGCACCCAAGCAATCACATCATTGATCGAAGCATTGATCAAATCAACTTAATCGATTACATGTCAACAAAACCACTCACCGGTCATTTCCATTCAATCAATCAATTCACAACATCAGATCAAAGCAACGATCAATCGACCTAGTCGATTACATGTCAGTCGGATCATCTCTAAGTCATCCCCACTCATACCATGATTCCCAAATGGTATGCTTATTCACCAAATCACATGTGTTTCCCGAGCGTCATTTTCACTAAATGATATACCGATCATCGACACCGTGCATTATTTAAGGCGCCATTTTCATCAGTGATATCCTCAATCACCGAACCACGTGTCCTTTCTAGGGCGCCGTTTTTGCCAAGGTGATATCGGTAATAGACAGTCTACGTGCGTTCTTTAAGGCGCCGTTTTCACCAGTGATATTCCTCATCACCGAACCACGCCCGCCATAGATCACAGACGGTCTACATGCGTTCTTTAAGGCGCCGTTTTCGCACAGTGATATCCTTAATCACCGAGCCACGCCTGTCACAAGTCATAGACAGTCTACATGCGTTCTTTAAGGGCCGTTTTCACACAGTGATATCCTTAATCACCGAACCACGCCTGCTACAAGTCATAGACAGTCTACGTGTGTTCTTTAAGGCGCCGTTTTCGCATAGTGATATCCTTAATCACCGAATCACGCCTGTCTATACTTCAACAAGCTTTCAACCCTCTAGAATGAACTGGAAGCCGTTGAAGAAAAGCTGGAAGGGCTCGAGACGACCCTTCAGCAGTACAAGGCAATAAAAGACAGAGAGAAGGTGACTCGGTTCCTGCTTATTCTCAACAATACATACCTCACTTTCAGATCACAGATACTGGCCATGGAACCAACACCGACTCTCGGCCGGATATTCCAGCTTGCGGTGCAAGAGGAGAACCGGAGGCTTGCCTCATCGGACAGTAAGACCACCGAAGCTCTAGCACTGGCTGCAAGGATTGAGAGAGAAAAAACCCTAGAAAAGAAGAAGGGTTATGATCCGTCGCTAGGGTTCGCGGATCAACGAGCTCTTAAATGGGCTAGGACGGACGGCCAAGATCGAACGCCGCGATCTGAAGGTCCCAAGGGCACGTGAGTTCCGTCTGATTTGGACGGTGGAGATGGATCCAGATCGAAGGCATCCAACATAGCTCATTTTTCCAAAGGATATGGGCAAAATTTTAAAAATAAAGGGAAATTATTTTTATTTTTTATTTTTGCAAGCGGCCCCACCACACAATTGAAAATTGCTGGAAATTACATGGTAGACCTGGAGAAAAAGAAAAAAAAAAAAAAAGGAGATATCTCAAGCAGCCTATCAACTTACAGGATCAGCAAATTCGGCAAGTCAGCCTATCACACATGGGGAATATCAACAACTAATGCAGGCCTTACAAAAATTAGATGTCCAAAAAAAGGGGAGTAGCTTTACAGGTATTTCTTATTGCCTGGCAAATACTATTTCTCGAAATACCTAGATTATTGATTCGGGAGCCGGTGACCATATAGCATGTGATAAAGGATTATTCTCTGTTATTCATGAAGAATTAGATGATCCTGTTCTTGTTCAATTGCCCAATGGAAATATTGCTTATGTCACTACAACAAGGACAATCACCATTAACTCCCATATTATTCTCACCAATGTCCTTTATATTCCGGACTTCCAATTTAATCTTATTTCAGTGTCTAAAGCCTGTAAGGAAAATTCATGTCGAGTTTTTTTCGATGCTGATACCTGTCTGTTTCAAGCCCTTTCGACTAGGAAACTGATGGGCTAGGGTAGTCTCTCTGAAGGATTATTTGTCTGGAAAAGCTTGCCCAAAAATCTTGATCATTTTCCTTGTAATAAGAAATCATTGTGTAATTTGACTTCCAATAGAAATTTCCCTTTGCACTCCAAATTGGGCCATAGCTCTTTTTTTCCTTATCCTCAATGTCAAATTTGTCCGCTTGCAAAATAATCACGCAATCCCTTTCCTTTGAGCCAAAGTTGTTCAAAAAATATTTTTTCCTTGCTACATATTGATGTCTGGGGACCTTATCATACAGTAAACCATGATGGGTCTCAATTCTTCCTTACCATTGTGGATGATCACTCCAGAGCCCCATGGATTTTTCTCATGCAGTCTAAAGGTCAAGTTGTGTCCAATTTAAGGGCATTTCTTTCTCTGTCAAAAACCCAATTTGGGAATACTATCCAAAGAATAAGGACAGATAATGGGAAAGAATTTTTCAATCATGAATGTGCTGCCCTTCTTTCCTCACAAGAGATATTGCATGAAAGCTCATGTACTTATACACCACAACAAAATGGAGTGGTGGAACGGAAACACTGTGACCTGTTGGAAGTTGCCAAAGCTTTAAAGTTTCAAGCCTCTATTCCAAACAATTTTTGGGGGGATTGTATATTGACTGCGGCTTATTTAATAAATCGTATGCCGACCAAGATTCTTGACGAAATATCTCCTTTCGAGATACTTTTTGGGAAGAAGCCAGACTTGGACCACCTGAAAGTCTTCGGTTGTCTATGCTATGCTGCAATCGTAAGACCTAAGGATAAGATGGGTCCTCATGCTCACCATTGCATTTTTATGGGATATCCCACTTTACAAAAGGGATACTGAGTTTTTGATCCATCTACAGGAGAATTTTCTATCAGTAGGGATGTTCTTTTCCAAGAAACTGTTTTTCCATTTGCCACTCAAGACAAAGGCAGTACTAAGACAGGACATTCTCCTACCTCTTCTATAGAGGACAAGACTGAAGATTCTGGATATATCTTTCTTCCTTTATTGCTAGATACAAAGGAATTTTTCACATCCACTACCAACATGACACCTTTAGTGGAAGTTCAAGATCAAGGGCAGAATGATGAGGTACCTTAAGCTTCACCTCCTTCAGATTCGCCTCCTGTGGAAATTCCAGATAATAATTTATCTTCGGAGAATGATCCACCCAGACGTTCCCGTCGCACCACTCGGCCACCTACCTGGACTAAGGACTACATATGTGGAGTCAGGAATTCACCAGGTATTCTTTTCCCGATTTCTTCTTATGTTTCCTTCGATCACTTATCCCTGGAGCATAGATGTTGTATCACTCGCATCTCTGAAGAGCGAGAACCGTCCAGCTTCACTGAGGCAAGCACTGATCCACGATGGCAGAAAGCCATGGAGGCAGAATTGAAGGCATTAATGGATAATCAAACATGGGATCTTGTTACCCTACCTCCACATCGCAAGGCAATCGGATGCAAATGGGTATACAAGATCAAATATCGGGCTGACGAATCGATTGAAAGATACAAAGCATGGCTAGTGGCTAAAGGCTTCACACAGAAAGAGGGTTTCGATTATCACGAAACTTTCTCCCAGGTCGCAAAAAACATCACAGTTCGCTCCTTTCTTTCAGTCGCAGCTTCTCAAGACTGGTCATTACATAAGATGGATGTTCACAATGCTTTCCTACATGGAGATTTATATGAGGAGATCTATATGGAAGTACCACAAGGTTTTCTGAGATAGGGGGAGAATAAAGTATGTCATCTCTGCAAATTCTTGTACGGACTCAAGCAAGCATCCAGATAGTGGTATGCAAAATTTGCTAAGTCACTAATAGCTGCCGGTTTTCAACAGTCCAGATTTGATTATGCTATTTTCACATGGTCCCAAGGTACGTCATCTATCTACTTGATGATATATGTAGATGACATACTCATTATGGGAAATAATGAAATAGCTATCAAAGGTCTTAAGGAATATTTGCATTCTACTTTCCACATTAAAGATCTAGGCTCGCCAAAGTATTTCCTTGGAATCGAAATTGCTCGATCAGACCAAGGAATCTGTCTCAGCTAGAGGAAATTCGCACCGGAAATTATTCCAGAAGTGGGATTGTCGAGATGTAAGCCAGCTGTAATACCAATTGAGCAAAATATCAAACTAACTACAGCCGATTATGATGCTGGACTATCTCAGGAGGCTAATCCCATACTCAGAGATCCTTTGGGCAATCAAAAACTTGTTGGGAAGCTCATATATTTAATCATGACCAGGCTAGACATAAGTTATGCTGTGTAGACACTCGGTCAGTTTATGCACAAACCAAAGCAGTCTCATATGAATGCCGCACTAAAAGTTGTGAAGTACTTGAAGAAATGTCCTAGACTTGGAATTCTTCTCTCAAGGAAATGTGACATGAAGATGACCGCATACTGTGACGTAGACTATGCAACCTGTCCAATAAGCAGAAGATCCATAACCGGTTTTTGTATTAAATTGGGGGTTCTTTACTTTCGTGGAAAATGAAGAAACAACCAACGGTTTCGTTATCTTCAGCAGAGGCAGAATATTGAGACATGGCCAAAACCACATGTGAAATAGTGTGGTTGAGAGGGTTACTTCGGGATCTTGGAGTATAGGTTAGAGGATCAACAAAGTTATTCTGCGACAATGATGCAGCCCTCAAACTTGCATCTAACCCTATTGCGCATGAGAGAACGAAGCATATAGAAGTAGACTATCATTTCACCCGAGAGAAAATCCAGCAGGGGATTATCGAGACACAAGGGATTGGAATAGAAGAACAACCAGCAGATGTCTTCGCCAGACCTTTATGTCAAAGACAACATGCGTATCTCTTGAGCAAGCTTGGCGTCTTGGACATCTACAAGCCACCAGCTTGAGGGGGAGTGTTGGAAGATACGTAGAAATATTGGAAAGATATAATTGGATCAAATCATGAGGATTTTATTGAATCAATTAAGATCGCATCCAATCTGTAGATTATTTCATTTCCTTTTCTTTTACACATACTTTGTAATATAATGTAACTCTGTACATTGAGTAAAGATAGAGAAATACAGAGAATTTCCCCTGTTTCTTCTTCTTGTGTTTCTCCTCCCCTTCGTCTTCTTACATATTCCATTTGATTCGATTTTCATTCAAAATTCACAAAATTTTAAATCTTGATTCGGCATTTATAAATGCGGGTGATCCAAATATTGATTTTTTTGCTTTTTTAAGAATTAAGTTCTTGTGTAGAAACAGGTGGTATATATTTTTTAGGGTTGGTAGGGTATAAATGCGTTTATACGTGTATAATCGTGTCCAAATATGTTTAGGTGTGTCGTGCTAATACAAAAGGCAAGTTATTGTTGTTTAGTTTGGTCTAGGTTTAAAAGGGTGAATTAGCACAATGCTGTTATTTCACGAATTAATTACTTGATTTATCTATGATATGAACAAAATCACCAAGTAAAATTGCAGGATTTACTGTGATAACAGGACAGAGAAAAACTTAAGAAAAGAAGAAGTAGAAAAAATGGCGCGGAAAAAAAATAATAAAAGAAAAAAAGAAAAAACTCTGGCGATGCTGTTCGAGCAACAGAGGACATGTGGTGATTTCATTCTGGCAGATTGCAAATTCGGCTTGTGAAGTTGGACGAGTTATCATTTTTCTATGATGAAAATCTAGATATTAATTTCATTGTCTTTTTCGTGGTATGCTTGCATTTCACCTTAAGTTATCACAAAACAAGCACATTCAGGAGTTGCAGCTAGTTCCCCTCGAGGCTCCGACACTCCAGCAGTCCTCGATAGCATCCTTAGAGCTAAGAGTGCTTCATTACCTGCTTCAAAGTGAGGAATTTCGATCACCCAAGGTGATGACAGGAAACACTGAGGCAAGGGTCGAATATCACATTGACTGTTTTCGACTCCCGATAAATGCCCTGGTTTGTCACGTTTGCATGTTAGTTGGTTCGATCTTGGCAGTAAAAATTGTCTGGAAATGATAAGGATAGGACAATTGCATATCTAGAGCGAACTTCACATAACTCAAATTAGGCCACTTGTGAAGCATCACCCCAAGGAATCCAGATTCTAATAGCTTATTACCAAATGTGCCCAATTTGAGTTCACTAAAGTTAGAGAAGATTGAGAGTGACTTGAGAAGATCCAGACTCTTGTATAAAAACTAAAGAAAGCCAAAAGACATAAGGAAGTTCAAATTGCCATAAAAGATTTAGAATCATCAAAAAGCAACATGAAATACTTGTATGATCCAATCAATGAAGGCTAAAGTAATAAAGAGTAATAAATAGACATAACTTGACAGGGTTAAATAAAGATAGACATTGCACACACAAAGATCTTTAAGAGCTTATATTCAACACAAATAGACAGAACTCGATCAGTGTTTCCTCAATTGAGGACACAATCAGGCAACGCATATTCGAGCAATCCTCCATGTATGCGCATGTGGTGCACCTCAATTTTGTGCATTATGCGGCTATAATATAAATAAGGAAAAGTACCAAAAAAGTCATAAATCTATTGCCATCAATATTTAATTTTAAACTTTTCAATTAGATCAATTTAATCATAAACATTTTTCACACTTGTACAAATTCAGTTAATCAAGCAAATTTAAGCTGGAAATCACTAACGTGAATGCTTGCCTTTCTATATGACATGATTAACGCTGACATGAACTTTGCAAATAATTTTTTTTTTTCCTTTCTTTTTTCGCCTTCCCTCTTCCCATTGCTGGTGTCGGCTATCAGGCGAGGTTTGACCTCTGGCAAGGGCGAGCGCCAGTGAGGCCCCCCTTGCTGGAGCCTCACCCTTGCTTGGGGGAGCACTGCTTTTACATGACGGCCACCACCTCACGTTGCCGTGCTCCGTTGCCACCACACTTCCTGCTCTCGATCACCATCTTCAGCTTCATCTAACATAAAGATCTTACGGTACCTCTTGAAGAAGTCCCCTCGCTCGTAGGTCAAGTTCAGAACCCAAGAAAACGTGTCCCGCTGACGGATTTACGGCAGAACTGAAAAATAATTTCTCCGAACCGATTTTTCGATTCTCCGTTTTTCTGGTTCAGACACCCTCCATTTTTCTGTTTCGACTCTGGTCACATTCTTAGATTGAAAACAGAAACTGAGATTTTCTGCATTGTCAATCTAAAATCGGAAATGATCCAGGCTGAGTCGATGATTCAGGTCCTGCTATCGCCTATCGTGATGGAATGAATTGAATCATTGCATTAAACTCATATATTAACTCAGCGTGTAAACTGCCCATCATATACTCGGCAAGATGCCCAAAACAAAACCATATAGATAAGTCCACGATCTCAACTGAGACTGATTAGTTCCTGATTCGGTCCGATTCCCAGATTCCGAGATCGGGAATCGGACCAACCAGTCCTGAAACCGAGAACTGGACCAACTGATCAGTCCGGTCCAGTGGAACTGGTAAATTTGCTGTTTTGGGCCAAAATAAAATGAAAAATAGGAGAAATTGGGAGGAATTAGGGTTTGTTTTTAAAGAAATTTAAAAATTATATATAAAATTAACCGGTCCAGTTTGCACCTTGGAACTAGGAACCGGACTGACCGGCCACCGGTTCCAATGTTTTCAATTTATCAAATTGGGAACAATTTTGAAAAATTATATTCATGCGATCTTTTTGCACAAATTTGATCAAATTT
The DNA here is from genome assembly GCA_017140595.1 of Eucalyptus curtisii. Taxonomy (NCBI): domain Eukaryota; kingdom Viridiplantae; phylum Streptophyta; class Magnoliopsida; order Myrtales; family Myrtaceae; genus Eucalyptus; species Eucalyptus curtisii. The sequence goes on from CM029496.1 coordinate 22,514,402, forward strand.
TGACCGGGTATAACTTTTCTGTCTAACTTCCCATTAAATCAATTTTTGCACCAATGAAAAGCTGTCACCCAATGTTTTCAATCCACCACATTGGGAAGACTTTTGAAAAATTATGTTCATGTGACTTTTCACAAATTTGGGCAAACTTTAACAAAGCATAATTTTTCTGTCCTGCATCTTATTGACTTGATTTTTGCACCTTCAGAAAGCTCTATAGTGTCACACTATTTCCTAGGCACGTTCAAATCTCAACATGTGTGCACAAAGCGAAACTAACTCAATAACATGAAATCGCACACAAGATACAGGAAATTATAAAAGCAGACTTTTGTTTCTGGAAATCCATCGAACCCTTAAGCTTTATACAATATTTAAAGTTAGATGTGATGGGCTAATTTTATGGTTAGAAAAAAACGTTCAAATATTAGTGCATGTATACTGTTGGTTGAAATGCCTTGATGAAGTTGTAATGCACGTGCTTAAGAAGGAGTTGCTTAAGTTTGTGTAGCAAAGTGTTCATCACATGTTCAAATCATAATATGAACCTTCGATTCATACATATCGTTAATGTTTCATGAGATCTAAATCTGAAACCGAGAATAACACAAGGACCTTTGGTGTTTCTTTGTTCAATGCGATATATTTCCATGGTGTTCATTGATGGTCACCGGCACACTGTTTCGTTCGTCACGTCCCGTTCTCTCTATATGTTTTGGTTGTGATGCGGTTGTTGCATGGTACTGGTGATATGCTGGTGGTCAGTGAGGTGTTGTTTGGTAGAGATAGGAAGTTTACAAAGGGTAGCCGGCGGTTGCCATTAACATGGTGGCGGCCATGTCAACTGACGACTGAAAGGGTAACCGGCGGTTGCCATTAACATGGTTGTTTGGCAGAGATAGGAAATTTAACGATTATCCCTATTCGTGCTCCCTAGACTTTTAGATTAGATTTTCATTAACTAATAAGAGATAAACTAGAACAAATGCACGCTACACGCGCACCCGCGCATGCGTCAGTAAAAAGTCCACTCACCATCAATCAAGCAAATCCTCATGGCACTCTTGCATCTCACGCTTGGACACTAAAATAGTCTCGCTATGATTCTTTAGGTGCCTGCCTCTTACTCACCAATGAACAATTAATAGTCAATTATGATAAACTACTATACGCTTTCGAGACATTGGCGAAGTCAATTATGATAAACTGCTATACGTTCTCTTTCGAGAATTGGCGAAATTCGGGTTCAATCCCCAATTCGATTTAGAATTAATCCAAGGCAAACAAAGATCATACCTTTCACCTCCTTTAACACCCAGCTGTATAATGCATCCTAACTTGTCTCGATCATGTAGCATTCGGCGTGCAATCAAATCTTGAAATACACCGAGTTCTCATATCGAGCTTTGTAAAATTTCCATCTATAAGACAAATGCAATCATGTGTGCGCTATTTCTTCATTCGCTAAATGTCATGACTATATGTGCACACTATCCCTTCTCTATTTAAACAGATTCTACAGGGCACTAAAAGGGAAATATACAGGCGCCCACCAAGAGACTACAACAGAGAGACATAAATCAAAATACATACAGACTCCAGGGAAAAAAATCGAAAAAAACTCAAACCTGGCAATTAATTCTATTCCAGTTCAGAAATCTATTCACTTTTCAACAGGGCTTGATTTCGATTCCGATGCTTAGAAGAGTCCTTGCTGATTCCATTGCCTTCTCACCTCCAAGTTCCATGGCCTCTCCAGTCAATTCACCTCCTGCATCTACTGACAATTTGGTTGAAGCCTTTCCATTTTGGGCCGCATCAACTTTTTTATGCTGTGCACTGCTCATGGAAGCTGGAGCTGCAGCAGCAACAAGGGGAGCGCTTGGTGGGCCATGCCTCTTTTTGGGAACTGGCATGTCATGGTCATGTACCCCCTTATAAGTGATCATTACCGCATTTGCATTATCTACGGCCATCTCAATTTGTTTACGAACCGGGCAACCCGCTGAAGTGCATCTGTAGTAATTCCTGAAATTCGCAGACATCATAAATGCCATTACAAACACTTCAATCTAGAAAGAAATGCTAGATCATGGAATACAGCGAGTAAGTCTTGCATATCATTTAATATTGTCCCCTTCATGTACTCTTAGAACAACATCAAAAACAACCGCTGCCACCAGTATTACCTAAAACTAGCAAGGCAAAACCAGGCACACATGCCACCACTACCATAGTGAAAAGTATACAAGCATACTTTCCCTCAATCTAACTGCCCACCAGGCCAGATGAAGAAAACTGGTTCATGCAGATCACTTATTATTGCAATTGTCAGGTGCTTACCTTATATATGAGTATACAACTAGGAAGACCTTGTACAGGCTACAACAGTCATCGCAGAGCACATTGTGACGTTGTGCTCTAAATATGGTTCACAGGTAGCCATTTGCAGATTATGTTTGTACTAAGATCTTCAAAATTGATTAGTGGAAAAATCTTGTGATTGCAGAGACCTGTTATGTTCATCTGTGTTGTGCTCATTCATATGTACAGCCAAATACAGCTTTACCTCCCCTAACTATCGTCATACTACAATCATATACATTTCATTCTCAGGTCCCTATATCTAATTTCCAAATATGATTGAATGCGGTTTCATTTACTTAAAGCAGCAAGCAATCATTCTTAACTATACATACGTACCACGTGACGCAAACAGGAAAGTAAAACAAAATTTAGTACCATGCAATGCCCAAGAAGCTCTTAAAAAAGCCCGAGGCTAGAGACAGAGGTGAGGATTTTTTTTTTTTTTAAAGGAAATACAATAAACAATCACAAAAATGATTGTTCAAAACAGTAAAAGGTCCAGTCCCTTCTTTTTCCCTCCACAAAAGCAAAGCTTACCCTAAGAACCTTGTCACATCAATAAATTCTGATGAATTAGTAGTCTCTTTCTTTTTATAACTGAGAGAAAAGCAAGAGTAATTATATGCATGTACCTGGGACGAGAATTTCCCTTTACCATTTTCTGCCCGTACTTTCGCCACCTGTAACCATCAGCAGATATCCCCACATCACCTGCTGCATGCACAACAATCTTAGCTTTCTTTCCAGGTTTCGGTTGGGGATCTGAGTGGCACGACTTGTTCTTCTTACCACTGTATGTCAGAGAAGAGGAGAAAAATGATTAAGACACCACCTAAACAACAATGCTTCCTTGGGTGACTGATAGATGAAAATTATTCTGAGAGAGAACACGGCAGGAATTACAGCTTCCTTCAACTTGCCTTTGTCTATGCTCTATTTCATTGACATGCTCGTTCTTTATGGTAGTTTCCCCTTTTCCACCAAAGCCAACTGAATTTTGATGCTCACTTTTGGTTTTAGCAGGGATTTCTTGGGCTGGCTCCTTGGAAGAAGAGGATGGAACTGAATCATCAAGCACTCTGGCCGAATGGTTATTAGAAAGATGCTTGTCAACAGGCCCAACTGATTTTTCAAATTTACCCTCCAACATGCCATTGGCCTTCTTTGGTGGATCATGGTTATGTTGACTTCTGTAAACAGTCTCTAACATATGGCCTAGCTCATCACAACACTCGATCTTTTTTGCAGAACATTCTGTGTTTGTGCACCTGAAATAACTTCTTGAACCTTTGGGACTTTTGACTTGCTTTTGACCATATTTTCTCCAGTTGTAACCATCAATGTTAGAAGTCCTCAAAGCTCTAGGGGCATTCCTTGTGTAAGAACTTCTTATGTCTGGATCTGGCATGCAGGAACCCGTAGTCTTCATCCCAGAACCTTGTTCCACTGGAGTTGGACTTGGAATTGACGAAATAGATTGAGTAACAGAAGTTGGTGATAATTCTGATGTTGCCATTGCACATGGTGATAAACGCAGCTGGATCTGTGTCTGTGTCTGAATGGTCTCCCCTGCTCCAACTGCAAGACCTTCCTGGTGGGACTGTTGAACTTGCTCCTGAAGTCCAAAAATTGTTATCACATCAAAGACTTGCGAGCATTGATGAATAAACGAAGACCTGTTAACTCAATCTACTAACAAAGACATGATGCCAGTGACAGCAAGAGAAATACATGTTTCAAGAAACTATCTAGTTTATGATTCATTGAAATGTACTTATATCTAAGCTCACGATTTCACGATTGAGATGGTTGTGGATGATGTCTTTTACAAATCGCGGCCCAAAACTTTGCCAAGAATTTCAAGGTAGTCTCTTGACTGTAAATTTTGATATCTCACCCCTAAGCTTTCGAGCATAGCACAATTTTCAACATTCGCATTCTACACCATATTACATAGTAGCTAGAATCTCACCAGGATACATCTGGGAAAATGCGGACAAATAATACAAGCGTCACTTTGTTCTTCCATATAAAATTTCTGCCAAATCTAAGTAATTATAGAAAAGTTTCACAAAACTTTGATTGATGTTAGATGTCACGTTTCTATGTCTGTTAAGGTTTTACTTATCCAGAATCAAACAAAAGTCAAACCTCCAAGGCTCAAAGTGACAGTTAAGCAACTCAAAAAGAGAAAAAGCAAAAAGTCGCTCGCACACCCAAGTTGTCTGTTTGGTTGGTGTTTAAGACAGACTAACAAAGCAACAAAATACCAATCTTGAATATCTACCAAAATATAAAAAAAAAATATTTCAAGTTATAGAAAGTCATACAAAAATTATGGTGATTTGAAATGTTAATTTTTACATATTTTTGAATATTTAAGGTGTTCTGCACTCAATAACGTTGATTTTATTCTCAAGCTAAATAATAGGCCAGCTACGAAAATTCAAATGACAAACTAAACACCCTCTAAGTAGTTGCCTAAAAGGTCAGCATGTAAAAGTCTGAAAGCATGATCATACATTTCTGAGATTGAGGGGCTAAATGGTAATTATTGATCTGGTTCAGGTCATCAGGGACTAAAGATATAGATGACCTGCAAAATGTTTCATCACACAAGGTTTTAAGTCTGGGCCAGAAAATCATATTGTTCCAACTTACAGTCATGTTCAAACATACATTTTCCTGAAAAGGGAGAAAAGGTAAACTGCAAATGCTTTACACATTTTTGAAAGCCATCTTATGAGCAAAATTATCTTAAAATGGTTGAAAAGAGTTTTGACTATATTCAAGATTAACATTCTGCTGAGATATGGCAAGTGAATCATGGAGAAAGCAAATGTCCCGAGGACATAGAAAGTATCATTTCTTTCGCAATTAATTTCATATCTCCTTTATAACAACACTATGCCTTAATCCAAGTCAGTCCCACTAGATCTTGAAAATTCAAGATCGATTAATCTTCAGGAGGTGTGCACCGGCGCACTGGGTGCACTGCTAATTTTTCCTTCGTATCTTTCTTTTAGCATGCAAATTTCATTAATGGGACAAACCTGACGTGCTACGCACATAGAAAAATTTACTTATATGAAATCTATCCAACATCTCTGAAAGAACCCCTCTCGTAGGCTGAATATATAGGGTGCAACAGGAAAGCACCTCATCTACAAGGAGCTGAAGAATTCCTTTCTTAACAAGTCTCTCGATACATATTGAGCTACTACCTTTAATGATTAACAAGTCTCTCAAAACATATTATTAATTCGCCTTGTGGCTGACCAGGTGGTGTGGTACTGGCATTCCACTATTGAGCTAATACCTTTAATGATTTCTATTCTTTTATCAAACTTACATCTGGTCTTGATTTCTTCCTCAATCCTCATGCTCATCCTACACTCAAAATGGTATCGCAAAGGGCATCCTGAAAATTGTCCACACAAAACAAACACAGGATTGTAAACGTGCTAAACTTTCTGATCAGACCCAATTCCATAAACAATTCTTGATTCCAAAAATCAAAGTTTTGATTTTTTAGGATAACAGGGGTTCTATGTTCGTTTTAACAACTGTTCCTAAGGTTGATCACTTGAGACAAGCCAACGAGTCATCCGAGCCCCAGATCGCAAGTATTGACTATCAATCAGTAGCCCATTGAGAAGCCCACTGACAAGTCTAAGACAGTAAACCAGCTAAGATAGCTTCATGTATAAGTGACTAGGAGGAGTACTAAGTCAAAACAACTGAGAATCGAAACAATGAAAGGCAACAGGAATCTTATGTTCTATGGTCTTCACAACACTATCAGTCAAGTATTAGAGCGAATTCCATCATCATCCGTATGGAGAAGTGGAATTAAGTAGAATAGAGAGTGAGAGTGAGCAGCTCGCTTATGCAAACGAATTTACAAGGACCCAAATTAGGCTTCCCTCCAACAAAAACAGTAATCAAATGGAACAGAGCAACCGATGTTAAAAAGCGTAAGGCACCTTAATCACCTTGGATTCTTCCGCCGCCGCGGAACTCGCCTTCGAACCTGCCAATTCAACCCACCACCGCCTCAATCACCGAGAATACCAACAAAAAGAACGAAAAAAGAAAAAACAAAACTTTGCCCGACCCATTTCTTCCCCTTTTTTCCCAAATCAAGACAGCTTCGGAACTCACCTTCGCACCGATCACAATCGGACGCCGCCGCGGCTAGGGTTTCCGACGGCGGGACTCCCCCCGCGCCCGATCCCGTGCCGCCGCCTCCTCCTCCTCCTCCCGCCGAGCTAGGGAGCTCGCCGGGACGGCCGCCCCCGGCCTCGAGAGCTCCGGAGCTGGCTCCGCCCTCGCCCGCCATGACCGGCTCCCGCCGACCACCACCACCACCACCGGCGGCGCACCAGCAACAACCGCAGCACCGAACACGCCTCGAGGAGAGAGAAAGAGACAGAGAGAGCAAAACCTCGTACGGAATCAGGAGATTCCCGGCGGTCCTCGAAGGTGAGGCGCAGGACGCGCTTCGGCCGCGATTCGGTTCGAATTCGCGATTGATGAGAGAGAAAGCGAGCTAGATAGAGAGAGAGAGAGAGAGGGAATCGTTCTTCTTCTTCTTCGTGGCGAACGAAGGAAGAGAGAGAGAGAGAGAGGAGGAGGGGACAGGGCAGATGTTTGTCTTTGACTGGGGATTGACCCAGGTGGGGCTTATGTTTTCCGTGCCGGGGTGGCGAGATAACGGAGCGGCGGAACGGGCCGCCGAGGGCGTCGCCGCCTCTCGCGGAGCGGGCGCAGCCGTTGGATCCGCTTACCTTTTTGACCGTTTCGTTAACAGCGTTTGGGGTTGGGGTGGGCGGGGCCGTTTGTTGCTGACTCCACGGCAGTGCACGTGATCCGTGCTGCTTGCTGCTGCATGCTGCTCCCTTGCTTTCTTCATTTATAACGGCCTTTTCTGTAGGAGGAATTATTGGATTGCAATTAATTAGGGGCCCCTCTTTTCATAAATCGGAATATTTACGTTGAAAACTCCAAACTGGCATCATTTATTCGCACTCGCCCCTCACGATATATTACCTTTTTCCTCTTCGCAATCTTAAATATTCACAAAATTGTCATCTATGTCATATATATTTTTTTTTTTCGTGGATGATGACACGAATAATTGCTGAACCTTGATTCAATTTGTAATATAGTCCATGCACTTTTTATTTGTTTAATATAATTCTTAAATTTTGTCTTGATGTGCAATATGATTTATAGATTTTTAATTTGTTTTAATATGATCCTTGCATTTTTAGTATATGTTCAATTTTATCTCTAAACCATATGAAAATATTCATTACAATCTTTCAATTAATTCAAGTTTTATGGACAATATTGAACATTTTTGTCTTGTATATTTGGTTATAGGGTTAAAAGCTTACCTTGCGGGCTAGTCTTTAGCAAACCATCCTTTTTCACGTTGAGAGCTAAAGGTTGGAGTGATCGATTTCAGAATAAATCAATTCCCACCCTAAAATCGTAAACCAAATTAGAAGAGTCGATTCCTAGTTTGTGAAACTTGGAACTGGCCGACCTAGTTTTCGGATTGGACTAGACTGATATGGCCCGGCTCCTAAGTGGGTTCGAGAATTGATGGTAAAATCTCCCCCCCCCTTTTTTTTTTTTTTTTTTTTCACTTCAATTCCCCTCAAGATTCTAAGGTGCATAGTCTAAACTGCCTCACGAATTAGGAAATTACGACGAAGAAAGTTACTTACAGGAGAAGGAGCAATGGAGAGTGAGAGATGGAGGTGATTGGCGAGAGAGTCTGTGAGCCAAGAGATGACGTCAAGCGAGAGGGAGGCGAGAAGAAGGCATTGACTTTGAGCGAGAGAGAGGGATAGAGGAGGTGTCGAGCAAGAGAGAATGAGGAGGGAGGCATGACTTCTGCCTTGGGAGAGTGAGCCTGAGCAAGAATGGCAATTAAGTTTTTGTAATAAAAGAATTATAAAAGAAAAAGCTATATATGTCCAGTCCACCACATTTGAAATCGGAGGCCAGACCAATTATCATCGGTTATAAAAATTAGGAATTAAGAATTGGGAATTGCTCAAAAGTCGACTAGTTTGATTTGATTCTAATGTGCTGGATGCGTCAAAATGGGTTAAACACTCATTTATTATCCCATATATGATGGATTGGGTCATATATGAGTTAGCTAAATTTTGCTAGATGTTGATAGGGATTTGAGTAAATTTTGCTAGATGTGTTGATAGTTTGAGTGATAAAGTCCAATAAAATGTGATTTTTAACGAGTCTAAAATCCAATCCACTTGCAAGTTCGAATCCCAGATGCGTCGTTAGGGATTCTTACCTGGAGTACTATGATGGTGGGTCTTGCAATCACTCCCACAGGGTTTGCTCGCCGGCTATCGGCTTATGATTTTCTGGGTTACCAAAAAAAAAAAATCCAATCCACTTGCGATCCCCCCTTGAAGGTATTGAGCTCAAATAAACTAATTTAGAAAATCTCAACAAAGGAGGGGTGACTTGTCGAAAGGCAGGGGCAATGGAGCCCACGTGCTCCGACAAGATATCTGAGCCACAGATTAAGGGTCGATATTTACTTTAATGAACATTAAGTATTTGTTCAGGTACCCTTTTTTATTTTTGGCTAAAGACAACTATCCACTTTATGGTTTTTTTTTATTTTTTTATTTTCATTTTAGTATTAGGCAATTTACTGCACGAATGAGAACATTGTCCCCTTTTTATTTTTATTTTTTTTAATTTAATGTATCTGTGTTCTTATTAAATTTCAAGAAATTATTTTTCGAGAGAAAATTAATCATGGAAAAATAATTTCATTCATGACGAAATCTATACTTACTTCCAAAAAATAAAATATATTTTTAAAAAATCATTTTTGAAATTTACTTACACCTCCACCATAGCCATCGGTTGATCCATTGATATCGACCGAACCTCAGCTAATTCGTGATAGACCATGGTCACCGTTGGCCTTACCCCTCAAGACTTCGACAACCCCACCCAATTACTAACAATCAAATTCGGGTTGACTCCTCATATGACTCACTTGAAAGTGCATTGAGATTCACACAATATAGTTTTCTAATTGATTTTTTGTGGATTGGCATATGATTTTTACATGATGATATTTATTGGCTCATTGATTTTAAGAGACGTTGGATACCTTATTGTAAAACTCGAAAAATTTGCAATAAAAGTTGCAAACAAGTCGAAAATCTTATTTTTAACATTATAAACCTACTAAAAATTTTATCTTTTACACACTACATACATATCATAATAGTTCTTATTTTTAAATATCTATGTGTTTTGGTAAAGTGGGTCGGGTTGGGTATGTTATTGGATTTTTGTTACATATAAATGAGTCAAAATGGATTAAATGAATCGATTTGGATTGGATAATTTTCATTTCGATCCACCCGTTTGATGGCCTAGGCGTTAGATAGAGTTGAAATAATTTTGTCTACAAACAAAAGATAGGAAAGAAAGTTCCTTTGAAGGAAGTGATTTAGGTTATTCATAATTGGTTGAGAGATCCTTAGAAGGGTTGATCTTCCCTGACTAACCACTTTTTCATTAGGTTTTGATCTCCAAAGCCCTTTGGGGGAATATGGAGCGTTTGGCCAAATTTTTTTCCAACCCTTTTGGCCAAATAATCTTTTCCTTTCAAAATTCATCAATTTTTTTTTTCCGATTTTCCCCTCATTATAACTATTCATCTTCTTTGTGCGAGAGCAGTTAACAAGGCCAAATCTGATTGTCGACAAGTCAGTCTGGTGTCGCCTAGCCTCCTCTAAAGTTGCACAACTTGGCAGTCGCCTAGAGTTGTGTGAGATGATCGCCTGAGGTTTGCTTGACCCTAGGCAATGGTTGCCTAATTTGCATAACTTTAAGTCGAGTCAACAAGGGTTGCTTGACGTTGTGTGACCTTAGACGACGGCTGTTGGCGCCAAATTTGGCTTGCTGGTGGACTGAGCCCTTCACCAGAGCCAATGAAAGATTTGAGTTTTTTTTTTTCTTTTTTAAATATTAAAGTAAAAAGAGTCCTTTGCAAGAATAATTTTTCCAAATACTCTTTAACCCAAAGTTACTTTACAACAAATTTTTAAATTACAATTTAACAAATAAAAATTGCATTTCCGACAACTCCTTGAACTTATAATCTTTTGCATTTTCCTAAAAAAATTTCCAAAAATCCAACAAAACACAACCTATGCTCGGGCTAGCAAGAAGAGCAGAGCCAACGTCAATTCCAAATAGTCCAAATTTATTACCTGAATGTACTTATCTTAGATGATAAATAATGCACGTACACATGTATCGGCACGAAGACGGGCCTGGGATTGTATTCCCATCCCCGCCCCATGAGGTGGAGCTTTGCCTCGCCACAGCTCCGGCCCCTGTGAGGCGAGGCGGGCGGGGCGGGGCGCTTCGTTTTGTAAGCATTGATCAACCTAACTATGCACCACTTGTAATGCCTTACAGCTACATTACATACAACAGCAATGAAACATCCATTTTAGAGAATTCATGGGGGCAGGCTTTACTAGTTTACGATAATTTTGCTATAAATCCACTTCATATCAAACTCAGAATCTCCTTAAGAGCGGCGCTGATCTTCTCGTAGCACCGCCGCACTCGTGGCCCGTCCCGATCTCTCGCGGCGTAGTCCAGCCTCGAGACGCCATTGAAGAGCTCCGAGTACAGCTTCCTCAGTCTCGGCCTCTCGCCCCCGGGCCTGCTCTGGATGATCGTGTAGACGTCCTGCTTCAGGAGGGCCGAGCTCTCGCGCATCTCCCTCTGCGCATCCTCCCACGACCCCGACTCCAGCAGGGGCTTCACCGCTAGGAGCGACCGTGCGTGGCCGCGGACCGCGCCCACGGCGTCCTCGACCGTCTGGCCAGGCTTGACGAACCCAAAGTCGAAGGCCTTCGCGGGCTCGGGTCGGAGGATCGTATATGAGGAAGAGAAGACCAGAGAAGAGAGTGAGGACGACAGGGCGAGTCTTCTGGTGACGGAGACAAGTGGGCGCGGGAGGGCCGTGGGGTGTTGGAGGGGAAGCAGGGAGAGATTGGGTTGGAATTTGGGTTGAGAGAGCGAGGACTGGGTTGCTTCCATTTAGGAATTTCGTCGAACAGTTGGTGGGTGGACCAAAGCTCGGATATTTTCGCCGGTGAAAGGAGGGAGAGGTGATGGAGACCGCGGAGGGAATGAAAATAAAGATAAGATAGTTATCGTGTAGTACCGGGACGGCCACGCATGTTGAGTTTGGGGGTGTGCCTGAATAACTTTTGGCTTTTAGCATTTTTGCAATTTAAATCTCATGCATTTTGACTTTATTTTTCCTTATAATTCGAGCGTATGAAAGTTTCACAATATATAAATACTAACGCAATAATCTCACATACATGTTTCATAAAATTCGAAGTTCACGGAATATTCAATATTTTTATAGGGGAAACAAAGAGTTTGTGTTTTACCTTTTAAAAAGCACCAACAATCAAGTTTGAGATGGACTTCTTTGCCGCACAAAGATCTTGGCCTCTGTCGACTACTCCGTTGCCAGCCGGTCGATGGAGGCCAAGATCTTGGTGAAGGAAGACCGACTTCCATAAACGCCAAGATCTCTGCCTCATTTTCTGAAGGAAAGAGATGGAGAGAGAGAAACAAGAGAGAAGGAAGGTGTTTATGGAGGAAAAAACCTAATCGGTAATTTATTTTTGAAAAATCTGAAATGTGAGCCCCATTAGATACGTGTTGATCAACGGATGGAATAGTAATTTGCTGACTGGGTAGAACTATTGTACCTAACATTTTCTTGTCACGAAGGGTCCAAAATGACTTGACAGAGAATCATAAGAATATCCTCCATAATCTTGAGCTGTACTCGTCTTAAATTGATCTGTCATGAAGGATACAAAATGACCTGAAAAGCATCTATTAAGGATCGTTCATAACAATTTTGCGTTCATCCACCTTCGTTGATCTGATCAACATCTCATCAGTGACCTTGCGATGCCAATTCACGTAGACATTTCTCCAATATGCAACAATTCTCCTTTGTTCCCAACGAGTTCATTCCATGTATTCTCCTTCTTGGGCTTGTGTTGGAGTTCTGTCTAGTTGCATGATTTATCAAAACTTTCGGCAATAGGCAAGATACAAGTCGAACAACGAATAATTTGGATAAACAAACTTCGCTGGAAAAAGGGCTTTGCATGAAGGAATGTACCGTATGATGATGGAGACGGGAGAGTTGTTGGATATTTTGTAGAGCATGCGATTTAGTTATAAAACCTCGCGAATGATCATTTTGATCACAGAACCTTTAAGAGTCGTTCAAATTTAAATGATGTCGGCCACCTAGCTTGCATGAGAATCATTCATAACATTATTTTGGGAATGATTGTTCAACGTGGCTTCTTGGATAAATTGCCATTAGAATATGTGGCAAACATCCGCTCAAAGCATCAGTTTGCCACAAATTGAAAAAAATGGCGGGCGGCGAAGGATGAGGAGAAGAGATGCAGAGGGTCAATGGGGAAGTAGTCGTGGCCACCGACGTCGAAAGGAGGAAGAGGACAGGCATGGCAAAGAGGCGAGATGAGGAGGAGATGGAGAGACGGCAACGAAAAGTTTTCAAGAGAGAGAGAGAGAGAGAGATAATAGTGTAATGTTCTGCCAACAATTTCTTGAACTACGTGCCACGAGGATCAATTATAACGCCATGTAAACAAAACTACACGATAAATTATACCCATCATCGATTTTGAGAATTATTGCTACCTCCTCTTTCACATCAGTGGTGGATAATGCCAACTGCGTGATTGTGTTTTATATCGGTTATAATTATTATTGTTTATATTTTAACAGAACACGAGGTAAGATCTTTTAGCATGTTAAGTTGTCGACCTTGAAGTCAAGAAACGAACTTAAAATATTTCGGAGCGATTATTTGTAAAATTTGATACTGCACTATGTACATTGCCATTTTTAGTATTCTTATCTCGTATAATTTGTAATAAAAAAGAATGGGTCAATTGCGGATGCAAATGCATGGGTTTACTTACCTTTTTATACACTCGATTATTTCATATTGATCCGGTTACATTTTGAGTTAAATGTAATTATTACTACTAGTTAAGATTTTGTATATTCAAACATCAAGTCTGCATCCCTAACTTCTATCGTTTAAACGTTATTATAACTAAAATAATTTTGAAAAGTATAATCTTGTCAAAAAATATATAATCATCGATCTTTAACTTTATTATCTTATACGTTTCATGCTCATCTCAGAATTATTTAAATAAACAATTTATAGATGAGGTTTTATTTGTATACATAATTTGGCAAGTATTAATACTGACAATTATATTTTGAAGTCAGGTAAAAAAGTTTAATGGTGAATTATTCTTTGCATAAATGGACTAATATTTTGTAAATGGACTCAGATAAGGATTGGAAATTTCCTATAAGAGGGAGCAAAATTAACACGTTTGTATAAAGCTCCCCAAGAAAATGTTATTACATTGTATATAAATGCATCAGTAATTTCAAGGGTTTAAAGTTTAGGTTTTAGAATTTAGGACTTAGGGATTGTGATTAGTTTAAATTAATTGAGGTTTTAGGGTTTCAGATGATTATAATGTGATCAACTATAACCGAATTAGGTTTTGTAATTAATTTAATTAATCTTATTCTAATACCTTTGGTTCCTACCCCAACTATTTTTACTATTTTCTAATGATCATGTGGATACAATACTTTACTGGATTATGCTAAGCTTCCAAAGTTAGTATATTTAAGATGATTTGTCTTAACTACTAGAAGTGCAGCTAGGCTAGTCATTAAACGCGGCAAGGCTTTTTCCGTAGTTTGATAAGTGCAAATCAATCTCTCTCCCTCTCTCTTCCTTCAAAGCGCCCTTGTTGTCTTCATGATATCAAAAGTGTTTTATCATTTTAGCTGTGATGTGTATAGGCTTTATAGAGACATACCTTTGAATCGCAATTAAGCTTTGACAGTCATTAATTAGTGAAAAAGAAGAAGCTCCAAACATTTCCGTCCATCTAAATTGACAGGTGCCAAGCACTGTTGCTTCCGATCTCTCCAGTCAAGAAGAGCCTCTTAAGGAACAAATTGCCCTGGAATGTCAAGAAGCAAAGGAGAAGTACCCATATCATCATCTTTACCCAAAGAAAAAGGGTGGTTGACTCAGCATGTCTACAACTATGAAGGCTTCTGGTATAACAATCACTTCCTAAGAGGAGTCATCTGGGCCCAGCAACATTTCGAGGCCTGGCCCACCGACACCCTCTTGGCCACCTTCCCTAAAACCGGCTTGCATGGCTCAAGGCTCTGTCATTTGCCATTGCCAATAGGCACAACGAAGACCTATCAAGGCACACTTTGCTCACCAAGAACCCTCATGAATGTGTGCCCTACATTGAATTCTATGCCTGTGAGAAGGACCCCATCTCGGCCCTCGACTCTCTTCCCTCACCTAGGCTTCTCTCCACTCACATCCCTTATGCCTCACTGCGGAGATCAGTTGCGAACTCAGGGTGCCGGATCGTGTGCATCTTCCGAGACCCGAAGTATGTTTTTGTCGACGTGGAGCTTCGTTAGCAAACTAAGAGTTCCAGATTGGACCATGTGCCAGGCTAGTGGAAAACAAGCGTGGAGTATCCAAACAAGGTCCTGATGTTGAAGTACGAGGACTTGAAGAGGGAGACAGAGCCCAATGTGAAGAAGCTAGCAACTTTCTTGGGCTGTCCATTTACTCCTAAAGAGATTGATTGTGGTGTAGTGCAAGATATCATAAAGCTGTGCAGCATAGAGAGTTTAAAGCAAATAGAGGTGAACAGATCGGGGGTCTATCGTATGGGAACTCAATCACGCGGGACGGTCGAGAATAGCGGGTATTTCCGGCGAGGGGAGGTGGGCGATTGGAAGAATCATCTCTCGCAAGAGATGATCGAACGGCTTGATCGGATAAGCGAGCAAAAGTTTGAGGGTTATGATTTGAAATTCTAGTGTCCATCTTGAAGCATAAATGAGAAAACTAATCCAACATGGGAGCATAGTTCTCGATTATGAGCTAAGATGAAGTTTCTAGAAAGAAGGCTTCAGTTCATAGATGATGCTCTTGTCTCCGACATTTTAAAGTTTGCATCAATATGGGAAGTGCAGTAATTCCAGTTCCAACGGCAGCTTTTTTTGTTTGCTATGCTGATTCCCAAGAATTATAGATCAGTTTAATCTACTAAATTGGGTCTTTGACCATGGTGAGGTATCAATCACCATTGGCATTATGATGTTCTTTAATTAGTTTTGACCAATGAATATTCATTAAGTTTACTTTCATTGAATTTTGAGATTAGAAGTGACACACTTTCTACTATACCTAAAAAGATGCAATTAAATGTTTTGGCAATTAATGAAAGACCCAATTCACTCACACCCGTGAATTTTTTCATGGTTTTGGCCTCGCATCACTCTTACTAAATTAATGAGGTAACTGTCTGGATATATAATTCTATTACCTCCAAGCCTCTAAACCTAAGACAAAAATATGGTTTTCAGATATTTTCATTCCAGGCCATTTTCATAGTCTTCCAGTTTTATACTTGTGATTTGAAAAATGCATTTGAAAGATGCATAGAGAAGTATCAAAATGTGCGAATGTTTAGGTACTCGTATTTAGTAATATTTTTAACTTTTGTTTAGGTGCTTGAATTTATTAATGTTTTCGACTCTTTATACATATACTGCCGTTTTGAGACATTGTAGAACAATTTGGCTATCTATCTCATGTCGCATTGTTTTCTGATTGTGGGAGACTCCTTCCTTTACGTGAACTTTGCTTTAAGCCCGATAACCTCGAGAGCCAAGGTAGTCCACTAACTTTGCAAACAATATTTTGAGATTTTTAACCGTGGTCATGTGGAGGGAATCCATTTTAAAAGCGTGTTTGCTAAAAAGATGAAGAATTTGGTGGTGGCGCAATTCACTCATTTGATAGATTTAAAAAACTTCGAGACATGTTTGGACAGTATTTTCTTAATTCTCCTCTTCAATCGATAAAAAGTTGCGCCTCTTGTTGTCATAATAATTTTGCTCCCATGATCAAACCAATTCTACTTTTCTGCAAGTTTTGAGAGTTGGTCCCACTTATCTAAATCATAAAAGATGATGAGAACTTTCTTGTCACGGAATCTCCTTTTAATTTGGTCAACTGCACCAAAATAAAAAATATCCACAAGTTTGAAATTGAGAATTTCTGCAATAATTGTTTTCGCAATCGAACTACCTTGTTGCCCTTTAAAGCTTCTTGAACATCCAAAAGAAGGCTACACCCATCGAACCGACTAGAAATTAGGTTAAAGACAACCATGGCGAGAGTTTCACTTGCCTTTGCCAAAGGCAAGCCTTCCCAAGGTTGAAAGCCCAAGGCAGGTTGGGCCTGCCTTGGGCAATCGGCCTTCTCGAAATGCTGAGGGGAGAGTAAGACAAAAAAATTTCTTCCATAAATGTCCTCACTAACATTTCATTTTTCCAATTTTGTCCTCGTGACTATTCACCTTCTTCGTTGAGGTTGGTTGGCGAAGTTGCGCGGAGTTGCGAGGGGCCGGTGACGAGCTAAATAGAGGTTGGCATGAGGCTGATGTGTCACAACAACTATCGACAGCCAGTCGTGTGACCTCAGCGACCCCTTGCGAGTTGCGTCACCGCGACCGCTGCAACCCTTGGCGACCACCCAGATCTAGGCCGCAGCAAGGTTGCGCGACCACTGCAACCTCGGCAACACTGCGATCCTCGGCAAATGCGGGTCATCGGAGGTTGCCGCAACCCGGATCTAGGTCGCGCGACCTTCGGCGATCCAAATCGCGCGTAGATCCGGGTCATTGCAACCCTCCCCGAACGGTCGCCGTGACCCATCGCGTTGCGACCTCCGTGTGGAGGTCGCCGGGGCCACTCGACCTAGTTGCGACGACCTTGATCGCGGCGACCCTCGCTGCTACGTCCTCCACATGGCGACCCTCATCGGACGCTTGCCCCTCGTCGAACCACCTGCCCCTCGCTGGTAGTAACCAGCCAATTCTTTTTTTTTTTTTTTTAATGACAAAAGTCTTTTGCAAAGTTAATTTGTCCAAACACTCTTTTTTTCAAAGATATTTCACAATAGACTTTCATAAATACGATTTACCAAACACAAATTACATTTCGAAAAACTCCTCAAAGGCCTTTACATTTTCTCAAGGACTTTCCCCAAAAGTCTTCCCAAACGCACCCTGTAAGGGTCTAGTTAGAAAAATCAAAGATAAAATATTAACTTATCTAGTTCAGGAATATTGTAATTTAGACACAAACCAGCCATGGAAGGAGGGAGTCAAGGAGGGGCGGCTGCTTCCCTCCCAAAAGACTTCGTATATATCCTTTGTTGATATGTAGGAAAAAGTTCAATTACAAGTTTATCAATCACCCACCCCCCCCCCCCCCCGGCGGGGCGCTTTTTCCGGTGCAGAAAAAAAATATTAATTTGTATAATGGAAAAAGTAATCTCTTATAACTTTTCAAGCTGTAATTCGTTTTTCCTTAAAAAAAAAAAAAAATCACTCAAAATCCATGTCAATTTACTTAAAATGACTAGCAACTCTATATTGTGTTCAATGGTCACATATAGTATGTGCTCCTTTTTTATAACTCACATATAATGCATGCTCTGTTTTCTAAAAGTTGTAATAGCTAGAATAATCGTTTTCTATATTGCAACCATATAAATTTGATTCAGAAGTTAAGAAAAAATATTTGATGAATTCAAATTGGATTTGTCATGTCTTAGTAGAGAATTCATCTAGCATTATATTACTTTAGATCTTACCTTACGTGTATTAACAATTGCGCTCTTTATTTCTTCGTATTGTTTCTCTTGTCCAGGTACTTATTTATGTTCGCTTAGTGCGTAAGTTTATTCACCATTCACGTGTAAAAGAATTCTTGATTTCATCAATGAATTTGGCCTTCCTTTGGACCTAAATCCTAGCTCCGTCATTGGCACAAATTAATAGATCCTCTTTTTACCAGAGTAAAAGAATGTTTTTATTTGAACTTCTAATATGTTGCA
This sequence comes from Eucalyptus curtisii, assembly GCA_017140595.1. Classification (NCBI taxonomy): domain Eukaryota; kingdom Viridiplantae; phylum Streptophyta; class Magnoliopsida; order Myrtales; family Myrtaceae; genus Eucalyptus; species Eucalyptus curtisii. The sequence continues at coordinate 22,532,907 of CM029496.1, forward strand.
TTTGGTATGCTGGAATAGAATAGAACAGTGATTCCAATATATTTTTGTTTGTTTGATGAATCGTGATAATGGAATGGAAATTGTTATATTTGATTGTTAGAGAAAAATGTCGTGGGAATGTCATTGGATGAAAGTATTCTGATAAATTCTAATAAAGTGAATTTACGTTGTACTTATTTTTATAAGTTAAATTATATTAAGTGGTATTTCGTAGATACTGTGACGGCCTAGGTGGTGGTGCACGGGGAGGAGGGATGGCGGTGTGTCCGCGCCTCGGTCCCCAGACATGCGCAGGGAGGGGGCGCGTCTCTTGTCCCACATCGCTTAGGGGTAGTCCTGGGCTAGTTTATAAGGCTTGGGTTTTCTAATATGTGTAAACGTGTTTTAAAGCCGTGAGGATTTAGTGTCTAAAGCGGACAATATTACATAGTGGGGCCTGGGTCCGTCTCCCGTTCCACATCGCTTAGGGGGAAGTCTTGGGCTAGTTTATAAGGCTTGGTTCTCTAATCTGTGTAACGCGTTTTAAAGCACTGAGGACTCAGTGTTCAAAGCGGACAATATTACACAGTGAGGCCCGGGTCCTTACATATACGATTTAGAATTTTATTTATTAAAAAAAAGCTCGAACTTTGCCCTCTATTTTTGATATCCCATCCTTTGATAGAGCGACCTCCCTCACAACCTCCATCCATTGCTGCACTACATTACAGCCGAACTTCTTCTCGTGCTTCTGCAGAGCATCATGGTACAACCCATTTTGAGTTGGACATTGTTAGGATCCACATCAATAAGATTGGAAGGATCATCACTTTGCCATTTCTATTTCTCAAGTGACCACCATGCACGCAAACTCGTGAAAACACGAACTAGATGCATAGTTTCTAGAGAGGATGGGCATACAAATAGTGAAGCTCCTGATCATGCGCTCTAGTTTGCCTCTAAATGATTCGCCTTTTCTAATCTTTTCGTTGTCTTTGAAAACACGAATCCCAACTCCGTTCGTGGAATGATAGAGGCGGTCGGCAAAATTTAAGTGAGTGTCAGGCCCTCTGAAACTTAATAGCACCTCCAATTTTGCCTCGAGCTATGACTTGACTTCACCTCTATTGGTTGTCGAGGCCATTATTCCATTCGATGAGTCCCTCCTCTCCATCTTCAAAGTTAAATTATATCGATCGAGTTTAATAATGAGGTGAGAGATGTAAGAGTAGTATCCAAGTTAGGTGTTTCTGGAGGATTTATAGACAAGTCAGATTCATGGAAAGTCTCTTTTGTCGCGTCACGGTTTCTCTTGGAAGAGCCGGAGAGATTTCCTATGACCAGAAAAATATTCTATCGTCGTGGAAAAATAGGCTACTAGAGAGAATGTTGACCATGGTTGGAGACATACCCCAGTTTAAGGTCAAGGCGCGGAATTTCTATTCCAAATTTTATTCTATAAATTATTGTAATTGAGCGGGCCTCCTCTCTCCTTACTTTTTTATCATGATGATTGACACATTGTCCTCTCTTTTGAGTAAATGGAGGAAGTAACTTTAAAGGGAATTAATTTGTGTGGAAATTGTCCTAAACTATCCCAACATTTATTAGCGGATTATGCGATCTTGGATGGGACAACTAGGGAATAACTTAACGAATGTCTTAGGACAATATTGCTTTGCCTATGGACAAGCTATTAATCTAAACAAGTTAGGGATATTTTTCAGCAAGGGATACCCATACACTCCCAAAAAGAAGATGGCAAATGAATTAAATGTAGCAGTCATAGAGAAAATATAAAAATATTTGTGAATTCCTTCTAATTGGGGTCAAACCAAGAAACAAATGTTTGCATGGATTCAAGCAAGAGTGAACATGAAATTGAGGGTTGAAAGGAAAAACTCTTATCAAAAGCAAGGAAGGAAATCTTGATAAAAACAATTGTATAAGCTTTACCAAAGTATGCCATGTCGATATTTAAGATTCCGATCTCAATATGCAAAGTAATTGAATAGAAAACTGCAAACTTTTGGTGGAAACAGAATTCTTCAAATTCTGGCATACATTGGAAGAAGTGGGAAGCATTCAAGTACCAAAAAGTCGAGGGAGGGTTGGGTTTCAAAGACCTTGTTTCCTTTAACAAGGCAATGCTAGGCAAACAAGTGTGGCGTCTTGCACAAAACCTATCAACCTTGTGGAGCTAAAATTTTAAAGGTATTTACTTCATGAACTATGGATTGTGGAATGCAAAGAAAGGGTCTAGACTTTCTTGGGGATGGCAAAGCATTCTAGTTGGGAGAGATTCAATAAGCTCATAAGCTAGATGGGCAGTTGGGAATGGAGAAAACATCAAGCTTCGAGAAGACAAGTGGTTGCTCTCAGGGGTGTTAGGGGGACCAAGTAACTAAGAGGGTCCCATTGTAGTAGTGTTATTAATAGAGCCAGGAAACAATAGGTGGAATGAAGGAAGATTGAAAAAACTTTTTGAAAAAAATGTGGTTAAAGCAATTCTTTATACCCCAATCAGTCCATGCTTAGAACGAGAGAGATTAGTTTGGACTGGTAATAAAAAGGGCACCTACGCAATTAAGAGCGGATATCATAGTATCTCATCGTCAGTACATGAACCTAACACAATGCAAGCAACAACATCATACCGGTCCCCCTAGATCCTATGGACAAATATTTAATAGCTTCCTACCCTCCTCAAAGTTCCTTTTTTTTTTTTAATCTTTAATTTGGAGTGTGTGCCAATGCTTGACCATTGAAAGAAAATTTATATAAGAGGAAAATGGCACTTGATCCGCTTTGTCCACTATGCCAAAGAATCCTAGATTATGTAGAACACACCTTATTACTCTGTGATTGGTCCAAAAACATTTCGGGAGACCCGAGGCTTAAATCAATGGTATCTCCAATGAACATATTGAGAATAGATAGATGGGTGTTGGAAGTGCTTACCCCTCGTTTGAATTCCCCCCCAAGCAGTAATTACAATCAATGGCTTTTAAATGAGAAGCTTAGGCAAGAAAAAAGGAGTGCTTTACCTAGCAATGGATGCTTCCGAGACTTGGGAACTTGAAATTCAATGTCGATTGTTCCTGGATTAAAGGCGAGCAGAAGGGATTGGTGGCAGGAGTCTGCCGAGACTCTCGGGGATCCATAATCATAGGCTTTGCCGCGAAGGAACAAGCTCCATGTGTCCTCGAGCTGGAAACCCTAGCCGTTAAGAGAGCACTATTGACTTTGAGGGAGGAATCGGAACTGAAAGTACACCCTGATCTTCACGTGGACTTGCTAACTGACAGCATATTAGTTATCTGCTGCTTACCAGTTGTTGACGACAGCCCATGGGCCTTCCGACACCTATTCGAAGAATGCAACGCCCACGTAACCCAACTAAAAGAGGTGACCATAGCCCACTCTCCTAGAGAATCCAATCAATCAAGCGGTGGATTGAGTAGCTAAGGTACATGGAAATCTCTCATCCAATTAGCTAGTCAATCTTCCCTCAATCCCTTTTTCAATCAGTCCTTGGTTTGAGTCCTATAATCACAGTTCTCAGAATACTTCGATTGAATGAATGAAAGTTATGCTCTTTCGACAAAAAAAGAAAATAGAAAAAAAGAACGTGAGTTTGATTACTCTCCAAAAAGGAAAGCATACAATTTCCATTCATTCCACTTTACGTTCTAAATTGTTGATGAACATGAACACAAACAACAACAGATACGAGAAATCACGACCCTTTATTTAACGTTTTTGAGCCAGATTCGTGGAAAATAGGCCACTAGACTACCCATGTATCATTTTCCTCTTTATTTTGTTCTATTCAATGAGCAAGGACTTCATTGGTCCATTCAAAATTGCGGAAAAAGTACCAAAAAAGTCCTAAACCTATTGCATTGGTACAAATTCAGTCATAAACTTTTCAATTGGACCAATTTAATCCTAAACCTTTTAATATTGGTACCAATTTAGTTCATCCGGCCAATTTTGGCTGGCTAGCACTGACGTGGACGTCGGCCAGTGGCCGGATGCTGACGTGGCAATTTTTATGATTTTTTCGAATTTTTTATTAATTTTTTTTCCTTTTCTTTTCTGGCGGTGGCCGGCGAGGGCCGCGAAGCCCTTGCCTGCCGCCGGCGAGGGTTGTGGCTCTTGCCCGGCCTCTCCCAAGGCCACCGGCGAGGCCATGGTGGCCATCGCTAGGGCTTTGCGGTCCTCGCCTTCGCCCGGTGATGGCCACCATGGCCTCGCCAGCGGTGGGCGAGGTCGCCTTTGCCCGCGGCAAGGCCAGAGCTAGGCTGGCCTCGCCCAGATCCGAGCAAAGTCGCCCCGCCTGTGACGACCCAGACCCGAGGCAGTACGGAGGGATGGACTGAGATCGCCATGGTAGTACGCGGGTGAGGCTAAGGGCATGTCTCCCGTCCCACATCGCTTAGGGGGGAGTCCTGGGCTAGTTTATAAATGCTTGAGTCCATTTAATCTGTATAACGCGTTTTAAAGCCGTGAAGACTCAATGTCCAAAGCGGACAATATTATACAGTGGGGCCTGGGTTGTTACAAATGGTATTAGAGTCGACTCCCGATCGCGTGTGGTGGCCACAGCGAGGATGCTCTCCCTTAAGGGGGGAGAATGTGACGACCTAAACCCGGGGCAGTACGAAGGGATGGACTGAGATCGCCTTGGCAGTACGGGGGTGAGGCTAAGGGCGTGTCTCCTGTCCCACATTGCTTAGGGGGGAGTCTTGGGCTAGTTTATAAATGCTTGGGTCCCTTAATCTGTATAACACGTTTTAAAGCCGTGAGGACTCAGTGTCAAAAGCGGACAATATTATATAGTGAGGGCTTGGGTTGTTACACCGCCAGCGGCGGGCGAGGCCGCCTTTGCCCGCTGCAAAGTCAAGGCAAGGCTGGCCTTGGCCAGATCCGGGCGAAGCCACCTCGCCGGCCATCGGCGAGGCCATGGCGGCCATTGCCGGGCGGAGGTGAGGGTTGCGAAGCCCTTGCCCGCCGCCGGGAGAGGGTCGCGGCCCTCGCCTCCGCCCGGCGATGGCCGCCATGGCCTCGCCGGCGCCGGGCAAGGCCGGGCCTCGCCTAGATCGGGGCGAAGCCGCCTCGCCGGCGGCCTTGGGAGAGGCCGGACGAGGGCTTCGCAGCCCTCGCCCAGTGGCCGGAAAAGAAAAGGAAAAAGGAAAAAAAAAAAATTCGAAAAAATAATAAAAAAATCATAAAAATTGCCATGTCAGCGTCCGGCTATCGGCCGACGTCCACGTCAGCGCCGCCCGACCAAAATTGGTTGTATGGACTGAATTGGTACCAATATTAAAAGGTTTAGGACTAAATTAGTTTAATTGAAAAGTTTATGACTGAATTGGTATCAATGCAATAGGTTTAGGACTTTTTTGGTACTTTTCCCTCAAAATTGCCGGTGATGTACGTAAACGTATGATTTCCTGAAGATCCAATGCTTGTAATCATCCTTTCAGATTTTTATGGAGAAAGCATGTCATTCATGTAATGTGTTCTATTCATGTAATGCGTTCTATTGACATCACTCTCGCATTTGCGAATATTTGATTTCCCAAATGCTAAAGACAAGGAACCACATCAAGTTCGCCAAATTATTAGTTTCAACTTTCAATAACCCCCTTCCACTTCAATTTTCCGAATCATCCTAGTCTGCTGGCCTTATGAATGTAGTGGCTTATGAGCCGCATGCAAGTTGTAACTCGGTTTCCTTGGTGACATATAATAGGGTATGTTGACATCGATATCGTGGCATAAAATTTCAATCCTGCGTAAGAAAAGAAAGCCTCAATTTTTGTTATCCAAATAAAATTTTAAGACCAAGCAAGTGACAAAACCTTTCTTCTGAAGCAGGCAGTCGGCTAAGATAGCTAGTCAACTTTAAGGACATCAACTTGATAAAAGATGTCATCTTCTTCTACTTTAAAAAATGCAAAAGTTTCTTGAAACACATTTTTGCATGGCAATGCTCAGAAGCAATGGCATACGTGTTGAGTTAAAAGGTACGAGACCCAATTAGATGCGAACATAAGAGAGCAAGTAATGAAGAAACTTACGGGAACAAAAAAAAAAGATTCATTACTGTTAAGGATAGCAATACATGACTCAACGGACTAATTCAAAATTCAAAATATTTTAAACTAGTCAATGTAATTTTTGTAACAACTAGGGTAATAATTACATGAGATAAGAATGAATTAATTCAAGTAATTTGAATTAGTTTGTTACAGTAATAACTAAATAATAATAACATTAAAATGAGTCATACATTGCTATCCTTAACAATTACCATTTAGGATGACTGTGTAGCATTCCACTGATTAGGAGTTTTCAAAGGGATATGAGGTGCTTAGGAACTCAAGATAAGGACTTGAGTTTTACATGGATTAAAATTCTCGAAAATTGAGGAATTAGATTACCTAATAATAGCTACTGTTGGAATTTTACTTCCACATTTCTATAATCATAAAAACAATAAAAAAACCCAACTCCACCGCTAGTCAGCCGTTGATATCCGCTAATGCCGCCATCAATTATTGGTAAACCTGTCAAAATGGGTCAGACTCATTTGTTAATCCAAAATCGATGGGCTGAGTTGTGATATGGACTTATTATATTCAGTAAATGGATTTAGAATAGTAAAATTCAAAATAATATGAATATTTAAGGGGTTCACAACTTACTTAGACTCATCCCACTTCTATAACTTTCTCTTCACTCTCTCTCTTGCCTTCACTTGATCTTCCACTCGCTTGCTCCTCGTTCTTACCTCAGTTTGGGTACAAATTTTTCTGATTTAAGTTAAATATAAAAGTGTTTCAGTAAAATGGATTTGGTATGTGTGGACATTGGGGGCCCTCGATTTGGGTTGCAATTTGGAGCTAGGGCTTTAAGCAAAAATCAGATTTGGGGGATAATTAGATGAACTCACACAATGACTTGTCAAAATCGGATTTACAAAGTGATAGGGGCGATGCGTGATTTCTTCATGCGACAAAATGAGTGGACGACATCGATAAGGCTAGTTTATTTGCATTGCTGTGTTTTAGCTCAAGAGCCTAAGCCCCAACGAGTTCAGGAACTCTAATGCCCGATATTGAAATTGTAATCAAGAACAGCCCTCCCTCCCTCCCTCCCTCTCTCTCTCTCTGTATATGATCTCATAAAGAACTGGCTCGGACGGCATCACTCTTAAATTAAAAAGAGGGGCACAGCGTCATTTGATTTAAGCTGACTTTCAACTACGTTGGTGACATAGCAGTTACTGTTGGCCACGTCATCCTCCAGTTGACGTATTGGATGCCACATAAGTGAAGTTGAACGTCAAGTCTAGTGGTAGCCGGATCTATCTTGCGAGTGATGGTTAGGGCCTTTTTGCAAAATTGAAAGTTGACGACAAATTTGTCCCGTAGACAAAAGTTGGGGCCTTCTTCACATGAAAGGCCAATAAAAGGGGAGTATGCAATAAAGGTAGGACTCACCAAGCTTCATTGATTTTTTAATGAGATAAAGGCACCGATAATTTATGAAGATCTGCAAAATATTCAATTGTATCACTAAACATTTTTCTTTGATCAATTTAGTAATTGAAGTATATAGTTTTTTGTTTCTATTGGTCCTTCCATCTAGTTATGGATGGACATGTTGACGCGGCAAACCACATCAGCAATCCGGGACTTCTTAAACCCACACGTTACGCTAATTAATGTAATTTAATCAAACTTACTCTTTACTCTTGTTCTTTTTGGTTCTTCTTTGCTTTGGCACTTTCGGTGCAAGCTCAAGACCCCAAGCAGAGAGTTTCAAGAGCAAGGTTCTCTAGCACAATTGAAAGAAGCCTTGGAAGCGAAAATGCCCACGGTTGCGATGGCCACAAGAGATGTAAAATTGACTAGCCCGACTTAGAACATCCTCTTGCATATTCTCCACGATGCTTCGACCACCTCTTTTAGCACCTCTAGTTTCGTTTCAGTCGATATCTTGCTAATCATGCACGTCGGGATGATTCTCCTCCTCCTTCTCCTAATTTATATAGCCAACTAGGATGACACTAGGGAATTCAACAGTGATCTTCATTGGCCAAAAAAAAAAAAAATCCAGAAGACCAATTGAATTTTTAAAAAAGAAAAAAATCATTGCATTTCTTTATTCGTTAATCGTGATTAAGTTATCTTTAGAAAAAGAAAAAGAAAATAGAAGAAAAATTGCGAGGTGTTAGGTGGAGAAAGTGTCAATGCCAATTTCTCACAAAGCAATATGCAATGTTGCACATTTTTTTAATTAAGCTCGTAGATTGGACTTAGTCATTTGTAAATGTGAAAAATGTAGATATGCATCTTTAGAAGTGAACAGGAAGAAAGCTAAAAAAAAAGTTGGCTGATTGTTTCAAAGGGTACAATGAAATAAACAAATGGGAAGGGAAAAGAAAAAAAAAAAAAAAAAGGAAAGTAAGGGACGTTTGTTATGGAGAGTGTACCGAGGGTCAACATACATAGATTTCCACTCAAAGCACCAAAATGCTTAATAGGTTTTTAGATTATTAGATGAGATAGATGACATTATCATACTGGATTGGATTAGGTTAGAAGGATTATATTAAATTAGATGTCTTCATCGATAGGCAAGTGAATTGTTGAAAAGGAGCTTTCGTGCTTGCTACAACCCATGTATCAGCCTTGAGATAGAACATAAAAAAGCTAGACATTAATCCGAATTAATTGCTAGACCACATATATTGTCATCATATAAAGAGATATACTAATGAAATCGACATTGTGAGAGAGAAGGTGCACATTCTCACGCAGCCTTTGACTTACATCCTGGGATTTGGGTGGTCAGTTGTATTTTTTGGAGGAACCGTAGTATCGAAATTCATGATGCTTCCAATCATTCCAGTTCCTTCCCGTCTTCTACGTTCGATGGACGGAATCTCCACACGAAATTCACTCCCCTGTTAAATTTCCTACAATCTATGCAAGTTCTGTATTCGTCACCAGACTCACCCATCATGGGGCATCGATATATAGGGATCATGTCACGCCCCGATCCTCGGGCACGCACTCATCCCTTACCTGATCGATATAATAGCGACGTCCCAGGACGCATCGCCAACCTATTCATTTTAATACGCATGCGGAAGGATATAGAAAATCCCCAGACAATAAAACAATGTGATAGGAAAGTAGGACCAATTTTTTCTCGAAATACCTTTTTATAAACACACAGGTCTATACACAAAGGTTTACAAAAGGGATCGGCTCCCAACAAAAGAGGATTGTCCTACGACTAGCTAGCCGGACAAGATCACCGATTCTTTGGGCTTCACTTCTTAAACTCCGGGGCTTCCAGTCCTTCACCAACACTGTCTAAGGATCTGAAAATGGTTATATAATAACCAGTGAGACAATGTCTCAGCGAGTTCTACCCCCTAAGACTGGATTAGGAAGCCAATATACTCTGAGGCTGCCTAAGCGCAACACGAGTCAGAGGACTTACCTTGGCCTCAGTTCCTCCCTACAAATAAGTTCAATTTATAAACTTGCAACCAATCAATCACCACAGATCGAATCATCGATCAATCGACTTAGTCAATTACATATCATCACGACATTCCCCTGGTCGGTACATTGAATACTATCTATAAAGTCCTTTCAAACCAGGACTGCTCACCCAAAGCTGAAAATATAGATAGTATAGCTCGCCCAAAGCTGATAATATAATATACTATATATATGCTCACCCAAAGTTGATAGATTAGGGCCCCCAGGTCAATTTAGTATACTATAAATGCTCGCCCAAAGCTGATAATGTATTGCTCACCAAAGCTGATGATAATTTGCTCGCCCAAAGCTAATACTATGGTATACTATTTATATGCTCGCCTAAAGCTGATAATTTAGGGCCCCTAGGCCATTATAGTATACCACTTCCACCATACAATCCATTCATCATTTTTATTATACCCGATAAAAATATTCGTGTGTGGGTACATGGTCGGTCTTAGCAAAAATACCATAATTTCACTTTTGATTTTCCCACTTCTTTCAACAGTCCAAAAAAAAAATATATATTTTTGGCGCTGTAGACCGACGCCTGGTAATTTTCCCATTAATTACCAAAATTTAATTAATTTAGGAATAAATCCTACAATCACAATTAAATCCATTCAGCACAAATTAAGACTCAATTAAATAAACAGAGAGTACCACTGCAATCAACATAAAATTCCAGTCACTAGCTATCTCGGTTTAATTTATGGAAAATAAATAAATAATTAAATAATTACGAAAATTATTAAATAAATGCTAAAAATCCAACTTAGGCTCGTAATGCCTAATTAGATGCCGAAATAGACCGGAAAAAATTCCGAGACTCGTTCAATAAATACTAGAGCCTATTAACTCGCTAATTACACTAACCATTTGCCTAACATGCATAGGTAATTCCTAATTTAATTATTCTAATCTAATCTATCCACCTAATTACACTTAATTAAATATAATCAACCCCTAAGTATCATTAACCTACTAAGCGAGGTTTAGTGAGTAAAACTCACTTGTTTTGCAAAGATCGGATTATCGCAACGGCGGCGCGATGGCGGCCGAAATTCGAATTTTTAGTGGCGTCGACGAACACTCGGACCCGGCCCAAAGGCCTTGCAAGCCCACAGCAAAAGCTGGGCTTGCCTTTGGGCTTGAGCTTGGTTTCGGGCTAGGCCTACTTCGTGGGCCCAAGATGGGCTGAAATGGGCTTCGATTGGGCTGGACCCAAGGCTGAAAAAATGGACTGGGCTTGCTGAAATTCACGGGCTGATTAAGAAAATTTCATGGGTTGAACTTCGGCTTCAATTGGGCCCGAAAGAAATTCGCTGGGCTGTTGGACTTGCGGCTGGGCTGCTCGATTGAAACTCACGGAAATCCTGGCCCGTGAGACTGGAGGCTGCAGTTGGGACGTGCTGAGCTGAACTCCTACGTTGAAGATTGAAGCTTGACCGAATCATGGGCTGGACTGATTCGGTCTTGTGGCTGAGATGGATCAGTGGACGCTCGCCGAGCGGAAAACAGGAAGGGACTGCTTCGCTAGTGTTGACAGTGGACGATCAATTGACCGCCTGAAGGAACCAACGAACTGACCTCCACGCGTGGGACAAAGGAGAAACAATGGCTGTTCGGTGGGGGAAGATGGGCTGCTCGATGAAGACACGTGGGCTTCTGGCAGGAGGAGTCAACCTTGCTGGGGGGTTCCTTTGGTTGACCAAGGGAAAGCGTGGCCTGTAGAGGAGAGTTCAGAGGGGGTGTGGGCGTGTGTGAGTGGGGGAGAGTTTTCGGTGGATGGCAGAGGCAGAGGGAAAATGAAAGCAAAACCAGAAATGAAGGAAACGTGGGGATGAGTTGCTCGCATAAAAGAAAAGGTGGGCAGTGATCGAGAGAGAGGGAGAGCGGTAAACGAAGATGGAGGTCGGCAGGCGATGGTGTGCTCGGGAAGTCTTGGAGGAAGAAGTCAAAGAGAGCTAGCCATTACATTAAAAACTTGTCCCCTAAATCTTTATGCATGTCACCTTTGGTCCCCCATAATTCTTTCTAGCCTAAAATTCCATAAATAATCCAAATTGGTGCCAAAATTCTAGCCCTCCTCCTTAGTTCCGAATTTCTTAAATTTTGGCTTCAATTTCTTTATGAAATTTCCCAAATCGATGTCCAATTTCGCCAAGAAAAATCCCACACAATTTTCTGCAAGTCCCCAACACTCAAAGGCTCGACTTGGAAGTCCAAATTTCCTTTAATTTGGCTCATCCAAATTTCCGTTAATTTTCCGCAACGTCCAAATTGATTTTCCGTAAAAATCTCGGAATCTCCGAAAATTCCTTGAAAGATGAGTCGACGTTCCTAAAATGACCACGATGACATGACAAAACTTTCAATTTCTGAAATTGGGCTCGAATTCACTGTTAATTCACGGGTAACTTTCAGAAATTTTTAGTGCAAATGACCCGTGGTCGATTTTCTTTGAGCCACAATGAACCCAGTTGACACACTGGCGATTCTCGGTTGTCGTGAAAATCTCGATGATTCAAATACGGACACATGGTACCAAAACGATAGAAAAATCAATCTAGTACCGGCCGACGAGAATTTTCCAATTTAGTGGTGTCACCCACGATTAGCCACACATCTCAGTCGAACCGGCCTATCTCTGATCTCAAATCGACTTATATCTATGCCGTAATGACCTGTAAAGATGAACACGGTCGAGTAGTCAATTCTTGGTCGAATTCTCAAGTCTATTGCCTTAAAATTTCTTAATTGTTTCCCTAAATAATCTAGTTATCTCGAGAGTGATCAACTCTGAGAGTAGCTCTATAGGCACGTCAATAAAATACCTGATTTATTCAATAAAAAACATGATTGAAAATTTGGGATGTCACAGATCATATGTGTTTGGCATTTCAGGTAAACCTTGCAGTGATTGAGAATAAGAGAGGCCCAATGTCTCCAACTTATGTAGTTTTGATAGGTCCGGTAACCTTTCCATGCAATTGCAATTCATGATAATAATTTCTCTAGCGAATATAATTTTTCCAATCCTTGAATCTCTTGCAGCTCCTCACTGCCAATTCTTTGAGCTTCCCAAGGCTCAATAGATCCGATAACATCACTAGCGATTCACATTTTCTCATGGTCAAATCCTATAGACTCTCCAGCTGTTCAAACTCGATTTCTCTCACGAACATTCAAAGAGTGTCAACTCAAACAAATATCTCAAGTTGGAAAAGAATGGTTGTTCTGTCGGTGACTTGACATCTCATAATACCAACGACAAAGACCAAAAGTAGGCCATGTGAGAGATTGAGGATCATCCCAAGACATGCTAAGGGAACAAAGTTGAGGAGGCTATGTGATTTTATACTTAGATTCCACTTGTTGGCTTTTGGTAACTTCCCATCCATGTGATATTTCTATAACCATAAGATTGTAACACGTTAAGATTCTCTAGCATCCCTATGGCCTTTGGTTGCTCTCTTATCTTGATCTCAGGTAAAACTAAAGCGTTCTAACCTTTTAAGGTACCCAATAGAAGCAGGTAATCTTTAATCTTTGTACCCCACAAATGTAACGCGGTCAATGATTCTAGTCATCCTATGGAGTTTGGTAGCTCCCTTAATTGAGTGAGTCCCAGGTCCATTTCACTTAACCTTTTGAGATTTAGAATTAGGTAACTCTCTTATCTTACTCCAAAACATAATTAAGTGCTTTAGCCTTTTAAGATATCCAATAGAAACAAGTAGTTCTATAACCTTTGTTTTTCATCAAGTTTTAAGTCGAGCAATGATTCTAGTCCATCAAGTTTTAAGTCGAGCAATGATTCTAGTCCTCCAATAAAGTATGGTAGCTCGCTTATCTGAGTGAATCTGAAGTTCATTTTCTCCAACTTTTTGAGATCTCCAATAGAATTTGGTAACTCTCTCATTCTAGTGGTGTGCAATTTCATTTTGAGCAGTGATGTCAATATCCAAATGGAGTCTAGAAGCTTTATAAGCCAATCACAACGCCTTAAAGACAAGCACGTCAAGCTAGCCATCTCCCCTATAGCTTGATGAAGGTCCCGTATACGCTGCTTCTTTGACCTTAAACTTGACAGGTACTTTAGATTGCATATTGCAGAAGCCTTGGCGAACGGGTCAAACTAGAGGTCTATGGACAACTTTGATAATTGAACTTGAGCTAGAATTATTTCTAGCGCTTTAAACACTCTACCTTACAAATAAAGCTACTGATTTGTGGTGACTTTGGAAATGTTCATCAAAAACTAGTATCTTCAAATTCAAGCATGTTGAGAAGTTGAGAGTTATCGAGAGATGGCATCTCATAAAATGTATAACATTCAAATCATGATTTGCCTACAAAATAGTTAGAATTTATTGAAGTATGGCAAGGGAAATGGCTATAAACATATCCACGTGATATGAAACTATACCAAACATGGGCCCCATCCATTTCAGTTTTGTGGAATATCATTGTCCGAAAGCTTGAGCACGACTAAATTCCATAAACATAGATTGATTGCTTGCAAGTTTGAAGGGAAACAACACCAAGAGAGTCATCTTAAACTCAAGAGAAGATTCTTAAAGTTTCCTACCAAGTTCCCCCCTTCTAATTTCAAAAATCTTATGCTAGAGCCTTCAAAACTCTTTTGAAAGTCCTTTCAGTTCGAGTGCTATGAGGTTCTCTAGGCTTGTTTGGTTCGGCTTTGGGGAAAAGACCTTGGGAAAATGTAAATACCTTTGAGGTAAAAGGGTTTTCAAAAATGCTATATCGTTTGGTAAATTAAAACTTCAAATAGCATTGAAAAATGGCCTTAGCATAAACACTGTTTGGTAAAACCCACATTTAAAATTGGCTTTTGCTATATTTCTTTTTTTTTTTATATGAAAATTAAATTTGATTATGGTAAGCCATTGAACCACCGTTGGACGGCGAAATTTGGCCATCTGGTGGCTAGATCCGACCATCCGGCTACCGGATCTAGCTTCCAGACAACCAGATCCAACCGTCTGACGGCCAAATTTGGCTTCCGAATAGCCAGATTCGGCTTCTAGATAGTTGCCAGAACTGCGGCCTGAGGTAGTGCGACCTTAGGCGTCGCCTGGATTGCAACCTTAGGCGATGTCGCCTGGGTCGCGCGAACCCGGGTGACGCCACCTGGGGACCCAACCTTAGGTGACATCGCCCGGGTTTGTGCGACCCAGGCGGCGTCACCTCGACCTTGGCATCACCTGAGGTCCGTGACCCAGGCGACGCCGCTTGAGGTTGCTCACTCAAGCGGTGCCGCCTGAGTCACTGGTCATGCCACCCTAGGCGGTGGTCACCGGGGACACACGACCCCCAAGCGGCGGTGACGGTCGCCGGAGAAGCTTGACTCGGGCGGTAGATTGGGAAGACGAGCGGCCGTTATGAATGAGGAAGAAGATGAACATTGATGGGTGAATAATAGATTTAGCATTTCCGAAAAACTAAAAGCCCAAAGTAGGTCCCTACTTGCATTGGGCTTTCAGCATTTGGAATGCTAGCATTTGGCTAAGTAAGTCTAAAAAATACTTACCAAACGCTTTGTATTTTCCCCAAGGAATTTTGAAGGCCCAAAACCCCTTGCAAAATGCCCAACCAAACGGGGTCTCTATTCCCCCAACGACATGAAAAGGCATAAGTGAACTTTCTATAGTGAAAAAAACTAACTATTTCCATGAGTTAATATTTCATAAACTTGATCTATAAGTAAATGATTATGTTTGCTTCTACTTTCATATTGGAAATAAAAGCTAATAATATCTTCCGCTAGATATAATTATATTACCTTCATTTCACTCAATTTAAATAATTGTTTTTTCTTTTGTGTAGAGACAGATAAAAGAGCGCATTTAGGGCATGAGCTGAAATTCGAGCTGAAGTTAATATTTACCTTTGTAGTGTGCACTACATCCAGTGCAATCTAGGGACACCATAGTCTACTACTCTTCCTAAGAAATTTGAGGTCTTATTGTAGAATAATTTCTTTTCCAAGATCTCTAATAGTGAATCATTCTCATCAATCTTTGTCAAAGACATACGGATAAGGACAATAACATCACTTCTTGGGAGAATTTAGTGCTTTCAACATAAAATATAGATTCATTATTTCCTCACCAATAAAGAAGCATGCAATATCAATAAAAATCGCTGCATCCTTTAGCATTTTGAAACTAACCTGTAATCTGTCCGAGACGTCTTGATTGGGAACTAAATCTAAATTTTGTAATTCGTCTTTCTAAAATTGTTTACTTTTGCAATAAAGAGAGGAACCAATAACCTCAAGAGCCAAATGAAGTCCATCAACTTTGCTAATACTATCGCAAGAAATATTGCTGTAATCATATGGAGTGGAATCTATTATGAAAGCATGCTTACTAAAAAGTTGAAGAGCATGTTGATAGTGCAATTCTCTCATTTGATAGATTCTAGACTCTTCAAAACACATTTGGGTATTCTTTTTTTGGATCTCCTCTTTGATTGGCAAAAAATTAGTGTTTCTTGTTGTAATAATAATTATGCTTCCTAAACCAAACCAATCCCGCTTCTCTACAAGTTTGGAGAGTTGGTCCCACTTATCTAGGTCATTAAGCACAATGGGATCTTTCTTTCCATGGAATCTTCTTTTAATTTGGTTAATCCAACATTAGGGTCAGAGATCTCCACTGGTTTGAAGTTGAGAATATTAGAAAATAACTATTTTTGCAATTGAATGATTTTGCTGGCTTGTGAAGCTTCTCGAACATTGGAAAGAAAGTTGCACCCATGAAATTGACTATGAACTTGGTTAAAGACAACCTTGTAAAGATTCTCAACATAAATAAATGAAAAATGCATTTTTTATTCATTTATTTTTGTAAGCGAAAAAAGCGATTATTTTAAAAAAAAAAATTTTTCAAATCGTTCATTTTCAAGAGACAAAATGGACCCTTAATGAATATTCATTGTTCAAAACCAATTAAAGAACATCATAACGCTAATATTTATTTCTTCGAAATTAGCATAGCAAACAAGCAAAGCCGTTGGAACTTGGATTACTGCACTTTCCTTATTGGTGCAAACTTTATAGTGTCAGATACGAGGGCATCATATTTGAACTGAAGCTTTATTTCTAGCAACTTCATATTAGCTCTCGGTCGAGAACTATGCTCTAATGTTAGATAGTCTTCTCATTTATTCTTTTAGATGGACATTAGAACTTCAAATCGTAACCCTCAAACTTTTGCTCGGTTATCCGATCGAGCCGCTCGATCATCTGTTGCGAGAGATGGTTCTTCCAATCGCCCACCTCCCCTCGCCGAAAAAACCCGCTATTCTCGACCGTCCCGCTTGATTGAGTTCCCATACGAAAGACCCCGGATTTGTTCACCTCCAAGTGCTTTAAACTCTCTATGCTGCACAGCTTTATGATCTCCTGCACTCCACCACCATCAATCTCTTCAGGAGTAAATGGACAGCCCAAGAAATTTGCTAGCCTCTTCACATTGGCCTCTGTCTCCCTCTTCAAGTCCTCAAACTTCAAAATTAAGACCTTGTTTGGATACTCCAAGCTTGCTTTCCAATAGCCTAGCACATGGTCCCAGTATGGCCCTGAAAGAGACACCCCTCTACTGAATAGCCCAAATGCTTCCTCCAGAGAAACAGGTGGCCTATCACTATCGGTATATTTTACTTTGCTAATGAAGCTCCACATTGACACGAACACATCCTTTGGGTCTCGGACGATGCACACGATCCGGCACCCTGAGGTCGCAACCGATCTTGGCAGCGAGGCATAAGGGATGTGAGTGGAGAGAAGCCTAGGCGAGGGAAGAGCGTGGAGGGCTGAGATGGGGTCCTTCTCATAGGCGTAGAATTCAATGAAGGGCACACATTCATGAGGGTTCTTGGTGAGCAAAGTGTGCCTGGGGAGGTCCTGGTTGTGCCTATTGGCAATAGCAAATGACAGAGCCTTGATCCATGTCAAGCCGGTCTTCGGGAAGGTGGCCAAGAGGGTGTCGGTGGGCCGGGCCTCGAAATGTTGCTGGGCCCAGATGACTCCTCCGAGGAAGTGATTGTCATACCAGAAGCCTTGATAGTTGTACAAATGCTGAGTCAACCACCCTTTTTCTCTGGGTAAAGATGATGAGATGGCTACCCCTCCTTTTTCTGCTCCTTGACATTCTAGGGCAATTTGTTCCTCAAGAAGCTCTTCTTGACTGGAGAGATCAGAAGCAACAGCGTTTGGCACCTGTCAATTCAGATGGATGGAAATGTCTGGAGCTTCTTCTTTTTCACTGATTAATGACAGCGTCAAGGCTTGATTGATAATAACAAAATACACATCACAGCTAAAAGCATAAAACATCTTTGATATCATGTAGATAACAAGGGCATTTTGTAAAAGAAGAGAGAGAGAGAGAGAGAGAGAGAGAGAGAGAGAGAGAGAGAGAGATTGATTTGCACTAATAAAACCACGGAAAGCCTTGTTTAATGACTAGCCTAGCTGCACTCCTAGTAGTTAAGGCAAATCATCCTAAATATACTAACTTTGGAGGCTTATCATAATCCAATAAAATGTTTCTTTCCATGCGATCATTAGAAAATAGTAGAAAATAGTTGTGGTAGGGTCAAAATGTACTTAGAGCAAGATTAATTAAATTAGTTACAGAACCTAATTTGTTATAGTTCATCACATTTTAATCATCCTAAACCCTAAAACCTCAATTAATTTAAACTAATCACAATCCCTAAATCATAAACCCTAAAACCGTAAACTCTCATTGACTTTACTAATGATATTTATATATAATATAACAATATTTTCTTGCGGAGCCTTATACAGACACTCGAAATTTGCTCACTCTTATAGGACATTGCCAACTCTTATTTGAGTCCATTTGCCAGTATTAGTCCATTTATGCGGAAGGATAATTCGCCATAAAACCTTTTTAACTTACTTAAAATTATAATTCTCAGCTTAATACTTGTCAAATTGTATATATAAATCAAACCTCATCTATAAATTGGTTATTTAATAATTCTGAGATAAGCATGAAAGGTATGAGATAATCAAGTGAAAGATCAATGATTACATATTCTTTGAGAAGATTATAATATTTAAAATTATTTTAGTCACAATAACGTCTAAACGAAAGAAATTAGGATGCAGGCTGGATTTTTGAATATACAAAATATTAACTAAGTAGTAATAATTTACATTTAGCTCTAAACTTAACAGAACCAATATGAATTAGTCAAGAGTATAAAGAAGCGATTAAGTAAACCCATGCATTTGCATCTTTACTTGACCTCGTTTTTTTTTTTTTTTTTTTTTTTTTTCAAATGATATGAGATAAGGATATTGGAAGTGCCAATGACACATAATTTAGTATCAAATTTTACAAATGATCGCTCTGAAATATTTTAAGCTCATTTGCTCACTTCAAGATCAACAACTTAGCTTGTTGATAGATCCTATCTCACGTTATGTTAAAATGTAAATAAGATTAATGATTAATTATGATGTACACCATCAATGTAAAAAGAATAATTACACAAGTGGCCTTATCCACTATTGATTTGAAAGAGTGGGTAGTTATGATTATCAAAATCAATGATGGATCAGATTGCTTGTGTAAAATTTAGTTTAGATAGACAATGTATACTCTGTATTTCCTATAAATATATCATTAAATGGCTTTATAATTGATCCACGTGGCACATAATTCAAGAAATTGTTGACAGGACAATACACTATTCTCTCTCTCTTAGACCTTTGGTCGTCGCTCTCCCACTCTTCCTTGTCCATCTCGCCTCTTTGCCATGCCTCTCCTCTTCCTCCTTTCGACACCGGCGGCCACAAATACTTCCTCATCAGCTATCTCCATCTCTTCTCCTCATCCTCCGTCGCTTGCCATCTTTCCAATTTGTGGCAAACTAATGCCTTCGGCAATGTTTTCCACATATTCTAAGGGCAATTTATCTGAAGGGCCACGATGAACCATTTATTCGCAAATTAATGCTAAAAGGGATTCTCAAGCGAGCCAAGTGGATGACATCATTTAGATTTGAGTGGTTTTTAACTGGCAGCGATCAAATGATCGTTCATGAAGTTTTATAACTAAATCATACACCTTCCAATATATCCAACAACTCTCGGGTCCCGTCATCATATCGTATATTCCTTCATGCGAAACCTTTTTTCCTGATGAAGTTTGTTTCTCCAAATTATTTGTTGTCCGAGATGTGTCATGCCTACTGCTAAAACTTCTAGTAAATCATGCAACCGGACAGAGCTATGAACAAGCACAAGAGTGAGCGAACATGAAATGAACTCGATGGAGAATAAAAGGAGGATCATTGTGTACCGGTGAAGCGTTTCTGTGAATTGTCATCGTCGGCAACTGTTGGGTCGCCCCCATGTATGCAAATATGAGGTGAAGGAAGAGAGAGGGAGAGAGAGAGAGAGAGATCACTGATGAGATGTTGATCAGATCGGTGAACGTGAATGAATGGTGAATTCGTTATGAATGATCTAGATAGATGCTTTTCAGGTCATCTTATATTCTTCAGGACAAACTAATTAATGATGGCTTTAAGACAAGTACAGCTCGAAAGAGAAAAGCGTTATGATCCTCTCTCAGGTCAATTTGTGCCCTTCATGACAGAATATTTAAGACGTCTTTGACACAAGTATAGCTCGAGATAACGAGGGAAAGCGTTGTGATCCCCCCCTCTCTCCCTCTCTCTCTCTCTCTCTCTCTCTCTCTCTCTCTCTCTCTATATATATATATATATATATATATATATATATATCTATTTTTCTTTTTCTTTTTTCATTTACTCTGCTACACACAACTAACCGCTCCCTAAAAAGGAATGGCAATCCAACAATGAAGGAAGTTAGCATAAAAACTCAAGAACCCGCCGTAATTGGGTCCTTCTCTTATCTGTGTATATATATATATTTTGTCCATGTTGGTCCTTTCGTCAAGCATAAAGATAAAAATCTTGACGTGGTTAACACATGAATAATGACTGGATTTATTCACTAATGAGGAATAAACATAAGGAAGGAAATTAAAAAATATATAATTATAAACATAAGAAAGGGAGGGAGACAGCAGAAGGGGGAGCATGGGTGGGGCACCACCACCTACGCACCGGCGAGCGTTTGGCATCACTCATCGGACTCTAGTGAAAGTGCCACCACCTCAAATCTCAAAACACGCCTGGGCCAACAAGCCGGGGGAGATCGCACCTCACCGCCATCAGTGAGGTTGCCACTCTCTCTTGCCACTATATGCTTAGATATCAAAAAAGGTTCTTTGCCTTAGTTAAACGCAGTCATGAAGCAAAAATGCCCGAAGATTGCCATGGCCACAACAGATCTCTTTAATTTGTCCTTTTTCTTTTCCATTTCAAACTTTCCTTTCTGGAACTTTCAGAAAATACTTAATTTCATTCTTCTAATCTAACTAGCGAACCGATTGCCACTATGGCATTTAACAGTGGTTTAATGGCCATGTCTGTATATATATATTTTTTAACAGAAGAACCAACGTGAACAAAATAGTATATAGTTCAAGGATTCAATTAGCCAAAAAAACAAAAAATTAGACGCCCAACTGAATATTTTACAAAAGTTCGGGGACTATTGGTACATTTATCCATATTTTAATACCAGACTTCCAGTTTTAATACAATATTCACTTATAAGATCACTTTTTAATCGTTCTGACCATGCTATGTTAGTTGTAAAAATCCTCTACTTTTTTTTTATTTAATTTCTTCTCACATTCGGAGTGGTTAATGACATATACTCCAGTGATACTTCTGTTTTTTTCCTTTTTTTTTAGTATAGCTTTTTTTTTAATAATGATTTTCCCCTTAATAAATTGATTTTCATCTAAATTTGTCACATTGTGGAGACGAGTTTTTGTCTACTCGTTTAATACTAGTACGATGAAGCTTGATGTGAATTTACTTTTAAAAAAAATCATAATTTTTTTTTTGTTCGTTAATCGCAGGTCAGCTTAAGAAAAAAACACAATAGAAAAAAAAATTGACAGGTGACGAATTGTCAACTTCTCATAGAGCATTATGCAACACCACACTTTTATTAAATTAAACTAGATTATATTAGACTTAATTAAACTTAAAAAAGTGGGCTGATTCTATTAAAGGAGACAATGAAATAATGAAATGGGAAGGGAAAAGAAAAATGAAAGGGAAAATGTCACAAATGGTCCCTGAACTTTCATCTAATGTTTAATTTCATCCCGAGCTTTCGATTTGCTCAATTTGGTCCCTAAACTTTAATCTAATGTTCCATCTAGTCCATAACTATTTGAAAATTGACCAATTTCCTTTTTTTTTTAATACCAAACAATTTTTTAATAAATAAATAAAAATACCAAATTGGGTTTTTTTTGTCGAAAAAATACCACATTTATGCAAAGTAATAAAGGTCAATATTTCTTTCATTTCTCCATATTAAAAAAATTGGAAAAAGGGATAGTAATAATAAAAAAAAGGTGAATCTTGCATTTTGATTTCTTTTTTGTATATGCAAATTACTTGAATAATGTACGAAAGCCCATCAATCGATTTTTTTATGGACTTCACCGAAAAGGGAAAAATCGATTGATGGGCTTTTGTACATTATTCAAGTAATTTGCATATACAAAAAAGAAATCAAAATGCAAGATTCACCTTTATTTATTATTACTGTCCCTTTTTTTCCATTTTTTTTAATATGGAGAAAGGAAAGAAATATTGACCTTTATTACTTTGCATAAATGTGGTATTTTTTCGACAAAAAAAACTCAGTTTGGTATTTTTTATTTATTTATAAAAAAACAGTTTGGTATTAAAAAAAAAAGAAGAGAAATTGATCAATTTTCAAATAGTTAGGGACTAGATGGAACATTAGATGAAAGTTTAGGAACCAAATTGAGCAAATCGAAAGCTCAGGGATGAAATTGAACATTAGATGAAAGTTCAGGGACCAAATTGAGCAAATCGAAAGCTCAGGGATGAAATTGAACATTAGATAAAAGTTTAGGGACCATTTGTGACATTTTCCCAAAATTAAAAGAATAAGGCAAAGTAAGGTACTTGTGAAAAGAGAAGAGTACCGAGCATCAACCATACAAAGGTCTCTCTCCTAGAGCACCAAAATACTTATCAAATTGTAGATGACATTATCGGATTAGATTATATTGAATTAGAATAGAAATATTATCAAATTATTAGACCATCGGTAATCAAGTGAATCATAGAAAAAGAGTTTTTGTTCTTTTACTATCTATCAAGATCCCAGATCAGAATTGAAATGGAACTTAAAAGAACCTAGACATTAATCCGAATTACTTGCTAGGCCATACATATTGTCACCATGAAAAGAGACATAATAATATTGAAGGCGAGAGAACATTATATTTAGATTTAGCTGTAATATCATATAGAGAAAGTGCACACTCTCAGGTAACCTTTGACCAACACCCCAAGGATTTGGTAGATCAGAAAACCTTTATGATGGAACTCTAGCGCCAAAATCGATGATGCTTCCAATTATTCCAATTCTTTACGGCCTTTAAGTTGTGATCGGCTAAATAAATCTCACGGACAGTTCACATCTTTACTACCTCTTTCATCTCCTTTAGTTTCGTTTCAGTCGAGATCTTGCTGATCGTGCGCGTCTGGATGACAGTGAAAGATGGATCTCATTTGCAGTTGCTCTTCTTCTCTTCGTGTCGGCGGTTATTTAAAGCAAGGACCAACACAAACAAGATAGTAATACGAGGACTCCATTGGCAAAAAGGAAAAAAAAAAATAAATTCAGAAGCCTAATTAATTTTTTTTTTTTCAAAAAATATCAAATATTTATTTATTGTTAAATCTATTTAAGTTACGTTAAGGAAAAAAATAGAAGAAAAATTGCCAGGTGTCAGGTGGAGAAAGTGTCAATGCCAACTTCGCACAAAGCAATATGCACCGCCGTGCATTTATTAATTAATCTGGTAGATTATTTGTAATGTGAAAAATGTAGATATGCATCTTTAGAGGTGAACAGGAAGAAAGGTAAAAAAATTTGGCTGATTGTTTCAAGGGATAAAATGAAATAAACAAATGGGATGGGAAAAGAAAAATGAAAAAAAAAAAAAGGGAAAGCAAGGTGCGTTTGATATGGAGAGAGTACCAAGTGTCAACCATACATAGGTTTCCCCTCGAAGCACCAAAATGCTTAACAGATTATTCGATTATTAGATTATTAGATTATTAGATGAGATAGTTGACGTTATCATATTGAATTGGATTAGGTCAGAATGGTTACATAAGATGTCTTCATCGATAGGCATGTGAATTGTTGAAAAGGAGCTTTCGTGCTTGCTGCAATCTATGAAGATCCCATATCAGACTCGAGATGAAACATAAAAAAGGCTAGACATTAATCTGAATTAATTGCTAGACCATATATATTGTCACCATATAAAGAGATATAATAATGAAATCGACAATGTGAGAGAAGGTGCACATTCTCATGAAGCCTTTGACTTACGCCCTGGGATTTGGTAGATCAGTTATCTTTTTTGGTGGAACCGTGGTGCCAATATTCACGATTCTTCCAATTGTTCTAGTTCCTTCCGGTCTTCTACGTTTGATGGACGGAATCCTCACAGGAAATTCACACCCCTGTTGAATTTCCTACAATCTATGCAAGTTTTATATTTGTCACCAGACTCACCTATCATTGGGCATCGATGAATATAGGGATCACATGTGGTTGGTACTTTAGGTAAACCTTGTACTGATTCACAATGAGAGATGCCCAATGTCTCCAACTTATGTAGTTTTGATAGATCAGGTAACCTTTCCATGCAATTACAATTCATGATTGATAATTTCTTCAGCGAATTTAATTTTTCCAATGCAGCTCCTCACTACCAATTCTTTGAACTTCCCTAGGCTTGATAGCGATAGTGTCACTAGCGATTTACATTCTTCCACGGTCAAATACTGGAGACTCTCTAGCTGTTGAAACTCGATTTCTCTCAACCAAAATTCAAAGAGTGTAAATTTAGACAAATATCTCAAGTTGGACAAATACTGGAGACTCTCTAGCTGTTGAAACTCGATTTCTCTCAACCAAAATTCAAGAGTGTAAATTTAGACAAATATCTCAAGTTGGAAAAGAATGATTATTCTATCGGTGACTTTACATCTCTTAATACCAAACGACACAAATTGGAAGGAAGCCATGTAAGAGATCGAGGATCATCCCAAGGCATGTTAAGGGACCAAAGCTGAGGAGGCCATGTGATATTTATACTTAGATTTCACTTGTTGGCTTTTGGTGACTCCCCCATCCATGTGATATTTCTACAACCACCGGATTCTAACGCTATAAAATTCTCCAACATCCCCGTGTCCTTTGGTTGCTCTCTTATATTGATCTCTAGCAGAACCAAGCACTCCAGCTTTTTAAGATATTCAATAGAAGTAGGCACTTCTATAATCTTTGAACCCCACAAATGTAATGCAGCCAATTATTCAAGTCCTCCAATAGAGCTTGGTAGCTCCCTTATTTGAGTGAATCCCAAGTGCATTTCCCTTAACCTTTTGAGATCTCCAATAGAATTAGGTAAGTCTCTTATCTTACTCTCAAACATAATTAAGCATTGCAGCCTTCCAATAGAAGCAGGTAGTTTTGTAATCTTTGTTTTCTGCAAGTTTAAGTCAAGCAATGATTCTAGTCCTCCAATGGAGTATGGTAACTCCCTTATTCAAGTGAATCTTAAGTTTAGTTTCTCCAACTTTTTGAGTTCTCCAATTGAATCGGGTAACTCTCTCATTCTTGTGGCGCGCAAATCCAATTCGAGTAATGATGTCAAATTCCCAATGGAGTTTGGAAGCTTTCTAAGCCAAGCGCATCCCCTTAAAGACAAGCATGTCAAGCTAGCCATCTCTCCAATAGCTAAATGAAGCTCTTGTATACGTTGCTCCTCTAGCCTTAGACTTGACAAGTACTTTAGACTACATATTGCAGAAGCATTTGTGAGCATGTCAAACTGGAGGCTTGTCGAATACTTTGACAACTGATCTCAAGCTGGAATTATTTCTAAGCGCTTTAAACACTCTAGCTTACGGATAGAGCTACCGATTTGTGGTGACTTTGGACAATGGTCATCAAAAACTAGAATCCTCAAATTCAAGCACGTTGAGAAGTCGGGAGCGGTTGATAGATGGCACCTCATAAGATGTATAACTTTCAAATCACGGTTCACCTGCAAAATAGCTAGAATTTATTGAAGCATGGCAAGGGAGATGGCTACAAGCATATCCACGTGATACGAAACCATACCAAGCATGGGTCCCATCTATTCCAGTTTTGTGGAAAATTGCTGTCTAAAAGCTTAAGCACAACTAAGTTCCATAAACATAGATTGATCGCTTGCAAGTTTGAAGGGCAACGATGCCAAGAGAGCCATCTTAAACTCGAGAGAAGATTCTTAAAGTTTCCTACCAAATTCCCTCCTTCCAATTCCAACAATCTTAGGCTAGGCAGCCTTGAAAACTCTTCAATTGTAAGTCGTGCTCTTTTAAAAGTCCTGCTAATTTGAGTGCCGTGAATTTCTCCGTTCCCTAATGACATGAAAAGAAATAAGTGAACTTTTCATAGTGAAAAAAAATAACTATTTTCATGAGTCTTAGACTTGATCTACATGTAAATCATTATGCTTGCTTCTATTTTCATATTGGAAGTGTAAGCTAATAATATCTTTCACTAGATATAATTATATTATCTTCATTCAAGTTAAATAATTGTTTTCTCGTCCTTGCGCAAGACAGATAGAAGAGCACATTCAGCGTATAAGCTGAAATTTGAGCTAATGTTAATATATACCTTTCTCGTCCGCACTACATTGAATGCAATCTTGGGATACCATAGCCTACTACGCTTCCTAGGAAATTTGAGGTCTTCTTGTCGAATAATATCTCTTCCAAGATCTCTAAGTAGGTCACGCATCAATAGTCTATCATTCTCATCAACCATTATGAAAGACAATGGGGCAAGGACATTGACATCACTTCTTGGGAGAAAATCCAATGCTTTCCACATATAATATGGATGGATTGTTTCTTCACCAATAAAGAAGCATTCAATATCAAGAAAAATTCCTCTCTCTGCATCCTTTAGCATTTTGAAACTAATCTTTAATTTATCTAGGATGTCTTGATTTGGAACGAAGTTCAAATTCTTCAGTGTTTCATTCCAAAGTCGTTTACTTTTGCTATAAAGAGAGAAACGGATAACTTCAAGAGCAAAAGGAAGTCCATCAACTTTGCTAATAATATCGCAAGTAATATTTCTGTAGTCATATGGAGGGGAACCCATTCTGGAAGCATGCTTACTAAAAAGCTGAAGAGCATGATGATAGCATAATTCTCTCATAGATTCTAAACTCTTCAAAACACGTTTGGACATTCTTTTCTCTGATCTCCTCTTTGATTGGGAAAAAGGTTAATGTCTCGTTTTGTAATAATGATTCTGCTTCCTTCCTAAACCAAACCAATCACACTTCTCTGTAAGTTTGGAGAGTTGATCCCACTATCCAAGTCATCAAGCACGATGATAATTTTCTTGTTGCGGAATCTTCTTTTGATTTGGCTAATCCATGCATCAGGGTTAGAGATCTCCATTGGTTTGAAGTTGAGAATATTTGACAATAGCTGTTTTTGCAATTGAATGATTTGGCCAACTTGTGAAGCTTCTCGAACATTGGAAAGAAAGCTACACACATGAAAATGACTATAAACTTGGTTAAAGACAACTTTGCCAAGAGTCTTCTTACCAATACCGCTCATATCATGGATTACTATATAACGTACCTCAAGAGAACCATCATCTAATAGGCGCACAACGTTGACAACATCTTCAACACGATCCTGGATACTAACTGATCAGGCAGATTTTTCTCTCTTTTATTCAGCCTGATCAAAACTTCAGCTGTGACTAATTTAATGAGTTCACCTTGGCTATCACATTGGATACAGAGGGGTCTCTTCAGAAAGATCGAAGATACAATATTAAGTTCAGGAATATTGTTAAAAACACAAATTAGCCATGGAGGGAGAAGGGGCAAGCGGGGCCGACCGTCCCCCTCTCAAAAAAATTGAATATATTACTCCACAAAAATAAGAGGAAAAAAGATCAATTTTAAGAAAATCGCCCCCAACCCAGTGTTAATTCAGTTAAATAAAAAGTAATCTCATACATAGTTTCAAGCTCTAACTCTATTTTTATTAAGAGAGTCGACCAAAGTCTATGCCAATTATACTTGAATGGATTACAATTATGTATTGTATCCAATAGCCAGAGATGTAAATTGTTAAGATAAGAATGAAATGTTAAACTTATAAAAGATACTCCCTCATCCTTAAATTCTAACATCGAAACCTTTGCCTTTTGTTCCTTTAAATACATGCAAAGGATTTGTTTATTCCTTTTTTATTGCTCACATACAGTGTGTGCTCTCTTCCTTAGTTTTGCATGGATAAAACTAAAAATAATTAGGTAAATTATTTTCTATATTAAACCTTCATAAAATTAATTTAGAAATTTTTAAAAAGTATTTATATCGTCGCTAAAAGATGCAAATCAATATTGAATTCAAATTGGATTTATCATGGCATAGTAGAGAAATCATCTTGCATATATTGTTCTACATCTTGCCTTTTTATGTATTAACGATTGTTTTTATATCTTTTATTTCTTAGTATTATTTATTTTGTAAGAAATTAGTTCTTCTTAAAAATAAATTTTAGAATTTCATATAATTAAAATCATGACAACTATTTTTTTTTTTAATATATTGCTTTTGATACTTCGGAATGAAATGGAATCATACAAGGGAACATAATATGACTACAATACTTTTTGGTTGGTGAATCATGGGAATAATGGAAATTTTTATAGTTGGTTGTTAAAAAAAATATACAGCAGGAATGGTATCAAATGAGAGTATGCTGATGAATTCCGAAAAATTTAACTTCCATGGTACTTATATGTATTATTCATAGCATGATTGTATTTAAATTAAGCTAATATCCTTTTATAATTACAGTAGAATAGTATATTCAGGAATTTTTCTTAAATATGATTTAGAATTATTAGTCCTTTAGGAAAAAGAAAGCTCAAGCCTTACCCTCTATCTTTGAGATTCCATCCTTTGATACTAGCAACCTCCCTCAAAGCCTCCTTCCATCCTTGCATGACATCGCATCCAAACTTCTGCTCGTGCTTCTACAAAGCATCGTGGTATAGCGCAGTTTTGAGCTTGACATCTTGGGTATCCACATTGAAGAAAATTGGCAAGATCATCGCTTTGTTGTCTCTGTTTCTCAAGCAATCCACCATGTATGCAAGGTCGCGAAGACACCATGCACTTAACGCATAGCTTCTAGAAAAGATGGGGATGTAGATTGTGGATCTCTTGATTGTACCCTCCAATTTGCCTCTGATGGCTTCACTTTATTGATGTCTTCATCATTTCTGAAAATGTAAATCCCAGCTCCATCCATAGAGTGATAGAGACAGTCAGCAAAATTCAAGAACACCTCGAATTCAGCCCCAGTGATGGCTCAACATCTCCTCTATCGGTCGTCAACGCTGTTTTTCCGTTGAATGAGTCCCTTCTCTCCATCTTCAGGAGCTAAAGTATAGTGATGGAGCTTAATAATGAGAAGAGAGATGTTGGAGTACTGACTAATCCATATGATTCTCGCGGATTTATGGAAGAGCCAGAGAAGTCTCCTTCGATGCGTTGAAAACTGGGAAGTGGTGGAGAAATTTCAGTGGCAATCATTCTATAAACTATTGTACTTGATAATATGAGTTTGATTTTCCTTCAAAAAAGAAACTGAAAAGTTTCCCCCAGGTCACAACCCGACAGGCCAATTGATTTAGAAAGCCAACAGTGCACCGACGCACGACATGCATGACCTCCTCCCTGATTTCAAAACCAAAAAAACAAACAGATGATATACACTCGGCATCAGGGAATACATATTGTATACTTGTGGTTAATGTCAATCTGTAATAGCGGGAGGACTTGTCGCCAGGCAAATATGAGGTGCCCCGTGATGGACAATTGTAAAAGGACTCATCTAGAAACAAGAGACAGATTGCCTTTCTCATTCAGCAAATGGGGATGGCTTAACTTGAACAACCAGGACTACTAAATTATAGAGCAAAGAAGCTTGAAGTGGAAGCTCTTAACAATATTGTGTTTTTTAGGTAATCCAAATTTTAAGATCGATGAAATCTCTGTACCTAATTGTTGATACCTAAATTATGATTAAATATTTATATAGAAAATTATGGACCAATTTAACCCTGACAAAAAAAGATTTTCGAATCACGTAGTCATAAATAAATCTGTGTTTACTAAGTTTTATTTCTAGTTTATTTCCATTTTTAACTTATTTTCAGATCAATAATTTAAAAAAAAAAAAAAAAAATTCAAATAAAAGGGGCTGAAGGGGGCTGCGTTTATAAAAGGAAGGAGAGAGGAGGTCGAGGAAAGTGAGATCTGGGGGAGGCCAGATCGGAGGGTGGTCGGGAGAGAGAGAGAGAGAGATGCGGGACCGAGCCCCGCGGCCGCGTGCAACGTTGGTTGCTTGGCCTGACGCCGCCGCTGTTCGGCCATCGACAACACCGCCCGCTCGCGCTGCCACGAGCCCGAGTCGCTGCTGTTCACGAACCACCGCTCGAGCCAACGACGACCGAGCTCGCCGCTTCGACCGTCTCCACGACCCGGCCGCTCACTGATCTCAGCCGAGCCTCACGCCGTCAAGGCCGTTGAAGTCCCTGCTGCTACCCGCCGCCTCGTCGTCGCGTCTGCCGGTCCCACGACGGTCGGCGCTGCTCGCAGCGGCTTGGCCGTGACGCGCTCGGCCGCCCCCATCGGCGCCGCGGAGAGGCGGAGAAGGGGAGAGGCGCGAGTCAGGTCGGCCGGGTCGGACGCAAGGATCAGATCGGGCATATAGGGTCTGGTTTTTTGGGCTAAGATGAATTAGGCCTGTTGGGCTTATTCTGTTTTCTTGGGCAAGATTTGGGTTTTTGTTTAGCATATGGGCTTGACTAATTCGTCTTTTTATTTTCAGATACTTCCCCTTGGGCCAGGCTAACCTCTCCCATTAGCCGGACTCAGCCCAGCCGAGGAGCCCGGGCCTTGCCCCAGGCTGGTCCTGACCCGGGTCGGATATGGAGGCCTGACCCAGGTCCGGTTGATTATATGAAATTTCAAAATTTGAGGTCTTTCCAATCATTTGTTCTTCATCAACAACGCTTACGAATTGTATTCAAGAAAGAAAAACAGACTTAGTAAGAGAAATCCTCCGCTGAGTGTTCGTACTCAAAACATTGTACCTTAGTGAACCACTATAAATCTCGTGTTCAATTTTCTCTTCTCTTAACTCTTTTTGATTTGTTTGTTATAATCTTACTTTGAACTTATCAAATTTCTAAATCATCTCTAATTGAGTCTGAATTTATTTCAAAAGTCTGATGGCACTTTTAGTCAAATTTTGTTTGAAATATAACTTATTATGTATTTATTTGTTTAATTTGTTTTTACACTTATTCACCTCTCTCTAAGTGGTAATACTAATATTTTTATTTTTAACTTTTCTAGCGATGTTAGCATGCAAAACAACATTGTTTTCGGCTTATCTAGGCACGTTAGCGCTTTAGCAAGATTTTTTTCGCCATTGACTCTTAACTGATCCATTTTGCTATGATTTTGACATTTAAACGTACATTTTCTAACTTTTGGTATTTAAGTGTCCTCCAGTGCCAAGTTTTGGCACTCTCTGGGTGTCCACTTTCCCGGCAATTCTTTTTCTAGCGCATCCATCAAGTTCGCGTAGGGCAGCCTCACTGCTGCTCTGACATCTCGGTCTCATTGTAGTCCCTATAGCGTCCCGGCAAACCAGTGACCTTCAGCAAACCTCCGACGCCTCAGTCGCGATATTGTGGCCTACCGAAGTTCCTTGCAGTCTCGTGGCCAGTTTGGCTTCGCTCACATTCAATAGCATGCCCCACAGCAGCATTATTGTCTATCTCTTACAAATCTTCTCCGTTCGTTGCCCAGCGTAGCACTGCTCCCCTCTATCGAGTTCTCAGGCATTTCTCATGACCTGGAAATCTCTGTTGGTCGTCAAATCTGGCCCAGCATCAGAGACTTTAGTCCCGTGTGATTAGGCGCCCACAAGGGTTCGCTGTGTAGGTCTCGGTCTTTGACTGGCCTAGAAGGGATCCTTACTATATATAAGTGTTCATTTATTCTCTTTAGTTAGTTGATTTCAGTATAGGATTTTAAATAAGCATTATTAAATATTGCAGCCTAGGTTATCTAATCATGTTTTGATTAACCAAGACGTCTTAGGCCTCCTGACCTTTAGACATAAGTCGGACCCTAATGTCATCTTGCATGCCTTGTGATGATTGATTTGATTAAGTTGGAATTCGATTGCTTTGAATTAACATGTTATCAATGAAACGATGAATTTTAAGTATGTGTGTTTCATTGTATCGCAATATTATCAATCATCATTGCAGTCACTTGCACTTTAGGAGTTTTCATATTTAGGGTCATGCATTATTGTTCTCATAATGCATATAGACTTAGAGCATGTTAAATTTTAGAAAGCATATAGATTTAGGACGATTCATAATTTTGTGTTAAATATAAAATCAAATAAAAAATGTCACATAGATTGCATGTAGGCCTAGGGTCAATTTAGTCTCATATCATATAGTACATGTCATGTCATATGAATATTCTTAGGTTATTCGCACTACATAGTTAATATAGTACAAAATATATAGGAGTTAGCATCGCACCATGTAATTGTTAGTCATATGGCTAAGTGATTCGAGTCTTGAGATTTAAATTTATTATTTTCATAAAAAAATTATAGAATAAAATAGCACTTCATGATTGCATATATGTAAAATGTCCCACCTTGCACATAGGAAACAAAATGTATGCGCATTTAATTTATAGACTTTTAGGGTAATTTGTCTTTTCATTAATTAATAAAAGAAAAGGAACAAAAAATCACATTAGTCCGTCTCATATACATTGCATCAATTAGGAAAAAATAATTTAGTATAGATTGCATTTTAATTAGTCATATCATGCATAATACTCATGCACTCCGCCTGCATGTTTTTCTAAAATAATAATTTGCAAAAAGTTTGTGGTGATGAAGAGAGATACACTTTGCTTGCTTAACGCATCCAAATTCTCAAAGCTTTCTGCAATTTATTTACTGCATTAATCATTGGATGTTACTTTTCTAAGTGCGCGCCCGCATCCACATGTTAGCAGCGAAGGAAAAAAAAAAATGAAAAAAGACCGCATGCAAAATATTTTCGGAATAAGGAGAAAATATACCAAAATGGTGTTAGATTAATCTAACATAACTCAGTTCTCAAATCCATTGAATTTTTTGGTCCATAGAATAAAAATATACTTCTCCATTTTAATTGGGTCTCTAATTGACCTTAAATAATTAGTGATTGCTCCAAAAGGTATGATTGAATCGAGTATCAAGTTGTGATTGATAGGATTATAAGACGTGATATGTCAACCTTCACCGACTCATCTTAGACCTAGAAAAAGCTTGAAGCATAATCTTTGGAAACTTAGCCGTCGGACGATGGAAGGGATGAAAACACATAATGCGTGCGGGCCGGGGTTGGCGAATTGGGAGGCATCGTGGAATAGAGTCCCAAATAGAATAAAACTATAGCAGAAAAAAAGATTTATTTTATTTATTATATAGTAATACACCTAACAGAAGAAGAAAAATATTTTAACAAGGAAAAATAACATTAAAAGTCCATATCTGTCCCCTGTCACTACCCATTTTTATTTTGGTTTCAAGGCTTCATTATATAAGCCCTTTTGCAATATTATCATTAAATTTTCATAACAAATGCATTTCGGTAACGGATGGGAGCAATCCTAAAAGGTTAAATTCTTGAAGATACATAAAATTCTATTTCCCAATTAAGTTAGGGAAAAGTACCAAAAAAGTCATAAACTTATTGCATCGGTACCAATTCAATCCATTCGGCTAATTTTAGCTAGCCGGCGCTGACGTGGACATCGGTCAATGGTCGGACGCTGACGTGGCAATTTTTATGATTTTTTAATTATTTTTTCGAATTTTTTATTATTTTTTTAATTTTATTTTTCCCTTTTTCCTTTTCTTTTCCGGCGGTGGCTGGCGAACCTCACCTGGAGACCGCGGAAAGAAAAAGAAAAAAGGAAAAAAAAAGAAAAAAATGAGGCTTGCTGGAGACCGCCGGAAAAGAAAAAGAAAAAGGAAAAAAAAAAAAAAATTAATAAAAAATAATAAATTCGAAAAAAAAAAAAAATCATAAAAATTGCCACGTCGTCAGGTACGGCGAAAAAAATTGGCCATATGGACTGAATTTGTACCAATATCAAAAGGCTTAGTACTAAATTGGTCTAATTGAAAAGTTTATGACTGAATTGGTATCAATGCAATAGGTTTAGACTTTTTTTGGTACTTTTCCCAATTAAGCTATGAGTTTTGGAGTGTACAATTGCGAGGAGTCTATTTTGTTGTTCATAGGACGGATAAAGTCGTTCATAACAAGAGATTAAATATACTTTCAGTAATATGTAAGGCATATTACTTTATTAGTGACAAACAAAAGATTAATAATAGAATAAATTTGTTTATTTAGCCGCCATTACTCCTCAATAAATAACCAATTTATTTTTGTAGAATGAGTTCGGATGATATCAACTTATTGGAATAGAATGTTGGCAGGCAAGGAGAAATCACTAGTTCGGTTATGGAAATGATGATCTCATAATTAAGTAAAACCTGCTGTCTACCAAGCTTTATTCAAGGAAAATTATTAATCCGTCGATCGGGCTTAATAATTAGTCTCGTCCTCGTCTCTTCTCCGTGCCATTATTGTCGTAAGGAGAGATACTTCCGCGCGCAACATCACTCCTCAGGTTTTATTTCAACGTCAAATCAGGTGTTACGTCATGTTAAGATAGATTACTTGGATTCCTGGTGAGGTGGCAGCCGTGAATGAGGAGGCGGTGAAAGTTTATCGGATGCATTAAATGACGAGGGAGAAATTCTAAGTTCTAACCAATAGTTGTCCTTCCCATCGAGGACCGCACGTCGAACGCGTGAGCCAATCAATTCTTTCGCAAGAAGCTGAAAAAGTCTTTTTATTAGTTGGGTTCACTCTTATGTGGAGGAAGTCCAATGAGTTACAAGTCCAAAAAGAGCTTGAGTCCATATAATAAGTTATATAGAAAAATAGGGTTTCCCACTATCTTCAGTGTGGTAGCCACAAAATGAAATAGTAATAAGAGAAAAAGAGAAAGCAGAAAATTTGGGGGTTGAGGTAATATTTGATTTACATCAAGCTGGCAACGGAGATCGATTCGTGGTCCGATTGAGCTGAAATTTTGTCAGCGTGTTCGTGGCGCAATCTTCTCGAATCTAAACGGTCTGATTTTCGTTTGAAGCTGCCTCCATCAGGTTTTTCGTGGATTGATCAAAACCTGCGTTTTTGGTCAGATTTATCCTTAAATCTCTTGTGAAATTCATGTGTATTGCCAAGAATTATATTCTTGAGATCTTTGCTGCTATGTACCTCTAGTATTTGCTAGAGAGGAACATTGTTCACCCAATTTTATTGATAGTGAAGATTTTTGGGTTGACTTCGGTCCCGTGGCTTTTTATCTCCTCACATCGAGGAGGCTTTCCACGTAAAAAAATCATCTTGTGTTCGCGTGCTTGATAATTATTTTACTCTACTATATCGATTCCTATTAGGTTTACACAAGAGGGGAGATTATTTTATTTCATTGCGTTAATCCGATATTGTTCGAATTGTTACCGTTCTCCCATCACTTTCCACTCTACTCTTTTCATTGTCATCTTCAATCTTCAATCATGAAGGGGATTTAAGCAAATCTCATCCTCCTCTATATCTATTGATTTTCTCGGAGTCTTTTCATACTTTTCTCCCTTTTTCTCTCCCAATCTAATTTAGGTATTGTGCTCTCCTGATCTAATTCTAAATTTGAGAATTTGAACTCTTCAAATCTGGTTTTAAATCTAGGAGTTCTTCTCTTCCAATTTTGATCTAAGAATTTAATAATATTTTTCGAGATTCAATATCCTCATACTCTGTCCGTGTGCAGATCTTCTGTCTCTAGCTTCAATGGTGATTGCCGAAGCTTTGATGTCTCGTTAAAGGAAGATTTGCTCTTCCAAAGCTTATAATTGTATTTATTCAACCTATTACTACATATATATTTGTGAATGTGGTAGTTGTGAATTCTTTTGGTATGGACAGAAAATCATCAAGTACGTTTTTTTTTTTACAACATGTTTGGCCTCAAAGGAGTACTTTGAAAACATGCGTGAATTTTCCACTTTTGTGACTACAAACTTGGCTCTTTCCATCAATTTCTTTAAAAAGAATAACAGCCTTGTACTCATCAATGGCATCTATTTGTAGTACTCTTTTTCCCGTAGAAACGTACAACGATGGTATAGACGAAACTGAATCTAAGTGCGCATCCCCAAATGGCAACGCTGTAGTTATTGGAAAATAAATTTTTGGCATGTGCTCTCGTATCCAGTGATTGGCTGCCAATTATTTTGCTTGACAGATCCGTTCATTTTGCAATGAGTGTGTGCTTAACATTAATGGCGCTTTGTTGAAACTCATTGTTTTATGGATTTCACTTTGTTTTGTAGTGTTCTAACCTTTACTCTGCTTCGATTTGCCTTACCATGAAAGTCTATGTACTGCTCATATATCTTTTTAAGCCATGAATACAAATTTTTTTCGACAAAAAAAAGTGAGTACTACACTCATTACTACCCATCTCAATTTTTGCATGCCAATGCTCACGCATTTTGAGTGTAATTGTAAAAAATTCTGAACATATTGTATGACAATTAATACTAATTTAGCCCTAAATCTTTTGATAATTTGCTGCATGAAAATTATTAACCTTAATGTTGGCTGTTCTATTTGGCATGGCCAATATTGACGTGAACAACTTTACAAATTTTTGGATTAACCCTAGAACTAGCCTAGGAACTAGCCTAGACCGATCGGTTAAGTCTGACCCGATACTAGGACTACCTAGGCTAGTTCCCAATTCCACAAACTGGAAATTGACTAAGCCTGATTTAGTTCAGGTTCTAGGGTGGGAACTAACTCACTTTAAGACCAATCATCCATGTGTATATTCCTTATGGGTGATCGGTTATACAGTTGGCGGGTTCTAGATTTGAAATCTAGAACCTATCATATTAGAATTGGTTTCCAATTTTTAAAGTCTTGAAACCAACCATAGAACCTACCTTATTTGTCTGGTTGGATTTTAGGGTCTACTCTAGAACATGTTTTTTGTTTTGCTTCATATTTTAAAAAGGAGAAATGATTGTATGACAGTCTTTGGATTACTATGAGAATAACAGCATGTTTTAAACAACAAAAAATTATAAATTGTTGTGAGGTTAACTCCTTCAAGAATTTGCGGCTCAAAACAAATTGTTATTCTAACAGTCCAAAAAATATTATGCAAATAAAGCTCTTTAAAAAACAACCTAGACAAATATTGATTATAGTAATATAATATAAGCAACAAAGTTGGTTAAAGTAAAATATCAACTTAAAAAAAAAAACAGAAATATAAATAATAGGGAAATTAAGTGTTAGCAATGCATGATGATCATTTGTCCGGAGCAGGACGTATCAATCTCGAGCATGAAAGGGAGGGGTTTGCGTTTGTCTATGCCCCCAATCATATTTAGTTCTCGGAGAGAAAAATAATTAAAAAAAAAAAAAAACCAAAAAAGCATAGTAGTCTAGTTCGGTCGATTTGGTTCCGCACTTAGAACCAAAAACCAGACCGGGTATTCATGGGTTCCAAATTTTGGGAATCAAGAACCGTGTAGAACTGATTGATTTGGTTCGGTACCCGATTTGGAGCTAGATTGGTGCTTACCTCCAGTCAAATTAAATTTTGAGAGAGCTGCCCCTATTTTCATGGCTGCATGTATGAGATATTCAACTTTTGTATAGTACAACTTGAATGACATGGCATATCAATCAGACCTCCAAATCAATTTTTTTGTTGAGAGAATAAATGTTTGCCTGTCGTTCCTTATCTATCTACCAATCCAACATACGATGGTACAACCTATAAAAACCAAGGAGTCGAAAAGGCCTTTCCACTCTCCTCTTTTCATTGTCATCTTCAACCTTCAATCATGAAAGGGATTTGAGCAAGTCTCATCCTCCTCTATATCTATTGATTTTCCTGGAGTCTTTCCGTACTTTTCTCCTTTTTTCTCTCCCAATCTAATTTAGGAACTTTGCTATCCTGATATAACTCTGAATTTGAGAATTTGAACTCTTCAAATCTAGTTTTAAACCAAAGAGTTCTCTCCCAATTTTGATTTAAGAATTTAATAAAATTTTTGGAGATTCGATACCCTCATACTCTATCCGTGTGCAGGTCTTCTGCCTCTAGTTTCAATAATGATTGTTGAAGCTTCGACGTCTCGTTAAACTATGAAGATTTGCTCTTCCAAATGGTTATATCTGTATTTATTCAACCTATTACCACATATATATTTATGAATGTGGTAGTTGTGAATTCTTTTGGTATGGATAGAAAATCAACAAGTACCGTTTTTCTTTTTCTCGCAACATGTTTGGCCTCAAAGGAGTACTTTGAAAACATGCGTGAATTTTCCACTTTTGTGACTACAAACTCAGCTCTTTCCATCAATTTTCTTAAAAAGAATAACAGCCTAGTACTAGCATCTATTTGTAGTACTCTTTTTCCCGTAGAAACGTACAATGATGGTATAGACGAAACTGAATCTAAGTGTGCATCCCCAAATGGCAACGCTGTAGTTATTGGAAAATGAATTTTTGGCATTTGCTCCCGTAGCCAGTGATTGGCCGCCAATTATTTTGCTTGACAGATCCGTTCTTTTTGGAATGAGTGTGTGCTTAACATTATTGGCGCCTTGTTGAAACTCATTGGTTTATGGATTTCGCTTTGTTTTGTAGTGTTCTGACCTTTACTCTGCTTCAATTTGCTTTACCATGAAAGTCTATGTACTTCTCATATATCTTTTTAAGCTATGAATACAAATTTTTTTCGACAAAAAAAAAAGTGAGAACTACACTCATTACTAGCCATCTCAATTTTTGCATACCAATGCTCACGCATTTTGAGAGTAATTGTAAAAAATTCTGAACATATTGTACGACAATTAATACTGATTTAGCTTTAAATCTTTTAATAATTTGTTGCATTAAAATTATTAACCTTAATGTTGGCTGTTCTATTTGGCATGGCTCGTATTGACGTGAAGAACTTTTACAAATTTTTGGATTAACCCTAGAACTAGCCTAGACCGGTCGGTTTAATCGGACCTGGTACTAGGACTACCTGGGCTAGTTCCCAATTCCACAAACTGGAAATTGACTAAGCCTGGTTCAGTTCAGGTTCTAGGGTGGGAGCTAACTCACCTTAAGACCAATGATCCTTGTGTATAATGCTTATGGTTGATCGGTTATACAATTGGTGGGTTCTAGATTTGCAATCTAGAACCTATCCTATTAGAATTGGTTTCCAATTTTTGAAGTCTTGAAACAAACCATAGAACCTACCTTATTTGTCTAGTTGGATTTTAGGGTCTACTCTAGAAAATGTTTTTTTTTTTTTGCTTCATATTTTAAAAATGAGAAATGATTGTATGACGGTCTTTGGATTACTATGAGAATAACAACATGTTTTAAACAACAAAAAATCAAATAACAAATAATTATAAATTGTTGTGAGGTCAACTTCTTCAAGAATTTTTGGCTCAAAACAAATTGTTGTTCTAACAGTAGTCCAAACAATATTATGCCAATAAAGCTCTTTAAAAAACAACCTAGACAAATATTGATTATAGCAATATAATATAAGCAACAAAATAGCTTAAAGTAAAATATCAATGTAAAACAAATAGAAATATAAAGTAATAGGGAAATTAAGTGTTAACAATGCATGATGATCATTTGTCCGAAGCATGAAGTATCAATCTCGAGCACGAAAGGGAGGGGTTTGCTTTTGTCTATGCCCTTAATCATATTTAGCTCTCAAAGAGAAAAATAATTTAAAAAAAAACCAAAAAAGGATAGTAGTCTAGTTCGGTCGATTTGGTTCCGCATTTATAACCAAAAACCAGACCAGGTATTCGTGTGTTCCAAATTTTGGGAATCAAGAACTGTGTAGAACCGATTGATTTGGTTCCGTACCCGATTTGGAGCCAGATTGGGGGTTACCTCTAGTCAAATTAATTTTTGAGAGAGCTGCCCCAATTTTCATGGCTGCATATATGATATATTCAACTTTTGTGTAGTACATCTTGAATGACGTGGCATATCAATCGGACCTCCAAATCCTATCAATTTTTTTTTTTTGAGAAAATAAATGTTTGCCCGTCGTTCCTTATCTATGTACGAGTCCAACATACGATGCTACAACCTATAAAAACCAAGGAGTCGAAAAGGCCTTTACACTCTCCTCTTTTCATTGTCATCTTCAACCTTCAATCATGAAGGGATTTGAGCAAGTCTCATCCTCCTCTATATCTATTGATTTTCTTGGAGTCTTTTCGTACTTTTCTCCTTTTTTCTCTCCCAATCTAATTTAGGAACTGTGCCCTCTTGATCTAATTCTGAATTTGAGAATTTGAACTCTTCAAGTCTAGTTTTAAACCTAGGAGTTCTCTCCCACTTTTGATCTAAGAATTTGATAATATTTTTGGAGATTCGATACCCTCATACTCTGTCCGTGTTCAGGTCTTCTGCCTCTAGTTTCAATAATGATTGCCGAAGCTTTGACGTCTTGTTAAACTATGAAGATTTGCTCTTCCAAATGGTTAAATCTATATTTATTCAACCTTTTACCACATATATATTTGTGAATGTGGTAGTTGTGAATTCTTTTGGTATGGACAGAAAATTAGCAAGTACATTTTTTTTCTCGCAACATGTTTGGCCTCAAAGGAGTACTTTGAAAACATGCATGAATTTTCCACTTTTGTGACTACAAACTTGGCTCTTTCCATCAATTTCTTTAAAAAGAATAATAGTGTAGTACTCATCACTGGCATCTATTTGTAGTACTCTTTTTCCCGTAGAAACGTACAACGACGGTATAGACGAAACTGAATCTAAGTGTGCATCCCCAAATGGCAACGCTGTAGTTATTGGAAAATAAATTTTTGGCATGAGCTCCCATATCCAGTGATTGGCCGCCAATTATTTTTCTTGACAGATCCGTTTGTTTTGGAATGAGTGTGTGCTTAACATTATTGGTGCTTTGTTGAAACTCATTGTTTTATGGATTTGGCTTTTCTTAGTAGTTTTTTGACCTTTACTCTGCTTCGATTTGCTTTACCTTGAAAGTCTATGTACTTCTCATATATCTTTTTAAGCCATGGATACTAATTTTTTTCATCAAAAAAAAGTGAGAACTACACTCATTACTACGGATCTCAATTTTTGCATGCCCATGCTCACGCATTTTGAGAGTAATTGTCAAAAATTCTGAACACATTGTATGACAATTAATACTAATTTAGCCTTAAATCTTTTGATAATTTGTTGATTGAAAATTATTAACCTTAATGTTTGCTATTCTATTTGGCATGGCCAGTATTGACGTGAACAACTTTTACAAATTTTTGGATTAACCCTAGAACTAGCCTAGACCGATCGGTTAAATCTGACCCGGTACTAGGACTACGTGGGCTAGTTCCCAATTCCACAAACTAGAAATTGACTATGCCTAGTTCAATTCAAGTTCTAGGGTGGGAACTAACTCACCTTAAGACCAATCATCCATGTGTATATTCCTTATGGGTGATCGGTTATACAGTTGGTGGGTTTGAAATCTAGAACCTATCCTA
The DNA here is from genome assembly GCA_017140595.1 of Eucalyptus curtisii. Taxonomy (NCBI): domain Eukaryota; kingdom Viridiplantae; phylum Streptophyta; class Magnoliopsida; order Myrtales; family Myrtaceae; genus Eucalyptus; species Eucalyptus curtisii. The sequence goes on from CM029496.1 coordinate 22,574,543, forward strand.
TTAGAATTGGTTTCCAATTTTTAAAGCTAGGAACTTACCTTGTTTGTCTTGAAACCAACCATAGAACCTACCTTATTTGTCTGGTTGGATTTTAGGGTCTCTTCTAGAACGTGTTTTTTTTTTTTGGCTTCATATTTTAAAACGGAGAAATGATTGTATAACAGTCTTTGGACTACTGTGAGAATAACAGCATGTTTTAAACAACAAATCAAATAACAAATAATTATAAATTGTTGTGAGGTCAACTCTTCAAGAATTTGTGGCTCAAAACAAATTGTTATTCTAACAGTAGTCCAAAAAATATTATGCTAATAAAGCTCTTTAAAAAACAACCTAGACAAATATTGATTATAGCAATATAATATAAGCAACAAAATAGCTCAAAGTAAAATATCAATGTAAAACAAACAGAAATATAAAGAAATAGGGAAATTAAGTGTTAGCAATGCATGATGATCATTTGTCCGGAGCATGAAGTATCAATCTCAAGCACGAAAGGGAGGGGTTTGCTTTTGTTTATGCCCCCAATCATATTTAGTTCTCGAAGAGAGAAATAATTAAAAAAAAAAAAAAACCAAAAAGGCATAGTTGTCTAGTTCGGTCGATTTGGTCCCGCACTTAGAACCAAAAACCAGACCGGGTATCGTGGGTTCCAAATTTTGGGAATCAAGATCCGTGTAGAATCGATTGATTTGGTTCGGTATCCGATTTGGAGCCAGATTGGTGCTTACCTCCGGTCAAGTTAAATTTTGAGAGAGCTGCCCCTATTTTTATGGCTGCATATATGAGATATTCAACTTTCGTATAGTACAACTTGAATGACATGGCATATCAATCAGACCTCCAAATCAAATTAAAAAAAGTTTTTTGAGAAAATAAATGTTTGCCCGTCGTTCCTTATCTATAAATGTTTGCCCGTCGTTCCTTATCTATCTACCAGTCCAACATACAATGCTACAGCCTATAAAAACCATTGATAGGGTTTCGACACTCACAGCAAGCCTTTACCCTCTAGCGTTCTTCATCTATTCACCTAAAACAAGAAAACAGCGAAAACGAAATGTCTCTTCAGATTTTAGCAATCCCATCTTCTTCTCCTGCTCGAGAAACAAGCCGCGTCATTGAACGCCGTTTAGCAAATTTTCATCCAAGCATATGGGGGGATTATTTTCTCAAATATGCTTCTGACTCCAACTCGATGGTATCATTTAATTTAATTTTTTTTTGGATTATGTTCGAGAACATAATAATCTTGAATGATAGGGCACCATCCCATAGCATTTGAAAAAGTAAAGGAAAAGAAGTTTTAGTTGATTTGAAACTCCATGAATGTGTTGATCGTTAAATGATTCAAAATTTCTACGTGAACCTTGTGGCATGCACATATGATTTAACAACTGTCGAAAGCGTTTCTCCGCTATTAAAAGAAATAATCATGACGGAATGATTTTTAGGTAATTCAATTCATATTTATCATGGTCAATCGGGTCATTCGACCCAAAATGTATTTCTTGCATTCTTACTAATTCATGTCATTTGAACTTTCAATTTTTTATTTATTGTAGAGTTCTCCTGCTATAGCAGAGGATCGAATCGAGGGATTGAAAGGAGAACTGAGGAAGATGTTGATAGGTGCTATGGATAAGCCTTCGCAGAAATTGAATTTGATCGATCAAATCCAACGCTTAGGAATTGCCTACCATTTTGAAATTGAGATATATCAGCAGTTGGAACAAATTCACAAAAGCTATTTTGAATTGCACGATGGTGATAACGACAACGACCTACACACAAATGCTCTTCTCTTTCGATTGTTACGACAACAAGGTTATGCAATTTCATGTGGTATGCAATGTTCTAATTCTCGTTGATCGATTTGTCAGCCAAGTTATATTGTGGACATCAATTTGACAGTCCATTTAATTTATTAGAGTGAACACATAGGTAGAAGACCACTAGAAGTGCAAAAAGTAGTGTATGGTGCTTACTTTAGTATAAAAGGTTTTCGCCGGCTCACTTAAGTGCCAGATTGAAAAAAAAAAAAAAAAAGGAAGATCACTAAGTGCCTCTGATAAGAAATTCCAGCTAAAAAAATTACATGACTTTTTTATTTAAAAATTTTATCTGATGTGACTTTTTTGGCATCGAAATGATCACTTTTTAATAATGCCCGGTTTTAAAGTGATCTTTATTTAATAATGATTGACACTAATAGTGATCACTACACAACGTTGTTTAAGGGTGTATGATGATTGGGCATGCCAACGAGCCACGTAAGATTGAGAAATTAGTAAAATATGGCCATGTCAGAATTCTGGTGATCCAGATCGAAGTTAACACTTAAGTGATTCCAAAAAAATATTTGACATTAAAGTGGGTGTTATACACAACTTTTGACACTTCTAGTGTCATTCTCCCCATAATATCACTAACATGTTTGGTTCACTCTGGTTTTGATTTGTTTATTAGTTAACTTTCTATATGATTCTCATATCCCAAGTTCTTGAAAATGTCTTGCTTTGAAAGGTGAATAGTCCTTTCTTCTAATTCCTCAGTTTAGTACATCGCTTTTTCATTGATTCCAGTTGATCTAGATGTTGAACATTAATTTTTCATAGTATCTCATGATAGTATCTTTTCTCATGTTTTGTTTGGCCATTTAGAAATCTTTAACAAGTTCAAGGACATCGATGGGAATTTCAGCAAATCACTCATTGTTGATGTGCAAGGACTACTAAGTCTATTTGAAGCTTGTCATATGAGGTTTCATGGCGATGATGTTTTGAATGATGCACTTGCTTTTGCTATGACTCACCTCAAGTCAATTGATAAAGGAACAACAAGCCCTAATCTTAGAAAACAAGTGAGGCATGCCCTAAAACAACCAATCCACAAGGGAATACCAAGGCTAGAGGCAAGGCGCTACATTTCACTCTACCAAGAGGAGCCTTTGCATAATGAAGTACTGCTATCCTTAACTAAACTCGATTTCAACTTATTGCAAGAGCAAAATCGGAAGGAACTCGGTAACCTTACAAGGTTGGCTTCATGATACCATGTATGAAGTAGCTAGATGTTCTAAGAACACCAAATCGACATAGATTGATTCATGCAATTTCAAGTTATTCTGAACTAATTCATTTGCTAAAGTGACAACGAGGGTCTTCTCTTTGGCTCATCGGTCTTAAGTACTTTCTATTATTCCATCATTGATGTGTTTGCCTTAAGCAGGATTTATGTTGTTTAGGTGGTGGAAGGATTTAGATGTACAAAGGAAGTTCCCATTTGCTAGAGATAGGCTTGTGGAGATGTATCTTTGGATGTCGGGAGCTTATTTTGAGCCAAAGTATGAAGCCACAAGAGAAATACTAACCAAAGTGTTTAGCATTGTTACCATTATCGATGACATCTATGATGTCTATGGCACATTGGAGGAACTAGAACTTTTCACGGAAGCAATTGAAAGGTAGAGTTCGCCTTCGGATGCTTTTCTCAGTTTACCAATTCTAAATACTAATTCTAATTTGATCATCTATTAATTAGGGTCAAGTGTGATATTTTTCTTGACTTGAACTCAGGTGGGATGTTGAAGTCAAAGATGGATTACCAGAGTACATGCAAGCATGTTATAAGATAGTTCTTGATTTGTATGATGAAATTAGCTACAAGGTGACTAGAAAAGGGCGATCGGACTACCTTTTCTATGCAAAAGAAGCGGTAAGCCATTGAAGGTTCTATTAATCAAATGCAATTTTTACCATGTCCACTGGCAACAAAATATCAGGTTTTTTGATAAGGATGAGAGACAGTCATATATTTAAGTCTGCTGAACACATTAAAGTTCAAATATTGACGTAGCTTTGTGTTTGAGAATGAATCCTTAGATGAAAAACCAAGTGAGAGCGTACTTCACTGAAGCCAAATGGTTCCATCAAAACGACATACCGACGATGGAGGAGTACATGCCCATTGCATTACCAACCACTGCTGTTGAATTGCTGTTGGTGATGTTGTTAGGAATGGAAGATACTGTCACAAAAGATGTTTTTGACTGGCTATTGTATAGCAACACCAAGATGGTGAATGCTCTGAAAGTAGTCTGTCGGCTCATGGATGACATCGCCGGACACAAGGTATCTATAAACTACACTAATGAACAACATTACCTTATCTAAATTTTGTCTAATAGATTTTATCAAAAGGATAAAAATAATAATTTCCACGAGATATATGTTTACAGTTTGAGCAAGAGAGAGGTCATGGGCCATCTTCAATGGAGTGTTTCATGAAACAATACGGAGTTACGGAGGAAGAGGCTAAGGAGGAACTCCATAATCAAGTGGTCAATGCATGGAAGGACATTAATGAAGGGTTGTGTTGCTCCACCAATGTCCCTAGGCAACTCCTTGTGCGAATTCTCAATTTTACACGAGTTGTGCATGTGGTGTATAAAGATGAGATAGATCTCTACACTCACGCTGGAACCAAGTTAAAAGAGCACGTTACTAATCTATACGTCAATCCATTGCCAATGTGATGGTTCGGAAGAACAAGTACCTAGCCGTTGTAGACTGCATTAGACAGTTTCCGAATCTGCTCTGCACAAAATCTGAATTGTGCGTCAACTGTTAAATATTACTCTTCTCTAGCCCGAGATGAAGTAAAATAAGGGGCCTGTAAATATGTGATATTGGAATATATTAATGTTCTATACAATGAGTGGTTCAGTTTCTTTGTATATACCAAACATTTTTTTTTTTATAAATATGTTTATGACAGTCTTAGTATAGTGACTAGCACAAATTACAATATTGAACAGAAAGGGAGCCAAGTTTCATATTTTCAGTCATTTATCGATCATCTATTAATTAGGGTCAAGTGTGATATTTTTCTTGACTTGAACTCAGGTGGGATGTTGAAGTCAAAGATGGATTACCAGAGTACATGCAAGCATGTTATAAGATAGTTCTTGATTTGTATGATGAAATTAGCTACAAGGTGACTAGAAAAGGGCGATCGGACTACCTTTTCTATGCAAAAGAAGCGGTAAGCCATTGAAGGTTCTATTAATCAAATGCAATTTTTACCATGTCCACTGGCAACAAAATATCAGGTTTTTTGATAAGGATGAGAGACAGTCATATATTTAAGTCTGCTGAACACATTAAAGTTCAAATATTGACGTAGCTTTGTGTTTGAGAATGAATCATTAGATGAAAAACCAAGTGAGAGCGTACTTCACTGAAGCCAAATGGTTCCATCAAAACGACATACCGACGATGGAGGAGTACATGCCCATTGCATTACCAACCACTGCTGTTGAATTGCTGTTGGTGATGTTGTTAGGAATGGAAGATACTGTCACAAAAGATGTTTTTGACTGGCTATTGTATAGCAACGCCAAGATGGTGAATGCTGTGAAAGTAGTCTGTCGGCTCATGGATGACATCGCCGGACACAAGGTATGTATAAACTACACTAGTGAACAACATTACCTTATCTAAATTTTGTCTAATAGATTTTATCAAAAGGATAAAAATAATAATTTCCACGAGATATGTGTTTACAGTTTGAGCAAGAGAGAGGTCATGGGCCATCTTCAATGGAGTGTTTCATGAAACAATACGGAGTTACGGAGGAAGAGGCTAAGGAGGAACTCCATAATCAAGTGGTCAATGCATGGAAGGACATTAATGAAGGGTTGTGCTGCTCCACCAATGTCCCTAGGCAACTCCTTGTGCGAATTCTCAATTTTACACGAGTTGTGCATGTGGTGTAGAAAGATGAGATAGATCTCTACACTCATGCTGGAACCAAGTTAAAAGAGCACGTTACTAATCTATACGTCAATCCATTGCCAATGTGATGGTTCGGAAGAACAAGTACCTAGCCGTTGTAGACTGCATTAGACAGTTTCCGAATCTGCTCTGCGCAAAATCTGAATTGTGCATCAACCGTTAAATTTTACTCTTCTCTAGCCGGTGATGAAGTAAAATAAGGGGCCTGTAAATATGTGATATTGGAATATATTAATGTTCTATACAATGAGTGGTTCAGTTTCTTTGTATATACCAAACATTTTTTTTTTATAAATATGTTTATGACAGTTAGTATAGTGACTAGCACAAATTACAATATTGAACAGAAAGGGAGCCAAGTTTCATATTTTCAATCATTTATCGATCATCTATTAATTAGGGTCAAGTGTGATATTTTTCTTGACTTGAACTCAGGTGGGATGTTGAAGTCAAAGATGGATTACCAGAGTACATGCAAGCATGTTATAAGATAGTTCTTGATTTGTATGATGAAATTAGCTACAAGGTGATTAGAAAAGGGCGATCGGACTACCTTTTCTATGCAAAAGAAGCGGTAAGCCATTCAAGGTTCTATTAATCAAATGCAATTTTTACCATGTCCACTGGCAACAAAATATCAGGTTTTTTGATAAGGATGAGAGACAGTCATATATTTAAGTTTGCTGAACACATTAAAGTTCAAATATTGACGTAGCTTTGTGTTTGAGAATGAATCCTTAGATGAAAAACCAAGTGAGAGCGTATTTCACTGAAGCCAAATGGTTCCATCAAAACCACATACCGACGATGGAGGAGTACATGCCCATTGCATTACCAACCACTGCTGTTGAATTGCTGTTGGTGATGTTGTTAGGAATGGAAGATACTGTCACTAAAGATGTTTTTGACTGGCTATTGTATAGCAACACCAAGATGGTGAATGCTCTGAAAGTAGTCTGTCGGCTCATGGATGACATCGCCGGACACAAGGTATGTATAAACTACACTAGTGAACAACATTACCTTATCTAAATTTTGTCTAATAGATTTTATCAAAAGGACAAAAATAATAATTTCCACGAGATATGTGTTTACAGTTTGAGCAAGAGAGAGGTCATGGGCCATCTTCAATGGAGTGTTTCATGAAACAATACGGAGTTACGGAGGAAGAGGCTAAGGAGGAACTCCATAATCAAGTGGTCAATGCATGGAAGGACATTAATGAAGGGTTGTGCTGCTCCACCAATGTCCCTAGGCAACTCCTTGTGCGAATTCTCAATTTTACAAGAGTTTTCCATGTGGTGTATAAAGATGAGATAGATCTCTACACTCATGCTGGAACCAAGTTAAAAGAGCACGTTACTAATCTATACGTCAATCCATTGCCAATGTGATGGTTCGGAAGAACAAGTACCTAGCCGTTGTAGATTGCATTAGACAGTTTCCGAATCTGCTCTGCGCAAAATCTGAATTGTGCGTCAACCGTTAAATATTACTCTTCTCTAGCCCGAGATGAAGTAAAATAAGGGGCCTGTAAATATGTGATATTGGAATATATTAATGTTCTATACAATGAGTGGTTCAATTTCTTTGTATATACCAAACATTTTTTTTTATAAATATGTTTATGACAGTCTTAGTATAGTGACTAGCACAAATTACAATATTGAACAGAAAGGGAGCCAAGTTTCATATTTTCAGTCATTTATCGATCATCTATTAATTAGGGTCAAGTGTGATATTTTTCTTGACTTGAACTCAGGTGGGATGTTGAAGTCAAAGATGGATTACCAGAGTACATGCAAGCATGTTATAAGATAGTTCTTGATTTGTATGATGAAATTAGCTACAAGGTGACTAGAAAAGGGCGATCGGACTACCTTTTCTATGCAAAAGAAGCGGTAAGCCATTCAAGGTTCTATTAATCAAATGCAATTTTTACCATGTCCACTGGCAACAAAATATCAGGTTTTTTGATAAGGATGAGAGACAGTCATATATTTAAGTTTGCTGAACACATTAAAGTTCAAATATTGACGTAGCTTTGTGTTTGAGAATGAATCCTTAGATGAAAAACCAAGTGAGAGCGTACTTCACTGAAGCCAAATGGTTCCATCAAAACCACATACCGACGATGGAGGAGTACATGCCCATTGCATTACCAACCACTGCTGTTGAATTGCTGTTGGTGATGTTGTTAGGAATGGAAGATACTGTCACAAAAGATGTTTTTGACTGGCTATTGTATAGCAACACCAAGATGGTGAATGCTGTGAAAGTAGTCTGTCGGCTCATGGATGACATCGCCGGACACAAGGTATATATAAACTACACTAGTGAACAACATTACCTTATCTAAATTTTGTCTAATAGATTTTATCAAAAGGATAAAAATAATAATTTCCACGAGATATGTGTTTGCAGTTTGAGCAAGAGAGAGGTCATGGGCCATCTTCAATGGAGTGTTTCATGAAACAATACGGAGTTACGGAGGAAGAGGCTAAGGAGGAACTCCATAATCAAGTGGTCAATGCATGGAAGGACATTAATGAAGGGTTGTGCTGCTCCACCAATGTCCCTAGGCAACTCCTTGTGCGAATTCTCAATTTTACACGAGTTGTGCATGTGGTGTATAAAGATGAGATAGATCTCTACACTCATGCTAGAACCAAGTTAAAAGAGCACGTTACTAATCTATACACCAATCCATTGCCAATGTGATGGTTCGGAAGAACAAGTACCTAGCCGTTGTAGACTGCATTAGACAGTTTCCGAATCTGAATTGTACGTCAACCGTTAAATATTACTCTTCTCTAGCCCGAGATGAAGTAAAATAAGGGGCCTGTAAATATGTGATATTGGAATATATTAATGTTCTATACAATGAGTGGTTCAGTTTCTTTGTATATACCAAACATTTTTTTTTTATAAATATGCTTATGACAGTCTTAGTATAGTGACTAGCACAAATTACAATATTTAACAGAAAGGGAGCCAAGTTTAATATTTTCAGTCATTTATCGATCACATATACCTGATCTTGCGATTATTCAATCACTATACCCTTGTGATATAAATTCTAACCTACTTTTAATAGGCCTGATCAGTGATCATATTATCATTTTCATTCATCTTCAAAGTAACTAAACAATCATGTCTTATCTCACAAAAGCCTATCCCCCATCATTTCATATCTTTAACAAGAACGTTACCTAATGTTATTTTTCGTTCTACGTTAATGGAGCAATCTACTCTACGTAACCTAGGCTTAGAGTTTGATGAAAAATAGATTTGAGAAATCAAAATATATTTAGAATTTGATTAAATGTGCTCCATCGAAAAGCAAGCCATGTTTCAACTTCTTGATCAAGCCAAACCCTAATAGATCGTAGTTAGGTTGTTGGTTTGGGTTGGACAAGTTTGGGGTCCCATGCGAAAAATATCTATAATTTTGAGTGGACATTTATACTCAACGATTATTTTGCTAAAATATCTTTTCAATAAAACACAATATTATCAGGTGAACTTCATCATATTCTTAACTAAACAAACAAAACAAACAAAATAGAAAGAAATTCAATGTTTATAAGGAAAAAAAAAAGATGATGATCCTTCCAAAATGCTTGTTCTCACTATTCTGTGGGGGACGAGAAGAAGTTGATTTAATTCTAATTAGTCGGCCCTCGGATTTTCATGGTTTTTATTATGTGACGTCACATGCTCACTTTCCGGGTACTTGTAGGGGCAAAATAGACTATAGTCAGTTCACTTTATAAGGTGTTTACCGAGATTAAAATGTTTACAGAGAGGGTTCTTCCCATCGCACCAAAGAAATGTCTTCAGGATCAAAACTTCAAGAAAACTGGTGAACCACATCTCTCTTCAAGTCGTCATCAGATTGAAGCTCCGTTTACTTGCGAAAAAAGCATGCGACTTCTTTGTACGTCAATGCCATTGCCAATGTGATGGTTTGCAAGAATAAGTTTAAGTACCAAGCCATCGTAGTTTGCCTTAGATAGTTGTCGTGGCCCGATCTCCGCCCTCTTGACCCTCAGGAAGAAGGAAGGAGGGCAAGGTCAGATTTAGGGATATTTGACCATGAAAGTTTCCTCACGGTTTTCATCCACAGGGGCGTTATCACCTCGTCCCTTGGGCGAACCTCTTGTGATTTCACTTGATCTTGATCGCGAGTTCTCCCAAGCTTATATCCTGCGTGACGGCGGAAAGTATCGTGACTCTATCTCGACGTCGTGGCACGTCTTGAGCAACGGTTTTAAGATCGAAAGGAAACCAGACTTAAATGTGAGTTTGAAGGTATTTTTAACAACTAGATAGCCCTCTCGAGACGTACATCCACCAAAGATGGCATCACTTCACCTTTATCGGCTTCACCATCTCGAGTATGCTAAATCATGATTGTGAACCTTTTCTTAAGGTTCATACCCCTCACGGATTCATTGAACGGTTTAGTTGTTCAAAACAACCTAGAAATAAGACGAAAATCGCCACTAGTCTCGTTTTAGGAAGTTGGCTAGAAACCCAATTGAGGGTCAGGAGGTGTCCCTCAATTTCTACAAAACAAAATATTTAGATTCGGGGATTTGAGTTACGCTAATATCTCTATTAGCGCCCTTTCGGTACCTAACAATATGTCGTGTTTACCTAAGGTGTCCATGCATTTCTTTTCTACCTTTTTGTGATCATCAATCCTAAACTAGCAATCATGTGTGGTTGGTAATTTTTCGTGCCATTTTACTTCTAAAAAAGATGAAAAGAAGGCAATCAATTGAATTAAAAGTGAGAAATGGTAAGTAAATAACCAAGGAAAACAGTAAATCCATCATGCAATCCTAGAAAATACGAAAACTCAAAATGGTAAGCGAAGAGGGAAAACATGCAACTTGTCGGACGTTATACAAATAACGAGAACCCGAGACATATGTCAGAGAAAATGAATACAAGAATATGGTCGAAATGGACATCGACTTTTCACCATATTCATGTTATCTTTATATTTGAGATACTAATCTAAACCTAGTCTAAGAACTATAACTAGATGCATACAATGGAAAGAAACAAATATACACTTCAAAACAATCAAAAGCATGACACAAGGCCAATATCCATCAATCGAGTGGAGTAAAGTTCTAGATCAACCAAACTTAGGCCTCGGGGTTGGCCTTTGCAATTCATGCGTAGGTCCCTCTAGACACCTACTTGATTCATTTTACGGCGTATAGCCATTATTGATCACTTGTGTTCTCGCATAGCCAATAACATTTGTAAATATCTAACAAAGCGTTCTATGTGATCTCCAAGATTTCCCCTTGATATCATGCATCGATTCTAACATACATATAAAAATCACATGCATGAACATGAATTTAACACACAAGCAAGCCATTTGGACCTTATTTCCCAACCAATCAACTAAAAGAGTGAACCGTCGGCGAGTCACTTATTACAAGTGCATGCGCCAATCACAAACACAAGTATTTCTAATGAATGACATGATTATTGATAACAGAGAAGTGAAGATTTTTGAGATAAAGTGATAGCTCAGTTGTGGAATGCATTTAATTGCCAAGGCTAATTCAAGAATAGCATAAATGCACTCACAAGCGTCGTAGACATTTTAAATACTATTCAAACCATGATTTTCACAATGTCAAATCAGGTGTCAAAAAGGAATTTCTAAAGATTTGCTATTGGAAACATCACATGTAGTAAAACGATTTCAAGACGTAATTCGACAAATCCATTCATCGAAAATTGTTTAACAATGAAGATTAAAAGATTTGAGACAAATTTCATGAAGGTGACATGTCCTAATGCCATGCACAAACTAGTCTAAAACTCTAACTAAGCAATCACAATCAAAAACTAATAACAGGAATTTTCAGACCAAGCACAGTATATCAGCAAAATTGGGCAGTAACCATCGATAATTTGGCTATGAGAAAACTACCTAATATGTTTAATACAATGTGGAACAATTTTCATGAAGAATTTTTTCTAAAAGAATCAAGCATGATTTTATAAAAATCAAATAAGCAACAATGTATCAGGAAATTGCCAAAACAACAGAACATTTAGTCATTACTATCAAGATTTAACCTATCAAATGAAGTCTAAAACTCACGAAATTTTGTCACAACATAGCTAACATGGTATACAAACAAACTTTATTGAGGGATTAAGTCAAGAATCCTTACAAAAAAATGATACAAAAATGGTAAAGGTCTGCCTAAACAGGGGTAAAAATAGGAGTCTGAATTTGACCCTAAGTCCAAATTCTAATCTAGCTTATAAAAAATGGAAAGTGGACCTAACGACAAGAAATTGACATGAAATTAATAACATTGAAAAGCTCTAGGTATGCTTTACAATTTCTTAGAAGGGTCTGAGTCCAACAGGTCAACTTGATTCTCTAAAACTGGCGTTTATAAAAGGACGGATGTCAGCCCTTAAAAACTAGAACTTAAGCATGCATTACGAAGCCTCAAAATCATTCATGTAATGCACAAATGGCATGAAAATCACACATACAACCTAGAATCTGATACAACAAATGGATAAGGGAATCATCTAATTCTAAGTCGATATGCAAAAATATCATGTTATTCAATGACAATACAAGATGATTAAGCACTTATAATGACATATTTGAACGTGTCTAAGTCTAACAAGCACAATTGCGATATGACTTTCACATACGAAATGACGTTCAAATATGGTGAACTACACATGCACAAAAAACTTGTAACATATAGTTCACAAATGTCAAAAAAGCACTAATGTGAAATTTGTCCTTTAAGATGCCCAAACAGGCATGCAAAAGTATGCACATGATAAGGTTTTAATCCTATAACAAGAATTGAAAACATACATAATTTTGATCACTTAAGGATACATATAAATCCCACCAAAAATGTGTCATATAGAATAAAAAATGAAAAACATTTTTCATTAAGAACTCAAAACCTAATTGTGATCACGCGAATGATGACGAAAATAGTAAAACAGATACGGGTTTCTAACCAGTCTTATTGCAGCAGCACCTACGTACATTTACACATGCAATTGACATATCGAATGATGATGAAATCATATAAATATTATGTCAAAAGAAAGCATATGACATGTCTTTTATTCTTCATGAAGGCCTTAAGGTCAAACAAGTTCAATTTCACGCTTAAATTTGCTTAAGTTTACCTCAGATCAGTGTAGGGACAGACAAACACATGTTCAGATTTAGGAGGTTTGACCTAGCTAAACATGTTAAAAAAGTTCCGAAAAAAATTACAGGATACTCTTAAGACAAGGTAGAACAAGTTTCATGAAGACAAGTTTTCCAGAAACCCACATAAAAAGCAGGACAAAAATAACAAAACACTGAGGTGGACCAAAGTCAGAACCTAAAGAGCAAAAAAAAACCTGCAGGAATCGAGCAGATTTTAATGCGTTTTTTGGGGGTCAAATGTTTGCTGTTCAGGCCGCGCGACCTATCGATTCGAAGCTCATAGAGTCTATTTTTTATGTGTAGAAGGCCTCGGCCTCGTTTAAGCCAAAACAATAAGCATGTTATAGACGCGAAATTTGCAAATTTGTATTCAAGTCGATCTTCAACCAAAAACTTGCATTTAATCAATCATTAGATTTCAGCAAACCATCGACTAAGCCAATCAACAACATATCTAAACATTTCATGAAACCCTAAGTGCAAATCCTAGTCCTGGTTAGCTATTCTAGCCTCGCTTCATTGAATTCAAGTCCGAAGGGGTTACCTTTTGCTTTAATTTCATCGATTTGACGTAATCGAACGAAATAGACTTCGCCATAACACGATCGGAGTTCCAAGGGAGTGGATAGGACCGCCTAGGGATTGGATCAGCACAACTAGACCGCCGGTTCAACCTGCAAAAGAAGCAAAGACTGGTCCAAGCTTGGACTGGTTTTGAGACGGCTGGTGGAGATCAAAATCACTAGAGTTGTCTAGTGACTAGCCAGCTAGACTCTAACCACAACCTGGTTGGAGATGGCATAGGGGATGGATTGGATCAAGTCTAGCAGCCAGAGAACCACCGCTGGCCGCTAGAACGGACAGCCAAGCGACTAGTCTAAGTTGAACCAGTTTGAGGACGCTGGGAGGGATGCGGACGCCGGAGGTCTTCTAGCTACTGATTGGTGGATCTCCGGCCACCTGGATGTTGAGCACAAACCTGAGAATAGATCGGGATAGGTTCGGGATCTCATAAAAAGCTGTTGGACACTAATTGAAGAGAACGAACTGGTCGGAACCAAAAACTAGTTCCAACGCCGGTCTTGTACTTTGTGATTGAGGAAGGCGAATTGAAGGGAGGCTCGGTGCCGTTCGGCCTCGTTGCTACTTCAATCGGGACAGGGAGGAGGTCAAGACCATTGCAGGGGGCTGGCGGTGGTTGACGGCTCGTCAGCATGAGGCCGATTGGGTGGCAATGCCGAACCGGCGAGGATAGAGAGAGATGGTTAGATGTGGTTAAAAAAAGAGAGGAGAGGGAGAGTGGTTTGATCTAAAGAGAGAAAGAATTCTACAAAAGAACCCCCTTTTTATTTTGGAGGGACAATGTTATTTATATCACTCCCAAATCGTTCGATCTCAGACGTTGGTTTGATCCGATAGTAGAAATCCTATTCTAAAAGGCAAAAAATGATTTTAAAAGTTCTACTATCATCTAGAGGTACCGAGTAATTGATCAGATAGGTTCGATTTGCAAAAACCCAAGCCAAAATCGAAAATTACATTAAAAAGTCTAATTATGGGCCAAATTGCAGTTTTACAAAATTTGAGGATTAATTTGCAAAATCATGAGAATTGGGGGTGTAGAAGTGAAATTGACATAATGAGGATCTTGGAACCAATCGCCAAAAGTCCAAAACCAATCGGCAAGGGGCTGAACTGGCCTACCCCACCAGTGGCTAGTCAGACTAGTTCGTACCGGTTTAACTGGTTTTGATCGATTCTATCTGATTCTGGTTGATCACGTGTTTTTGGTCCTTGTGAGTTCAAAAGTTATGCAATTTGGTCTCTCAAGGACCAAATTGAAGAGAAAACTTTCCCGATTTGAGAGAAAATTGTCCGATTTTGATTCGATTAAGTCAGTTAAACTTCATCAATGTGATCTATGGATCTTCTATTGACTTAATTGAGCAATTATTATGCTGAGTTGGAACTGTCAGGGTCTTGGGTCTACCCTGACAGTTCAAGCCCTTCGGGCCCTTGTGGCTCGAGAACGACCGGATCTCCTGTTTTTAATGGAGACAAAGAATGGTCCTGCAAAGTTATCAAAAATTCAGAAACAGCTTAAATTTCCTCACTCCTTTTTGGTTAACCCTATTGGTCTAGCAGGGGGTTTAGCTATCTTTTGGCATGCTCACCTCAATATCAGCATAGTTCATTCGGATCCTGACTTTATCGACCTGTTTTGCACTGACTTGGGGAACCATATACCTACTCGTATCACCTGTATCCATGCGCCGGCGTGTTTCGGCTTCGGCAGGTTAGCTTCCGGGAGGTTCTTCGACGGATTGCATTAACCAACTCTTTACCGTGGCTCTGTGTAGGGGATTTCAACGAAGTTACTTACCACTGGGAGAAAGTAGGGAAAAAGTTAGCTGGTTTTCATCGTATGTCCTCTTTTCGCGAGGTATTACATGACTGCTCCTTGATTGATATGGAGAGCAAAGGCTGTGCATTTACCTGGATAAATAACCGTCAAGGCGAAGACAGTGTCAAGGAGCGTTTGGACAGATCTCTATGCAACTTTGAGTGGAGAATAGCTTTTCCGGATGCCGTTGTCAGTGCTCTTCCAGCGGTGGGTTCTGATCACAGCCCGCTCCTACTGAATACTGTAGCTTCCCAACCCAGGCGAGCCCGCCCTTCATTTTTGAAGCCTTTTGGCTACAACACCCGACCGTAGCAAGGTTATTTCCAATGTTTTGCAGCAACCAACCAATGCACACCATGATTTACCATACCTCTTAAAAAAGGTCAGTCTCGCACTTTCCTCGTGGAGCCGCCGGACCTTCTCAAATGCTAACAAGAGAATCTGCGAACTGCAATATAAACTTCAACAGATCACAAACCAACTGGATATTCCCTATGACAGACACGAAGTAACAACAATTAAATCAGAAATTCAGCAGCTTTGGCAACAATAAGAGCAGTTCTGGGCTATGCGTTCGCGAATCAAATGGTTGAAATGGGGCGACAAAAATACTAAGTTCTTCCACGCCACAACCATTCAAAGAAGGCAGCGTAATCGTATTACAATGTTACTCGATGAGGCACACGGTCAAGGTTAGAGATGAAACTATATTACGGGACAAGACCCAACTTTATTTCTCAAACCTATATCAATTAGTTGGTTTTCGTGATTATGGTCCAATCCTCGACCAATGTCCCCGCTTAGTCACCCCCGAAATGAATATGGCTCTCACCGCCATGGTTACTAAGGTCAAGTCCGTGCAGCCACCTTTCGGCTAGGAGGGAACAAGGCCCCGGGCTCGGATGGCCTCAATGGACTGTTTATCAATCCAACGGGATACTCTTGAGGATGTAGTGTTCAATTCAGTCCAGCAGTTTTCCTTTCCGGTAAAATGCCCTTGGCTCTCAACCGACAGGCTCGTTACCTTAGTACCAAAGATACCCCTCCCACGAGTCTCGACCACTACCGCCCTATTATTTTATGCAATTTCGCCTATAAGATCATTTCCGAGTCCTAGCTAATGGGCTGAAACCTCTATTGCCACAACCGATTTCACACAGAACAATCGGCATTTGTTAGTGGGCGTCAAATACAGGACAATATTTTGGTGGTCCAGGAGATTATCCATCAGATAAAAGCAAGAAAACGTCGGCGTCACTTCCCGGCAATCATTCGTATGGATATGCAGAAAGCTTTCGACAGAGTAGAATGGGACTTCTTGATGGCCTACCTACACAAGATTGGCTTCCATCCCCAATGGGTTCAGTGGATTTTCCAATGCATATCAACTGTATCTATCAGTATCAAGTTTAATGGTCAACAGTTGGATTATTTTATTTTCGCCCTACTAGAGGTATTCGTCAAGGGGATCCTTTATCCCCTTATCTTTTCATCCTCTTGACGAATCTATTATCCACTCTCATTCATCGAGCCATCGACATGGGACAGCTCAAAAGTGTTAAACTTAACGGGTTTAGTCCTACTCTCTCTCATTTGTTCTTTGCCGACGATGCTATATTCTTTGTAAATGGCACCACTTCTTGATTGCCATACCCTAGCAAGTATTCTGTCTCAATATTGTTTAGCTTCGGGTCGGTCCATCAATCGAAACAAGTCTGGTATCTTCCTCGCAAGAACTCTCGAGCTATCTTAAAGCTAACTCCGGCTAGTGAGCTCGAGAATACTTGTCTTTGGAACGAATGGGTAGATATTTAGGCATCCCCTCTGATTGGGGCCGATCAAAAAGAGAGCTCTTTTCTTGGATCTTGGATAAGGTGAACTCTAAAATGGAGGGCTGGAAGGAGAATCTAATCTCAAAGGGTGGCAAGGAAGTCCTTATTAAAACTGTTGTGCAGGCCATTCCCCAGTATGCAATGTCGATTTTTAAAATCCCAATATCCATCTGTAAATCTATTGAAAAACAGATTGCTAGATTCTGGTGGCAGAATGATTGTCGAAAAACGGGGATACATTGGAAACAATGGGCTGTGTTGAAAGAGCCTAAGGCGAAGGGAGGACTAGGCTTTCGAGATTTGGCGGCTTTCAACAAAGCCATGTTGGGTAAACAAGCATGGCGTCTCATCCAACAGCCGTCCTCACTTTGTGGAGCCAACTACTTAAGGCAATCTATTTTCCTACACAAGACTTTCGCTATGCTCGAAAGGACTTCGCCCTTCTTGGGGCTGGCAAAGCTTACGTTAGGAAGGGAGGTTATACTTCCTAATCTACAATGGTCGGTTGGCGACGGCACAAATATCAACATCAGGCAGGATCGGTGGCTTCCTAGGGGTATTCTTGGTGGACCTGTACAGCGTGATGAACCAATAATGGTGGATGATCTCCTAGTTCAGAATTCGAATAACTGGGATATCGCGACTCTAAACACCTATTATGATGCACAAACAGCACATGACATACTCAGCATTCCAGTGCGACGAAACCTCACCACTGATAAACTAATCTGGACAGCTACAACAAATGGCCAGTATACAATTCACAGTGGCTATCATTCTATCAGAGGAACAGAAAGAGAGTCTCTGACCTTACATGCCTCATCGTCATATCAGTCGCCTCCTCAACTTTGGAAGCGCATCTGGAAGCTTCATCTCCCACCGAAGCTCAGGGTTTTCTCCTGGAATGTCTGCCATAACGCCTTGCCCACAAAGGACAACCTTTATCTACGTCGTATCAGCCCCGATCCCTTTTGCCCTCTTTGTCACACCCATCAGCCAGAGACGATTGAGCACCTCTTCTTGTTCTGCCCCTGGACATCTGGAATTTGGTCACATCCGTCAATAGGTCTTTCCTTCATAGACACAAAAATCCGCCGCATGGATGAATGGTTTGCTAGTCTAATTTTCGATAAATAGCTCGTACCTGCCCTGGAGTTTATTATAGTCGTTTGTTGGCAGCTCTGAAAAGCCATAAATAGCGTGATCTTCTCCAACCGTCGCCTGGATCCATCCTCTGTTGTACTTGCCGCCACAGCCTAGGTTCGATCTGCTCAGCTCTCCCATCCGTCTCTGCTGCGACAAAGTCATCAGGGCGAAACTTTGGATTGTTTCTGGCGATCTCCTCCTCTGGGGTCCCTCCGAATTAACATAGATGGGGCTTTCATCTCCGGCGATATCACCGGATCTATTGCTGTCATCTGTCGAGACCATTCTGGGCATTTGAAGGATGGATTTACCGGATACGTGCGACGGCGTCGGCTCTGCGGGACGAAACTCGGCGCTTATTTGTGCTCTCCGGTACGTGCTTCGATCCCTTCAATGACTACCCCTCCGGAGATTGAATCGGACTGCTTTGTTTTGGTTGAAGCCCTCAACGGCCGGCAAGAGCCTCCATGGGAGATCCGCCCCCTTCTCCACGAAGTCGCTCTCCTCTGTAGCGTTATCCCTCTTTTGCAAATTAGGTTTTGTGCTAGGGTTGCCAATTCAGTCGCTAATTGGGCAGCACGAGCCCACAACAAGGGCTGCCTCTCCCCTTCTTGGGCCGAATCCCCCCCTCTCCCCTTCTCGACTTGCTGTTATCAGACATTATAGCTGCTGACTGTATTTCCTATCTTTATAATTAAATTATCTTTCCTGATCAAAAAAAAAAACCAAAACCATGGGTACTTAAGATTGAGCTTCAAGGGCTAAAATGATCAATTTTGCAATTTGTTGACCAAAATTGCAAATTAATTGAAATTAAGTCCATTTAATGTCGCAATTGCCCTATCCAACTAATTACCCATGTATAGGACCACCTATTGAATTTAAATTGACCTTGAATTGAAGTGCTAAAACTTATGTCAAAAATGAATTAGGGTCTAATATTAAAAATGAACCTTGATTCATGTAATTGGACCCTTAGTCTGGAATGAGTCAATTCAAATTTTATTGATTAAAGCTCAATGGTTCGGTTTGTTTACCTTCAAGAGAGTGAAATTCTTCAAATTGGGAAGTTCTAACACGAATTTCTCGAAATCGACTTCTGATTTGGATTTATCTTAAGAAAATGAGTAGAACACAGTTGTCCATTCACATGTCATGAAACATCAATTTTGACACTTAATTAGGGCTTAAAATGGTCATTTGTGTTTCGACACAGCAATTCACGAAATTGAGCACATGAACGGATTTAGAATAGTCCCTAGACCAAATATTGAAGAATTAACTACACCTAATTGTGACTAAGAGTAAAGTAATTTTGTTTTTTTGTCGATTTAGAACCTAAAACCGAAAATTCGGAAAACATGGTTCTCAATAGAATTTAATGAAATTTTTTATGCAAAAGTGAATTTGACACTAAAAGAAACGTTTTAGTGGATTTTTGATTTTTTTTTGGTCAAAGATTTAACCAAAAGTTAACCCTTTGGTTAACTTTTCCTAAAAGATTGATTTTTTGATTAAATCTTTGGATTTTCGAAAAATTAATTTGAAAAAAATGAAATTAAAGTTAAATGACATCTTTTTGGACGTAAAACTAATTTTTGACTCGGGGTTGACTTTTGATCAAAGGGTTTACCAAAAAGTCAACTCGTTGACTTTTCAAGTTTTTATTTTATTATATTTAAAATGAGTCGGAAATTTTTTAAAAACAAGAATAATAAAAGATGAAATGAAAAACAACATTTTTTGGTTGAGAAACGGGCTCCATCACGATCTTAAATTCAAATCTCGATTTTTTAAATCTTTTTGACTCATTGACTAAATATCAAGTGTCAACAACGATTTCCAAATCTACTCTACGTACAATTTGAATTGTGTGTTGATGCTTGATCATTGCTCTTCTTTGGCATGAGAGCCCCTATCACGCCCCAAACCCTGAGCACGCGCACATCCCTTGACAGTTGATTAAAAATGCAATGTCCCAGGATGCGTTACCAACCCATTCTTTTTATCTTTCGATTAAACACATGCGGAAGTGAATTAAATAAATACCCGGCCAACAATCAAACATAGGGATAGTAAACACAAGGAACAATTTTCCAAACACACCAATTCCCTTACCAATTGTTGACCCTAGGAAATTACAAGCCCTTCAGCAGCCACTTCCTATCGACCCTCTCAAAAGACCTTAGGGATCAAGGTCACCCTAAACTTCACTAACGATAGGGCCAACCATAAGGTGTCGCATCTCGTGTCCACCAAATCTGCACTAAGCAGATCTCCACTCTACGGTCTTGAAAAAGGTTAGCCTACGACGGAGTGAGATAAAATCTCAGTGAGTCAAACCCTAAGCCCCGATTAGGATGCAAATTCACCTCAAAGGCGGTCCTAAGCACACACTATACAGAACTTACCTTGCCTTGGCGCGTACCTGCACGTTAGCTCAACATATATACCAATCATCAGTGCAGCAAGCGTAATCAATAACCGGAATACATCATTTTCATCCTACAAACAATCACATGGGTCCCAATTATAAGGCTAAACCGTTATGACACGCTCCATACGATGCCACACAATTTTGTCCCATAATTAAGCATAGCTATCATAACCATTCAGGCGTGTTCTAGTTATTACGACCCATCAGCCACGGCCAACTCGAAAGTCGGCGGTCATTCGGCATAACCAGGCGTTATCTCGCCTCGTCGGGCACGTCATTGTCCAGAACCCCCCTAGACGGCATTCCAAACAAGAGCATAGTTCCAAAATCCATCCGCGAACGGCAACGTCTAGCATCCTCCGCCTAGACGGTATTCCACACAGGAGCACGTGTTCCACTTAGTGACCATGCAAGCACGTCATCAATCAACCCATTTCTTATCTTTCGTCAAGTAGCCTAAAATACCAAAATTCATTTTAAAACAATAAACTTTGCAATCCTTCCTTTTTTTTTGTTCAAAGCTTTCTGAAATAAATATACGCAGTCATGTACTCAAAATCAATCCGTCAAACTTTGCACACTTCTACTATAAAACCTCATTGTTTTATTGAGCACATAAAATTCGGCATCCAAACCCGACACCTTATTTATTTTCTATTTTCTTTCCTAATCATCCTTTTTAGAACTAAACTTGGGTAAATCCTCCCGTTTTTTTTTTTTTGTTGAAAGCTTTTGGAAAGAAATTCGTAGGTGCTCACGTACTCAAAATTAATACGCCAAACTTTGCATGCACCTAGTTTAAAACCTCATTGTTTTATAGAGCAAATAAGTTTTGGTGTCCAACCCGACACCTAATTGTTTTTCTAATTAAAAGCTTATAAGGTCATTTTTTGCAATAATAATAAACAACCACCATAGAGTAACCATTCACATATTATCACGCATAAGTCCTAAACATGCTAAAAGTCAACCACATTACTAAAAATGCATTGTCCAGTAAGCACAATATCAAGAACAATCACAAAACCACTGCCAATCCTAATTGGCAGAAACCGGACCACTCGTGTGCCTCTAAGTTTAATTCTAGAAAAATAACCAAATGAGCTCAGAAAATTCTCAAATTTTAATATATTCTAAAGGATACTTAAATGAACACTTTTCATGAAGACACCATAACCCATATCATTCTAGAATGAGATTAGTAAATCTCCCAAACAATTACAAAAACTGTGTCCGTGTCCATAAATTATGTTTTCCAAAATCAGTTTAGTTCGAGGTCCAAAACTTGTTCGTTTGATATGAAATTTGACTATGTTAAACTAAAAGATGTGATGAACAGTTTTTGTGAAGAAACTCTTTCAAAAATTGAATCGTAAGAGTTGGTAAAAATCATTTGAACATCAAAAGGTCATTGTTTCCAACATAATCCGAGATTCTGGTTTGCAAATAACGAAATTGAAATCTTATTCTTTTAAATCCCTAAAATATTGAGTAAAATATATGTCATATAAGAATGTCTAGAACATTTTTCAAGAAATAAGTTACCTCAAAATCGTAGTACATTTTTCCCCACAAAAATGGCAAGTGGCGGGCATCTAGCAAATTGATCCGGGAGAAATCCACTAAACCAAGCCAAATCACCCTCATTAGTACTAATCCAACCAAATAAATCAATACTAATGCATATTAAGGCTAATCTAACCAAAATATATTAACATTAATCCATCTTAAGGCTAATCTCACTTAATACTAATTTAACTAAGCTAATTAGCACTAAGCTAACCTCATAAACACAATTAAGAACCTAATAAAGGATTATGGAATTAACTCACCGGATTAAGGCGGTGACGGGTTCACGGTGATGGCGATGCGAAGGTGGTGAAGACCCAAGACTACCGCGTCTCCAACGGAGCTCAAATGGTGGAGGAAACAGCCAGGTGAAGCTCACGGCCAAAGCTGGAAATCCAGTTTCTGTTTGAGGGGGCTGAGGGGCTTGGTTTGGTGGTGCGTTAGTGGCTGAGGTGTGGTGACTACGGAGGGTGCTTGGTGAAGGAGTTGTGGCTGGTGTGAAGTTGGACGGGGCTGCTACAGGTGGCAAACGTGTGGGCAGTGGCAGTAAGGAAGTTGGACGTTGTTGCTGGTGGATGGAAGTTGAAGATGGCGCTGGTGCTCGCGGTGTGGTGGAGTAATGGTGATGTGGAGGTGGATGGGGACTACTCGATGGATGTGGGCGTGAAATGGAGTTCCGGTGGTGCTGTAGTAAAATGGTGGGAAAAGGAGAAGAGGGATGGCGGTGGGTTGAGGGAAAAGAAGAAGACATGAGGCTGAGGAAAAAAATGAAATGAGGAAGAAGATGTGAAGGGGAAAATGATGGAGTTGGTTGAAGAAGAAGAGAAAGAAGGGGCTGCAGCAGCTGGGGGGGGGGGGGGGGGGGGCATGTGTGTGAGAAGGTGGGGGAGAGGGGGAAGAAGAAAGGAAGTCAAGCTATCAACCAATGGAAAGCCTTGATAAATATGTAAACACTCAAGTGTGTGCCCCAAAGTCTTCATGCTTAATGTCAATGGCCCAACCAATGGAGAATTAGTTCCAAATTCCACAAACAAAGCCAAATTGAAGGTGGAAACAAAACCCTTCTCTAGCCATCCGAATTTCCACTTTTATTTCCGATATGTCCGAAATTGATTTTCTGCAAAAATTCCGGACTCGACGAAAATTCTCCGAAAGATGAGACGATGTCCCAAAAATGAATTGTAACACGCTTGAATGTCCGATTCCTGGCAACCGAATTCAATTTCGTGGTTAAAATCGACCAAACGCGATTTTAGTATGACCTAACCTATCGAATAGCTTTTAGGGATTTTTGTGCGTTTGACCTGTAGTCGATAATTTTTTCTCCACATTTGTGCATCTCCGAATCGTAGGCGACTCTCGGTTGTCGTAAAAATCATAAGGTTTCAATTACTTGTCTCGAGTATAAAATTGATAGAAAATCGGGTTAGTGCCGTTTGACGTGAATTTCGCAACCGCGCGGAATCACCCACAATTATAACGATATCGTATTGACTCTTGCCGATTTTTATGGTCAAGTGATCGATTTCCGATTGAATTCTCTAGTTTGTCGCGTTTCCATCCCTTAACGGCTTCACCTAATAGATTAGTTAATTCGTGAGGGGCCAGCTTAAAGAAAAAGGACCATAGGCGCGTCGACGAAATACTCATTTCATATATCCGAGACGGGGTCAAATTTCAGGATGTCACAGCCCCTTTTTTATGTGGATGTCAACGAGATAGTATAAGGAGTCTGTAAAATTGTGATATTGGAATATATTAATGTTCTATACATTGAGAGGTTTAGTTTCTTGACCAATATCAAACTTATTTTATTTGATATATGCTTATGACAGTCTTAGTACACTGTGACCATCACAAATTACAATATCTAACAGAAAGAGAACCGAGTGTCACATTTTTAGAAAAATTACTTCATTAATCGGTTGTATATACCTGATCTTGCAATTATTCAATCACTATACCCTTGTGATATAAACTCCAACCTGTTTTGCAAAGTCTTGATCATATTATAATTATCGTTGTTATCTTTAGTGCAACTAAACTGTCACGCCCCAAACCCCGGGCATGCAACAACCCCTTCCTTGGACGATAGAAAGTGATGTCCCAGGACTCATCGCCGACCCTTTATTTTTAATCTTTCATTATGTGCAAGCGGAAAATGAACTATCTTCCCATCAACAAACAATCAAGCAATCAAACAGGGATAGTGAAATGAACACAAAAAACACAACATCTACTCATATATACACATTTTTACATTTTCATATTGAATTAACCTACGGAGGATCGTTTTCGATTTACAAGCTCAACAGAGGGGCAGATCCATCCTCTAAGCCAGACCAAAATGAAGCTAGGCTAAGCTAACCTGACTATACATAAAAAAGAACCCTTAGGCTCGGCACTATAGTCACTCGGATCCGATATACTCAAACTCTGTTGATTCAGAGTTGGAGTCATACGAGTCAGTTGCTAGTGAAGTGGGGCCGGGATTCCCCACTACACCACCAGGAGGGTCCAGATCCCATATAGTTTCCCCGGGGCCCTTACCAGGCGGCTTGTCAAAACCTTGCAGAGGACCGATCAGCATATCTCCATTCCGGATGAACCATGCCAAGAACCTATGGGGTAACCATTGCCCCGGTCCCTCATCCACCCAGATGGTGGTGAGATACTTCTCATACAAATATGCTCGACCCGGAAGCGGTGGTGCGTCACGACAGTATCCCAGTCCTTAGGGATACCAAACCTCATTGGCGGAAGTGCCATCCTAAGGACCTGAAAGTGGTTATACAATAATCAGTGAGATATAAATCTCAGCGAGTCCTCCCCTAAGCCCTCGATTAAAACACTAACTTAACTTGGGGTATCTCTTCAGAACCACCCCACAAACCAACCACGACTAACAACCAACAATCAACAAATCACAACAGCCAGGGTCAACCACTAACTACATAGTCGATTTGCATGCAACCCTATCTGGTATGTCATACCCTGCACATTACGTTTTAGCACAATACACACAATGCACATAGCCATTAGATGATGCAATTCATCAATCACATATGAGTCGCGTCACAAGCGATCTCACCTGGCCATTTGTCATGACCAAAATTTCAGGTGCATCACCTAAAATTAGGCTAATGGATGCCAAACCTAGACTTAGCTCGGGCTCTCCCAAGCCCATACCATTTCGCAACTTAGGTTCAAATATCTAGCATGCAAAAGGGAGTCGCCACTAATCAGTTTACGTAGGTCGATTAAACACCTAAATAAAATAATGAGAGAATTATATTACTTCTACGAACCAGAAATTTTGGGTACGGGGACTTGATTATGTCAGATTTCTCTAACGCTCTTTCGGTACCTTTCTCCTTTATTTTGAAAGAATTATATTCCTTTTTTTTTTCACTTATTTAATGGGAATCATGCTTTATGCAATGCATGCTACTAATCTAACATGGAATGATATGGCATGGCAATATGACCTAAACTATATGACATAAATAAAATGCAGTCTATCCTAAAGAATGAAATTGATTAATTCTAAGGCAATTTTTGTATATTCCATGAAATTCAAAATTAGAAAAATGCATAGATTATCTAGCTAGATTAAGGTTCTATTCAATTTGTATTAGGAATTAGGTTAAGCCAAATCCTAATTTAAACTAGAATCTTATCTTAACAAAGTAATCCTAAAATGTAATCTATCTAAGAGAAATTATCTAAACCTATAATCAATTAGAAAATAAAATTAAACACGCAATCTTACCCTAATATGCAATGACGTACAGAGAATGCCATAATTCTAATTTTTTTGTTTTTTTTATAAAATTCGAAATCAAAATTGTCAAATAATTAAACATGTGATGTAACTTAAAAGAAACTAGCATCCTAAATTGATTTTTTGATTTCTAACTCACATTTTTTTTTGAAAACAAAATTCATTCAAATGACATGGCAGCAGATCAGAGCAAGACAAGATTGATATCTAAAAAATTAACGAACCATATCTCGCGCATGAGATTGGGTTGATCAATTTTAAATAAACGGCAAATCGAATCTCGAACATGAGATTGTATTTGCGATTTTTCAGGCGATTACGAGTCGAATTTCGGACGCGAAAATCGAACTGTCAATCCCAAATTTCAGAGGCAATTTCATGTCGGGAAATCTCAATCTTACATTAAGGAATAATTATACTAAAATGCAAAATATAAAAATAATAAAAATAAAATAAAGTGAATAAAAAACAACCTAATTTAATTTTTTTTTTTTTTTTCGCTTTTGCTTTCTAAATAGACCTTGGCAGCTCGCGGGTGGTACACCCAGGGGCTCCGGTGAGGGCCGGAATGGTCGCCGGAGCTCCGGTGAGGAATGGTGGCGAGCGGAGCTCCCGCGAGGGGCAGCGAACACGCGGCGAGGGAGGAATAGGAGTCGTGTGCGGTTGCTGGTGTGAGGCCGACTCAGGCGAGCAGGGGGCGTCGGGAGCCGGGTGCTGCAACGGCGCCGCTTGATGGAAGCTCGGAGCAGTGTGGTGACGCACAGACGCGCGGTGCCTCGGGATCGCATCCGACACGGCAGATCTGGGCAGAGGCGGGGCAGAAGCAAAGCAGAGGCGGCGTTACTACTCGGAGGACTCGGGATCCGCTGTAGCGGGTGTCGGGGATGGGTGCAAACGTGGTAGCAAGGGCGAGCCGGGCTGCTGGGCTGAGTAGAATCAACCGGCGAGGCGGAGCTTTGAACGGTTGTAGGGCGGCGGTCGCAGGTTAGTAGACACGGGTGCTCGTGGACGGTTCAGTTCTGCTGGCGTCGGGGGACGGTACAAGCTCGTGGGCGAGCAGCGAGCATGGACGGATTCACGGGGAAACGATTAGATCAGGCGCGCGGCGCAGCGAGGCGGCAGCGCGGTGACCGGCTCGGATCTGCTGGCGTCAGGGTGCTACTGTGGTGCGGCAACGAGGAAGTGAGCAGAGCAAGAGCAGCGGCAGCCAATGCGAAGGGTAGCAAGCAGAGCCGGGTGTAGAGGGCTCGGGATCTGCTGTAGAGGCGGGTAGCAGCGACGACGTCGCGGGGAACGAATGGCGGGATAGCTCGGCGGTTGATGCGAGGTGGTGCTGGTGCGATGCCGTGCTTTGCGGCGAAGGCACCGGTGGCTGGCGAGGCAGCCGCACGAAGAAGAAGACCCGTTACTCTCTTTTCTTTTTTTCCTATTTTTTCTCTGTCTTCCCGCTAGCCGATCACTTCTTATGTCTTCTCCCTCTGCTCTCTTTTTCTCTGCAGCAAATCAACAGAAAAGAGAAAAACCTGCTCCCCCCCCCCCCCCCAAAAGAACCGAAACCCTTTTTTCTCTCATTTTATTATGTTCAATTTCTCTTTTTTCTAGCAATCAAGAGAGCTGCCCCCTTTTAAGAGAAGGTGATTGTGGATGCATATATTCCATTTTTTCCTTTGGGAACTTGTGCCGTTAAACATGCAAATATACTTAGTTTCCTTTTGGGCTCAAATCACATCTTTTCTTTTCCGCAAAAAACGAGAATCGGCTGCTACAAGTGCTCTTATTGAAATATTCTGTCGATTTCCTGTTTCCTTCTTTTTGATTGACCGGATATTGCCATGAAGATCCTTTTTTCAATTGCTCCATATTTCATCTGAAACTTTCCCATGCCAAGGAATATATCACTTAATGAATACACGAAAGATTTGACGAATATATCAAATCATCATTCCTCATAAGTCAATTTTCGATCATAAGATAATAGCAAGCTTAGGCCAACTTCCTCTCGCCGCAGGCTTAATCCAACTCGTCTAATTAAAACCATTAATTTGGACCCATCTGTCACTGACCCAATGTAAATGCAAATTAAAAATAAATGCACCTAAAACTATATGTTATGCAATTAATTAAGTAACTTTTTTTAGGGGTTAAAATTAATCCATAATTTTTTAATGCGATAAATAACTAAACGGGTCGCCAAAATTTAGGTGTCTATAGTTGCCTTTCTTTGAAGGTGAGCTCGTAGAGGTTGCCTTCAAAGACAAACTGAGACCTAAATTTTGACTATACACATGCAATTAATGTTTTTTTTTTTTTTTGGAAAATAAATTCCATTTTGGAATGCAGTTTGTATTATGCATGAAAATGCTAATGCAAACAATAAAGGAACCTACCTTGAATAACTTACCTTCAAGGAGGGTATAGTAATTTAGTATAGTTGGCGTTACCTGTCTAGGACCCGTACATTTCTACGGTCGCCCAGAATGGTAACGAGGCTTTGTAAGGAGACTGCTTTCCTAGGACCCGTACCTTTCTTCAGTCGCCCAGTATGGTAGCAAGGTTTTGTAAGGAAACTATTTTCCTAGGACTCATACCTTTCTATAGTCACCCAGTATGGCAGTATTTGGTTGTGTATAGTACCTTCCTACAGTCGCCTTGACGAAAAAAATTGATTTTCCAAGGCCCATACCTTTTTACGGTCGCCTGAATAGGAAACGGCTTTTCTAAGACCCATATCTTTCTATGATCACCGAATATGATTAGCTTTTCTAGGACCCATACCTTTCTACAGTCACCTATTAAAGCAATAAATGTTGTCTAGAACCCGTACCTTTCTACGATCGCCTAAACGGAGATTCACTTTCCAAGATCCGTACCTTTCTACGGTCGCCTGAATAGGAAAACACTTTCCAGGACCCGTATCTTTCTACGGTCGCTTGAATGAGAAATTGCTTTTCTAAGACCCATACATTTCTATGGTCGCCTGTTAAAGCAATAAATATTGTTTAGGACCCGTACCATTTTTCGGTCGCCTAGTGTTGCAACATAGATCATCTGACCAAGACTCGAACCTTTCTTCGGTCGCCTTAATCAGATTGAACCTAGAGAAAAACCTTTGGGGGACAACTCAATTGAGTGTCGATTAAAAGGAACTTCAAGCTACGGAAGCACGCCAATTTGATATGGAGACTCACGCCATGTCGATGAAAAGGACTCTGGGCTACGAAAGCACGGCAGGTTGATAAAAGAAATCCGGGCTACAGAAGCACGCCGGTTTGATAAAAAGGGACTTTGGGCCACGAAATCACGCCAGGTCAATATAAATGGACATTGGGCTACGGAAGCATGCCGAGTCGATAAGGAGGGACTCTAGACTACAAAAGCACGCTAGATCAGGAACTCTAGGCTACGAAAGCACGCCGAGTCAATGAAAAGGGACACTGGGCTACAAAAGCACGCCGAGTCATTATAAAGGGACATAGGCTACTAAAGCACGCCAGGTCAATATAAAGGGACATTGGGCTACGGAAGCATGCTAGGTCAATATAAAAGAGACATTGGGCTACGAAAGCACACCAGGTCAATAAAGAGGGACTCTGGGCTACAAAAGCACACTAGGTCTATTAAAAGGGACATCGGGCTACGGAAGCACGCCGAGTCAATGAAAATGACTCTGGGCTATAAAAGCACGCCAGGTCTAGAACTTCGGGCTACAGAAGCACACTGGGTCTATTAAAAGGGACATCAGGCTATGGAAGCACGCCGGGTCTCAAGGCTTTAAGGAGCAACTTGAACGTCAAATATTACTTGATCTTCAAGAAAATATTACATGTCAGACATGATTAGAGCAAAAATTGATATGCATTCATCATAGAGGTGCACATTTCAAAATTCAGTGAGGTTTTCATCAATTCAATCAAGGTTTATGTATAATGACTTTACCATATTTGCATCTCCCAAATTTCCACAGGAGAGAATTGTTGTTCAAGACAATTGACATGGATTTCTTAAGAATATTAAATGAGAGACTTTCAGTTAGAAAGAACTTTCATTCACTCTCATTTAGAATGGTTTTTTTTTTTTATGAGAATCACAACATCTCACCATCATCATATCAACAAGGGTCTGAGCATTCTCACAAGCAATACGACCTTACCAATCTGAGAGGTCTTCAATAAAGACCGTAATGTGGGCTTGATCAATGGTTTAACAAAAGGACTCTTTGAGTCAAGGTTATTGAAAGAATAATTCTGTAATCCGAGTTTACAAGTCAAGAACCCTGCAAAATGAGATATAAATGATCTTGCTCACACTTCTTCGAGCGATGCCTAAAAACATATGAACTCCCATGTTAATTCAAGTACCCTAATCTAAAAAGACTTTGTAAGGGACATAACATAGGTTGGGTCCATGGGTTGAGAAACGAAATGATCATTAGGCTCAAAATATGTGTAAAGGGTGAGAGTTGATGATTATCTTGGCATTGCCACCAGTTTTCTTTTTCACCATCGGGGATTGTCTTCATAATGCACCCCATTGATTGTAAAAACTCAGCATTTGAGTTCTTTGAGTATTAGTCCATTGGGATTCAATTTTTGCAATTGATAGTCATTATCTTGATTCACTTTTTTCATCTATGGGCATCGGCTTTGCTTTTACCAAGCACACCGCTTTTTCATGCCCTTAATTCTCATTCATTTCTTCTTCACTTATTTTTTCATGGGCATTGGCGTTACTTTTACCAAGCACACTGCTTCTTCATGCCCCTTCATTCTATTTTGACTGACCATATGGTACTTTTAACATTTGGACCTTTGGGAGGTCTTCATCTTCTGTCAGCACTCCAAACCATACTGCTTGAACAATTGCTTTTTGCCTTGCCCTAGTGTGGGGGATGATCACCAACTGGGTTTAAAGAAATGAAATTGTAGGCTCAAGTGGATTATGCAAAGGATATAAGTATGTAGGATAGAGAAAGAAATGGTCTTCATCATCCTAAGGCACTTAAATTACCACATGAATTCAATATAATAGCACGACTTGAAGATTGATGCAAGTGAAAGGAAGAAAATTTCTATTTATTTTCCTCACCCCATGATGCCATCTTACCTCCCATTTGCCTCGGTGTGGGGTGGTTCTTTATAAAGGTAATTTAAAAAGAATCTCCATAAATGTATGGGGCTCAAAAGGGATTAAGCAATGGATCATCTATAGTGTTTGGGATAAAGAAATAATCTATCCATCATCATTTCGATTGTCGTACCTTTTACGAGAGAACTCTTTACCTTGCGGATATGGAACTTTTTACACTCATCTCACAAGTGAATAGGTAGAGGACTGTGTATAGGATAAGGCTTACCTTTCATCATCCTGAGACGTCTCATTTAGCATGCGTAATTCATTCCACATCATTCATTAAATTGGTATGTGCTGACAATCTTCAATGGAATTGGTGAATTAGATAGGTAAATTTGTCATGCAAAAACAATTCTTCTTTTGAAAGATTACAAGCATTTTATGAACTTGTTAAGAACGTCATTCAAGATGTGTTAGGATATCAAGTGCAGATGGTTGTCCATGAATTGCCTCTTATGGACACATGAATTAATTAACTGATATCGAAATTTCGATGTTTGATTTGAAGAACAATCCATTTTGCCCATACATAAAAGAACGTACATGAATAGGATTCTATGCAATGAGAAATGAAACTTAATTAATTTCCGTTATACACCAAAAAACCGGCTTAGTCAATTTGCTATAACCATCGGAATTTGACATGCTCCTAAGTTCGTCATCTTTTTTGGCATCAAGCATGGAGTTGAGAAGGGTTGAGCGCTCCTTTTGCTTCCTTGGGGTTAGTATCTCACACAAGTAATAATGAGAGTTGCCCACATCTATTTTTTTTTTTTTTATTGAAAGCGCGCTCTAAGCCAGTTAATCTATCATTGCAACTTGATATGCCTTTTTCAGATGATTCCTCCTCAGGCCAAAATAATGCTCATGAATCATGTGTGCTTGAGTTCTTCACCCTCCTTGGTCCTTAGGAAAATGAGATGGTTCAAAAATCTCTTGGCTCTTTTCTTCAAGTCGCAATTCTCACTTGTTTTGATCCATCATTTTAGCTCTTGACCGTGTACGGATGGGTGAGCGGGATTGCTCCATATCACCCAATTCAAATGAACGGGAACACTTAAGTATGAGGTGTAAATAGAAAGTCAATCCATGACAATGATCTAATCGATTTTTCCATTTTTTTTCATTTATTCATGCAAAGTTCGTACAATAAGGGCATGGACTAGGAAAATAAAGATAGACACCCTAGCAAGGCCAAATTTCCTAGACATGAATTGAAAACAAATTCTCCAATTTTTTTTTTTTGGCAAATGATTCATTTGCATGGTAATTTCCTCATTTCATTTATAATCGACAAATGAATTAGATCAAACGACTAACCTAGATTATCATGGATGGACCAAAAGTATGACAAAGTAAGTAAATTGCATAAAATAAGGATAGAAGACTTACTCCACCAAGGAAAAATTACTCACAATCACATAGACATGCACATGAGATGTTAAGCTCGATTTCTACACATGCACATGAGATGTGAAGCTCGATTTCTACTCTAGACATGCTTAGCAGAGTGAAGCCACAAGGATGATCAGACTAGCTACGGGCGTGCAGACTAAGTCGAGTCCTCATGACTCCGGCTTGGTCAAAGAGCCGACCTGGGTTGCGGGCATGCGAACCGAGGTGGGTACTCAAGAAACTTCGGGATCGAGATGGACGACTCGTACCGCGGGCATGTGGTCGGAATGGTATCCATCTTAATACCATCCTAGATGATCCTATGTGGCCCAGGTCCGGCGGCAGGTTGTGCGTGCAATAGTGTAAATGCAGGGCATGCATGAAAGTTTATATCAAGCAACACTTCATATATGAAAGTAAACCATGCATCTCTACACCTCTTTGCAAAACAAATGTCAACAAACACTTCCCCTTATACCTCCCATCCTGCAAGAACATTTAACACCTTAAATGTTAAGGATGTTCCTGGAATCATCGCTGCCAAACAAAAACATTTTTCAAAAAAAAGAAAAATTGGCCTAAGTCCACTAAGAGTTTTACCTCAATTCCCCAGTGGAGTCGCGACCAAAATTTCGGGTTCATCACCTAAAATTAGGCTAATGGATTGCTAAGCCTAGACTTAGCTCGGGCTCTCCCAAGCCCATACTAATTCGTGAGTTAAGTTCAAATATCTAGCATGCAAAAGGGAGTCGCCACTAATCATTTTACGGTAGGTCATTTAGACACCTAAGTAAAATAATGAGAGAATTATTTTACTTCTACGAACTAGAGATTTTAGGTATGGGGACTTGATTACGTTAGAATTCTCTAACGCCCTTTCGATACATTTCTCTTTTATTTTGAAAAATGTTTTGCAGGTAGCTTGAATTGATTTTAATTTA
Organism: Eucalyptus curtisii; assembly: GCA_017140595.1. NCBI lineage: Eukaryota > Viridiplantae > Streptophyta > Magnoliopsida > Myrtales > Myrtaceae > Eucalyptus > Eucalyptus curtisii. The sequence continues at coordinate 22,608,222 of CM029496.1, forward strand.
TCTCCCCAACATGTGAGGTTATCACGCGGGTGCGCAAACCATCAATTTAACACTCAAGAAAGCAAATAGAAAAATGCAAAACTTTCCTCATAGTAACGAAAGCATCTGCAATATTATATCAAAATTCACATCGATAGTCCTAGATATGATTTCTAATTAACACGCAATTTCTTTTTTATTTTCAATTATTTAATGGGAATCATGCTTTATGCAATGCATGCTACTAATCTAACTTAGAATGATATGACATGGCAATATGACCTAAACTATATGACATAAATAAAATGCAGTCTATCCTAAAGAATGAAATTGATTAATTCTAAGGCAATTTTTGTATTTTCCATGAAATTCAAAATTAGAAAAATGCAAGGATTATCTAGCTAGATTAAGGTTCTATTCAATTTGTATTAGGAATTAGGTTAAGCCAAATCCTAATTTAAACTAGAATCTTATCATAACCAAGTAATCCTAAAATACAATCTATCTAAGAGAAATTATCTAAACCTATAATCAATTAGAAAATAAAATTAAACATGCAATCTTACCCTAATATGCAATGATGTGCAAAGAATGCCATAATTCTAACTTTTTTTATAAAATTCGAAATTAAAATTGTCAAATAATTAAACATATGATCTAAGTTAAAAGAAACTAGCATCCTAAATTGATTTTTTTGAATTCTAACTCACATTTTTTTTAAAACAAATTAGATTCAAACGACATGGCAGTAGATTAGAGTAAGACAATATTGATATCTAAAAAATTAACGAACCATATCTCGCGCATGAGATTGGGTTGATCAATTTTAAATAAACCGCGAATCAAATCTCGAACGTGAGATCGGATTAGCGATTTTTTAGGCGATTGCGAGTCGAATTTCGGGTAGGAAAATCATACTGTCAATCCCAATTTTCAAAGCAATTTCATGTCGGGAAATCTCAATCTTACATTAAGGAATAATTATACTAAAATGCAAAATATAAAAATAATAAAAATAAAATAAAGTGAATAAAAAACAAACTAATTTGATTTTTTTTTCTTTTTTGGCTTTTGCTTTCCAAATAGAGCTTGGCAGCTCATGGGTGGTACACCAAGGGGCTCCGGTGAGGGCCGGCATGGTTGCCGGAGCTCCGGTGAGGACCGGTGGTGGGCGGAGCTCTGGCGAGGGGTAGCGAACACGCGGTGAGGGAGGAACAAGAGTTGCGTGCGGTTGTTGGTGTGAGGCCGACTTAGGCGAGCAGGGGGCGTTGGGCACCGGGTGCTGTAGTAGCGCCACTCGGGGAAGCTCGAAGCGCGTGGTGAAGCGTAGACGCGAGGTACCTCGGGGTTGCGTTCCGGCACGATAGATCTTGGCAGAGGTAGGGTGAAAGCGAAGCAGAGGTGGCGTTGTTGCTCGTAGGACTCGGGATCTGCTACAGCGGGCGTCGGGGACGAGCGCAAACGTGGCAGCAGGGGCGAGCTAGGCTGCTGGGCTGCGAGGCAACTAGTGGGGTGGAGTTTCGAACAGTTGCAGGGTGGCGATCGCGGGTCAGCAGACGCGGGTGCTCGTGGACGATTCAGATCTGCCGGCGTCAAGGGACGGTACGAGCTCGTGGGCGAGCAGCGAGTAGGGACGGATTCGCAGGGGAAACTGAGCAGATCACAGCTGGCGCAGCAAGGCGGCAGCGCCGTGACCAGCTCGGATCTGCTGGCGTTGGGGCGCTACTGTGCTGCGGCGACGAGCAAGTGAGCAGAGTAGGTTCAACGGCGGCCAATGCAAAGGGTAGCAGGCGGAGGTGGGTGCAGAGGGCTCGGGATCTGCTACAGAGGCTAGTAGCACCGATGGCGTCACGGGCAACAAACGATGGAATGGCTAGGCGGCCGGCGCGAGGCGGTGCTGGCGTGATACCGTGCTACGGGCGGAGGCACCGGTGGGCGGCAAGGTAGCCACACGAAGAAGAAGACCCGTTACTCTCTTTTCTTTTTTTCCTATTTTTCTCTCTCTTCCTACTAGCCGGTCACTCCTTACGTCTTCTCCCTCAGCTCTCTTTTTCTCTACAGCAAATCAACATAAAAGAGAAAAACCTGCCGACCGGTCACTCCCCCCCCCCCCCCAAAAAAAAAGAACTGAAACCCTTTTTTCTCCTCCTTTTATTGTGTTCAATTTCTCTTTTTTCTAGCCATCAAGAGAGCCCCCTTTTAAGAGAAGGTGATTGTGGATGCATATATTCCTTTTTTTCCTTTGGGAACTTGTGCTTTAAACATGCAAATATACTTAGTTTCCTTTTGGGCTCAAGTCACATCCTTTCTTTTCTGCAAAAAATGAAAATCGGCCACTGCAAGTGCTCTTTTTGAAATATTATGTCGATGTCTTGTTTCCTTCTTTTTGATTGACCGGATATTGCCATGAAGATCCTTTTTTTCAATTGCTCCATATTTCATCTGAAACTTTCCCATGCCAAGGAATATATCACTTAATGAATATACGAAAGATTCGACGAATATATCAAATCATCATTCCTCATAAGTCAATTTTCAATTATCAAATAATAGCAAGCTTGTGCCAATTTCCTCTCGCCACGAGCTTAATCCAACTCGTCTAATTAAAATTCTGAACCATCAATTTGAACACATTTGTCACCGACCCAATGTAAATGTAAATTAAAAATAAATGCACCTAAAACTATATGTTATGCAATTAATTAATTAACCTTTTTTTAGGGGTTAAAATTAATCCCTAATTTTTTAATGCGATAAATGACTAAACAGGTTGCCAAAATTTATGTGTCAACGCCATTGCTATACCCTGCACGTTATCGATTCATGCATGCGTGCCATAAACAATATGAGCAACATGTATAACCGAAACTAATGATTCCATGATTCTCATACACTCTTGCACTTTAGTGCGCCACCTATCATGCATCAATCGATCAAACGGGTCCCGATTATAAGGTAAAATCGTTATGACACGTCCTATACCGCGCCACACAATTTTACCTCATAATAAGGCCCAACCATCTCAACCCTCACGCGTGCTCTAGTTACTAATGACCTACTGGCCATAGTTAACTTTCCAATTAGTGTTCATCCAAATCAATACTCATGCGTCCTCCAGATAATAATGACCTCTCGGCCATGGCTAACTTTCCAGTCAGCGATCATCTGACTCCCGCCGGGCTACCGATAAAAAGATTGGGCTTCGTCCCGCCCCGTTGGGCACGGCTACGTCTAGAACTCCCGTTTAGATGGTTTCCCAAAAAGGGACATCAGTCCAGAATCTACTGCGACCAGCTTCCGACTCCCGCTGGGTATCTCCCCCAAACTCCCGTTGGGTGACAGTCCAACATTTGATCACGCAAACATACCCCCTTAATTTTTTTTCTTCTAAAAGCGTTCTATCTCCAATGTCCCTTGGACAATCCATAATTCTTTTTTTCTGAAAATCACTCGACTCATGTGGATGCCCATACATTTATACACCCATTCACTTCATAGGATTAAAATACATGAATTTAGACAACTTTTCATTCTCGGGTGAACAGTGCCCGTGAACAGTGTTTCATGAACGGTACTCGTGAACAGTCGCGTGAATAGTAACTTGTGAACAGTATCATGAACAGTAATTCCATAATTTAATAACTAATAAATTAAATCCAAAAATCATTAAAAATATTAATTAAATTAAACAATTAATCCACTAAGGTTAACCAAGCTCAATTAAGCACATACGCCACAATTAAGCCAATAAAGTAAGATTAAACTAAAATAATTTTAACCACTAATCTAACCACCTATCTTAGGATTAATATAACTTTAATTAAATCTCCTAAACTAGAATCAACACTAATCAAACCAACCCTAAGCAAGTTTAAGCACTAATCAAAGGATTAAGAGTTAAACTCACTCGTTAAACGGGCCAAAGACACGCACGCGGCGGCAACGACGGAGGCTACACACCGGGACTTCAACCACGACGATCCAAGGTAGTCCCAAGGCTGAAACAGTAGCCACAAGCTCGAACTCCCTCTGCAACTCCAAGAAACCGAACAGCAGATGAGGAAAAGGAGTGAAACGGCTTCGCCAAAGCTCCGGCGAGGGGTTGGCCGACAACCGGCGGCACCTGGGGGTTGAGGGGGAGTGGCTGGTAGATGAGCTAGGTGAAAGCTTGGTCAAAATGGGAGAAAATGGGTTGAAAACATGAAACAGACGGAACTGGGCGGACTCCAGGCAGTCTGGCGAGCGGCGGCTTCTCATCGGCGGATGGGTCTGTCGGCGGCTCCGTTTGGCGAGTGGTCGGGCTCGTTCGTACGGTCTGACTGTGCTGAGCATGGTGGTGGGTGGCATGAAGGCTGATTCTCACAGGAAGACCACTTTTAACTCTGGTTTTTGGAGAAAGGTTAGCTGGAGCAGAAAATGGCTAGACGGTCATACTGCCGCTGGGCTTCTGGCCAGTCGGCGGATCAGGCGGTGGCTCTGACCGGTGAATGGCCAAGTCAAGGTGAACGGTCTGGATGTCCTGAAGACAATGGTGGGTGGCACGGGAGTTGATTCGCACGGGAAGCCAACAATCAACTCAGCTTTTCACAAGAACGTCTATTGGAGCAGAAGGAAGAAGAAAGGGAAAACGAGGAGAGAGAGAGGTCATTTAAGAGAGGGCCAAAGGAGGGGAGAGAGAGAGTGATGTGAGGGTTGGAATACTCTTCTAGAAGGCCATCAAGTATGCCCCAACTCCCCATTCACAAGACCTCATCTTTCTCTCTCTTCCTTTGCCCTTATCCAATTGCTTTTAGGGGCAATTTGGTTATTTCCACCTTGCACAATTTCCCCATCTACCCTTAAGCTGAAATTGATGTAGGGGCCTATGAAATGGGCTGGACAAAAAATAGTAACGGGCTCAGGAATTGGTTGGGCTCAAATGGGCTTAAGACTAGGTAATGGGCTTGGAAGATGAATAGTGTTTTTGGGCGCAATGGGCTCACTTTCTTGCCTTGGGTTTTCCATGGTGGCTGTCCCACCTTGGGCCTAAGGCCCATACTGGTTTTGCTCGGCCCACGTCCTCATGGGCTCCCTTTTTCGGACCATAAGTCCTTTTTCCCCGCACTCGGCTTGCCTGGCACTGCTGACTGTCGCATCATCCAAAGTCCGTCCCAAACATTCCCGATAATTCGAAGTCCAATCTTGGGTTCTCATGCCATGTCAATTTCGGCCTAATGCCATTTTGGGTACAACTCAGACTGACAGGCAGTTTTGAGGATTTACATGTAACCGACTCGTGCCAAACCACGTTCAAGACATCTCGACATATGGACGCCATTGACTACATGAAATTGCAGATGATAGATTCTTATTTCAAAGTACACGATTACTGAGGATCGACCTAGAGTTGTTTGCGGGCTCAATAACAGTAAACGCAATCACCCATCATTCTATTATGTTCTGTCCGCGAATCGACTTCTAATTGTCATTGAAATCGGCTTGCCTATCTATAGGATCGTCCTCACGCAAGTCTCACGGTCAAGTCATTTTCCCAAGTCAAGTTCTTTAGTCGTACGAGTTCTGTCCTCATTAGCTTTCCCCTCAAGGTCAATATCTCAGGAGTGATCAATTCCAAGTGAGATCAACCAACAATGCATTGACAAAATTCATATTCATTTATCCCACAGAGGGCTCGAATTTCAGGATGTCACATAAACAATCATGTCTTAATCCTATGTTTGTTCTACAGGATGGAGCAATCTACGCTCAACGTCACCTAGGCTTAGAGTTCGATGAAAAATGGAGTTGAAAATTGGAAGATATATTTAGAATTTGATGAAAAATGTGCTTGATCGTAAAGGAAGTTGCGTTTCATATTCCTATTCAACCCAGATCGAAAAGGAAGTTACATTTCAAATTCCTAATCAACCCAAACCCCAATAAATCGTAATTAGATTGTTTGTTTGGGTTGAACGATTTTGGGGTCCCATGCATAAAACAGCTAGAGTTTTGAGTTGACATCCAAAATCAGACTGATATATTGCTAAAATATCTTTTCAATAGAACCCAATATTATCAGGAAAATTTCATCAAATTATGAAGAGATTTTATTGTTTATTGATAAATGAAACTATATTGAACCCAAACGCTACCTTTTCTACTCGATTATGAAGATAAATAACAATGACGATCCTTCTAAAAATTCTTGTTCTCACTATTAAGTTTGGCACGACAAGCAGTTGATTTAATTATAATTTGTCTGCCCCTTGTAATTTCATGGTTGTCTCATTCAACCTTCTGCAATTTCTTTTCTACTCGATTAGGTCAGTTTTTACGCATGGGAGGACGTTCGAGCTAGAATTCTATCTCCGATTTCCCATTGAAACAAGTTCGGCACATGTGATGTAATAAGGGCAAAGTAGTCAGTTCACTTTATATGGTGTTTAGTGTTTACTGACCCAAAAATTCACAAGAAGGTTCTTTCCATCACCAAAGAAAGGTCTTCAAGACCAAAACTTGAAGAAAACCGGTGCATTATATCTCTCTTCAAGCTGCCGTCAGATTTCGGCTTCATTTAACATTTTTAGAAAATTTTTTCCAATAAATCATTTCTAGAAAAATGATAATATTTTCTGATATTTAACTGAAATTGAAAGTAAATTGGAAATTATTTTCTGTTGTTTGGAAATAAAAGCCTTTTTTCATTTTTTTTTTTTTAAAAAGACACGCACAATTCAGACGCTAGTGACTTGAGCACAAGTAGGTGGAAAACTAAGCACGACCACTAGGTCCCGGGTCCGGCCCTTTGTAGATCAAGGACCCAGGTGTCCATGCCTAGTTGCCCATGCCCATGCCCATGCTGCATGCTCATGCCTAGGCCCTTGACAAGAGGCCTAGGACCCCAATACCAGTGATTAAATCCCTGAAGCCCAAGCTCGGGAACCAAGGTACTCAAGACTTCGGTGTCTATGCATGGATCTCCAACAATTGAGCCTTGTCCATTGAGGCTAGGCACCGGTGCCTAGATCCTCGACACTAGGGCCAGGGTCCCCGGTCCATTGAGGTGGAGCTTGGGAACCCGAAAGTTTAATGAATATCAAAACCGAAGTCCAGGCTTTCATATTATCAATCTCAAAAACCTTCTATCAAAATTTTGAGGACGATATTGTCAGAAAACTTGCTAACATGGCGTAAAAAGCTGTTTCAACTACGGTAGAAAGTTTCTTGTGACCAAGTTGCAGCTGATGTTATTGACGTATGGTGAAAAGCTTATGTAGTAGTACTAAAAGAGACAATCGTTTAATTATTTAAGGAGTATTACCAAACAATAGGAGCATAATATTCAAAAGAGAAACATCATTTGCGTTCTTCTCTCCCCTTATAAGAACAACATTCTCAAGTTGAAAGACTAATCAAACAAACAATCTTGGCCAAAAGAAAGACAAGATGGGCATGTTTCATGGATAAGAGTAAATGTACGCACATGCCGCAGGCTGGAAACTGGATACCTTTATGGGAAGTGAATAAATAGCACCCTTGAGGGTAACATTTTCAGGAAGAGGTTCTCGAATTTGCTTGAAGCCATAAGTATCGGCTAATTTCCAGTACTTGGGGCTGATTTTTGATTTCCCATTTCAGATAATATTAAGCCTGTCTTCCAATAGAGTATTATGAGATGCCCACCAAAACCAGAGAAAACTATTAAAAAGCAGAAATTACCCCAAGCAATTTGTTTCCTATCAATTTAAGTGCAAGTTCAAAATTAGACCCGGCAATTTAGTCGTTGTTCATATCCATGCCAATTCCCAACACTTAAATTGATCAAAATGATGCTTGTTCTCAAATAGATTTTGGCCTTCATGAATCCCTCACTATTTCTATGGAAAATCTTACTACATGATGATGTCTATGCTTCTGACCATCTGAATGGAGACCAGCTGTATGAGCTGGTCATGTTGACATAGACTATGTTACTCATTCCTGAGATTTGGTAGACTGGGTCTTATTTAAAATATAGCAAGAGCTGGCCAAATCTAATTAAGATCCAGTTTTAGCTAATTGAGATAAGAAATTCAATCAGCTAGTATGGATAAGATTTTCCAATTTGAAGCTATATTTCATGATTCTAGCACTTAAGTGGACCTATCCTTTAGCCACATCATTAGTTTTATGAAAATAAATAACAGCATACTGAACAAGGTTACATCTAAACTATTTATTTCACTAACTGGATTCTTTTGATAAATATGGGTGGGGTGCCAATTCCAAGCTATTTCTCAGCGACTTTACAGAGTAAGAAGTGCATTATCAACATTTACCATCATATTTTAGTGGAAAGTTACCAAAAAAGTCTTAAATCTATTGCAATTTTGCCAATTCAATTCTAAACCTTTCAATAACCTTTCAATTGTGTCAATTGAGTCCTAAACTTTTTCAATTTTTGCCATTTGAATCCATTTGGCCAATTTTAACTAGAAATCACTGACATGGACACTAGCCGACCTACATGGAAAGGCCGGAGCTGACCTAAAGAACTTTTATTAATAGTTTTATTTTTTTTTTTTTTCCTTATTTATTATTATTATTATTATTATTATTATTATTATTATTATTATTATTATTATTATTATAATACTATACTATGGTCAGCGAAGGTTGTCAGGCTCTTGTTGGCCTCGGGTGAGGGCCGAGACAACCTCACCCAATGGGTGAGGCCATCGCGGCTGTGATCAAGGCTAGCCTCGCCATGGCCTTGCCCAGATCTAGCCAAAATCGCGATGTCCTTGCCCACTAGTCATGCCGTCCTCACCCAAATCTAGGTTAAGCGGCCTCACCTACAACCCTTGCCAGTAACTGACGAGGGCTTCGCTACCCTCACTGTGGCCAATCAAAATTGATCGGATGAACTCAATTAACAAAATGTGGAAATGTTTAAAACTCAACTGGCATAATTAAAATGTTAAGGAATGAGTTAGTAAAAGTGTAATAAATTTATGATTTATGACTTTTTTCTGGTGATTTTTTCTATTTGAGCAAAATTACCAATCAATGTCAGAAGTCCATGAATGACCACGCTAACAGCGGACTCTATAAGCCTCTAACCTGCATTGCATTAGGTAAGATAATCATCTTGTCGTCTATCCAGCCGAAAATTGCATGCTGTTATCAGTATTACTTCTAAATTCATCTTGTTTTGTGCACTTTCTAAAATATCTCGGACTTCTAAGCGACATGTGAAAATTAGATAGAATTTGTATAATAGTTAAAAACTACGATAATATCGAGTTAATCGCATCGTATTCTTTGTGAGTTTCGTGTCCAATTAGCTTCTGGATTTATAATCTATTGGTTTTTGGTATGAATTTTTATTTTTAGGTTCAGAGGATGCAGAGAAAGCAGATGGCGATGGTGCGGTTTGATCTTTCTGTGGGGATATGACGTGGAGTGCGCACAAGGATGGCCCTCGTGCTCCAAGCCATATCCATCAGGCTGTTGAATCTGCTCCTAATAACTGGATGGAGGTAGGAAGTCTCCACATAATAGCCAATACGACATTTGACTAGGAATGTTTAATATTTTCATAAAGTGAGGCTCTACCTTTTATATTTTTGCACACCATGGCCAAAATGATATGGATGTTAGTTGATTTGTTTTGAAACCGTCTCTAATTGCGCTCTATTCAAATGTAAATATGGTTGCTAGGAAAGATACTTTGAGGAGTCTCGCCGCCAAATCTTTGCCCTTTGTTGCCCTAATCATCCATTGAAGTTCCTCATCCATCCTCCTAAAGAACACTTAATCCCATGTTACGCAAGGATACTACGCCAAACGCTATCCGTCCATTCGCATTTGAAGAATAGATGAGTTTTTTCTTCTATACCGGCCCTACAAAAGTGACACTGGATATCAACTGAGGTCATCCATTATGCTACGATCTTCGCCATTGGTAATCTATCTCTCTAAACTAGCCAGCCAATAAAATTGTGTTTGCTGATGCTGTTACTCCAAATTAGGTTGAACCACTTCATAACCGGACCCCCATGTTTGAGTTTGGCATATATATCATGGCAATAGTATACTCAGCTAGATATAACTAAGGTTAGAACATATCGTAATTTGAGGAGACATCGCAAATTCCAAGCCATACTATCCCTAATGTCGAGCTGCATAATTAGGGAACCTCTATATTATAAACCAATTCATGTTGTTTGCAATAATACGATATTTACTCGATTTTTGTATATCTTAGCATTATGCATATGTCTCATTTGATAGAAAATATCCTTGATTGATTATATTCGATATTGTATTTATTTTGTTACTTTATATAACCATTTCATAAAGCCTATAAATAGAATGATATACTCTTCATTATATATTTCAAAGTATAAATAAATTCCATAATTCTATCTTCTGCATATTATTTTATTTATTCAACTCGGTATCAGGATTTCGACAAAAAAAAAAATATGAAACTTGGTATCAGGAAGTCCTAAGTTCAAATCTTCCAAGCCCATTGTCACACCCCGATCCTCGAATGCGTGCCCATCCCTCACCTGGTCAATTAATAGCAACGTCTCAGGATACATCGCCGACCATGTTCATTTAATATGCGCATGCGGAAGTATATAGAAAATCCCTAGACAATAAAACGATGAGATAGAAAAGCAAGGCCATATTTTTCATATTGAAATTCACAACTATACTTTTATACAGAGCATAACTCAAAGTATTTCACAACCTATTCACGACTTTCTACTTTCACTCTATTCACAACAAAACAGAATTCCCAAAAGGGGATAGGATCTTAGTCCATTCGGGTCGTACTCAAGATCTCTCTCGATATTATCTTCTTCTTCCAAAAATCCTTCTCCTCGGGTTTCACTTCAGAGTTCTCCTTCTCAGATTCCTCCTCCTCAGCTCATCATCGGGTTCCTGAAATATTGTCCCACAACCGGGATGAGACTATGTCTCAGCGAGTTCTACCCTACTAAGACTCAATTAGGGAACCAATACACTACTCGGTTGCCTAAGCACAGCACGAGTCAGAGGACTCACCTTGGCTTCAGTTTCCACCCGCATATTAGCACAGATCAAATAGGCACCCAAGCAACCGCATTACAAATCAAAGCAATGATCAATCGACTTAGTCGATTACATGTCATCACGACCCATGCTTGGTCGGCACATTCACTACTATCTATAAAGTCCTATCAAATCAGGACTGCTCACCCAAAGCTGACAAATAGATAGTATAGCTCGCCCAAAGCTGATAATATAGTATACTATGTATATGCTCGCCCAAAGCTGATAGAGTAGGGCCCCCAGGCCAATTTAGTATACTATATATGCTCACCCAAAGCTGATAATAAATTGCTCGCCTAAAGCTAATAATAATAAGGTATACTGCTCACCCAAAGCTGACATATCGCCCGTAGGTCAATATAGTATACCGGTATACTGCTCACCCAAAGCTGACATATCGCCCGTAGGCCAATATAGTATACCATCTCCATCATCTAACATTTCTATTATTTTTATCATACCCGATAAAAATAACCGTGTGTACGTACACGGTCGGTCTTAGCCAAAATACTATAATTTCCTTTTTCATAATTCCCACCATTCTCTATAGTTCGCAAAACATTTTGGCATTATCCCGATTATTTGTCAATTGATTTTCCAAAGTTATTTCATTTAGGAATAAATCCTAAAATCATTCATAAATCAATTTAGCACAAAATCAAGCTCAATTAAATAAACGGACTACACCACGACAATCAGCATGAAATTTCGGTCGCCGGCTATCTCAGCCTTAATTTCCGATAAATAATAAATAATTAATTAATTTCGAAAATTAAATAATTAATATTAAAAATTCAATTTAGCTCAAAATAAAGCCCGATTAAATAAACGGACTTCACCATGGTCATCAGCATAATATTCCGGTCACTAGCCATCCCAGTTGAATTTTCGGAAAATAAATAATTAATTAATTAATTCCGAAAATTAAATAATTAATATTAAAAATTCAATTTAGCTCAAAATAAAGCCCGATTAAATAAACGGACTTCACCATGGTCATCAGCATAATATTCCGGTCACTAGCCATCCCAGTTGAATTTTCGGAAAATAAATAAATAATTAATTAATTCCGAAAAATAATATTTAAATGCCAAAAATTCCGCTTAGGCTCGAATTATCAAATTGAAGCCCGATTAGGGTCGGGAAAAATCCCGGGCTACCCTCAATAAATAGTAGACCACGTCTACTTGCTAAATACACATTCAATTTGTCTAATTTGCATCACAATTGACTAATAAATACTAATCTAACAACCTAAACCTAATTAAATAAAACTAAACAACCCATAAGTGTAATTAGTCCACTAAGCAAGGATTAGTGAGATTAATCACCGAATCGCGCGCAAATCGGATCAATCCGACAGGGGCGACGCGAGGAACAATAAACCTCAAAGCGGGTCTCGGGTTCGGGGCCCGTAAACGGCCCAAAAGCGAGCTCAAAGGGGCTGGAAACCCACTCGTGGGTTTCTGTCCTTGGCTGGCCGGAGCTAGTCCGGTGGCCAAAACGGCGAGGCGAGGCCGGCGGAGGGCGAGGGGGACACCGGGGAGGCCGGGCGGTGGCCGGACGAAGCTGGGTGGCGGCCGGAGGTGGTTGGACGCGGCTGGACAGAGGCTGGGCAGCAGCTGGATTGCGCGGGGGACGCCTGGGCGCGAGGGAACGGAGGCTGGCGGAGCGCGCGGCGAGCGGCGGACGCGCAGGCGCGGGCGGCAGTCCGGCTCCGGTGCGGCGGCGACGGCTTCGGCGAGCTATTGCTTCCGTTCTTCTTCAGCTTCTGGTTTTTCACGAACAAGAGAGGAAGAAGAAAGGAGTTGGTTCGGTCACGTGGGGGAAAATGGGGGAGAAGAGAGAGGAAGGGAGGAGATAGAATTTTGATTAGTCAAAAGTGAAAAAGGGCGAGGGAGAAGCCAATTTAAAATTGGCAAGGGGTAGGTGTTCGGTTGGGGGGGGGGGTGGTGGGTGGCGGGTGTTTCGCACGAAGGGGAGAGGAGAGGAGAGGAGAGGAGAGAGCAAAAGAAAGGGAGAGAAAAAGAAAAAAAAAAAAATTAAATCAAATAGTAAAAAAAATCCTACTATTCAAATTACTTCTACTATTTCCCCTTTCTCTTATTAATTTCTTTCGGTCTTCAATTTTTCCTCCGATAATTTTTTTCCTGAAATTTCGGACTTGTCAATAATTTGACGAACGATGAGACAATGTCCTAAAAATGAATTATGACATGCTCAAAATTCGATTCCCGAAATCGAGTTCAATTTCGTGATTAGAATCGATCGATGCGATTTTAGTCCAACCCAACCAATTAAGTAGCTTTTAGGGATTTTACCGCGGATACATCCCTTAACGGCTTCACTCAATAGGTTAGTTAAGCTCGTGAGTGATCGCCGAGAAAAAGACGATAAAGCACGTCGACGAAATGCCCATTTCACTTTATCGAAACGGGATCGAATTTCAGGATGTCACACCCATAATTGCCTCTCTAGTTATATAATTCCACACTTTAGGCTTAAGCCAAAGATAGCCTACTTATATATATAAGCTTTTAAAATGGTCGTAGTGATCCTACAAAATCTCACATGATATCAAAGCTCCTTTTTTTAGGCAAACTTAGTGCACCCAATGCACCTCACACATCCCAAAATTTCCTCAATCTTTTCGGTTTATCATTCTCAGTGTTGCACCTGATGCACCTAGTAAAATAAATTCATCTCGCTCTTGACATTGTTCATCGAAATGCCTCAATAGTCATGTAACCAAGTGCCACGGTGGTGGTGTTACGACATTGGCGATGCATCACCAAGTTAAGCTTTTCTTTTCAATGGAGGTATTTTTTGACGTTGCAAGATGCGTCGCCAAGTTGAGCTTTTCTTTTTCCATGGAGGTATTTTTCAACGTCGCAAGACGTATCTTTGCATAGTAACCTTTGCTCAATAGTGCCTAGTTTATTTGCTTATTGTAGCCATGCTATCCCTTTATTAAATTATTGTTTCGATAGCAAAGTCAATTGCAAAGGACACATGCCGTTCGGCTCCAATGCCTTTGATTCTTGACTTTTCACTTTTCGTTTGGAGAAGCTGACGCCATCACCAACTCGCAGCCATTAGACGAGCAACATACTGAAATCTTCTCATAAATAGAAGCTTGGAGCCATCACACATGCCACCTCGTCTCGTATGCATTGAACTTATTTTAATAGAAGATTTTTCGTGACATTGTTTGGATTATTTTTCAAACTCAAGTTGATTTGTTTCAACTCAACTTGCGTTTGAGGAGATGTTAGCAATATTAGTATATTCACTCAATTTTGCACATCTCTCAAGATTATGCATATATCTCCTTTGATAAAGCATATGTTTGATTAAATATATTTGTTTATCTTATTACCTTCGATAACCATTTCATAAGGCCTATATAAATAGGTTGATGTATTCTTCATTATATATATCGAAGTACAAAGAAATTCATATTTCCATTTTCTGCATATGATTCTATTTAAGCAACTTCTGTTTTTGACTCCACTCCGGCGACTACACTCATTTTAATCTTACACTAGTCAATTTTTTCCAGATTGGAAGGTTTACACACACACACACAAAGAAGAAGAAGAAGATCTGAGCGGAAAGGTTTTTTTGGACGAAAACTCTCGACGAAAGTGCCTTTTCGAGCTCGAGCAATAGGGAATCCGACAATGCTTCACGTGAGGTATCGATTGTCTGAAGGAGAAATGTGGTTCTGATTACAATTCAGAAAGAGAAAACGCTGCGAGATTTGGGCTTTAGTTTTTAAAATTTTCTTTGAGTTTCTTGTAGCCCAGTAAGGACGGCCCACATTAGTTCGAAAGGTCCGTCAAATTTTACCTCGGAAGCTTCAAGCGCAATAACGAAGGCCACTCTCCTGTCGCTAGACGCCATCTTTAGCGACGGTTTTTTTTATGGCCGTCCTGGAAATCCCTAACATTAAGTTTACATCCCTAACATTTTTCGTTTAGACATTATAGTGACGAAGATAATTTTAAAAGTTTAATCTTTTCTAAGCATATGTAACTATAGATTCTTATCATTACTACTTTATAACTTTTGTGTTCTTCTCATAATTATTTATTAACAATTTAATGATGAGGTTTACTGCGTATATAAATATTGACAGGCATTAAGACTAAAAATTATATATCTTAAGTACGGTAGAAAAGTTTAGTGGTGAATATGAAAATCATTTACATATTTGGACTAATACAATGAATATTCTAAAGCTAAACGCGTATTGATAGTTTATTTTGTCTCAATACATTGCTTTGTCCTCTTTTCTTCATTTGTAAGATATCATAGTGTAGACAAAGTACTCTATCAGATCTTGTATATCATTGCTATCAATCACAATTAGCAAGTTAACAAGTGAGCTCATCCAACATTAAGTACACAATATGTTTATATTTTCTAATTTTCATATTAATATTTATTTTAATTTACAATCATAAGTTTGAATGCAATTATTTTAAATTAATTGAGGTCTTAAATCTTTAGGTTTTTTTCTTTGAAAAAATATATTTTTGTAATTTAACATACTCTTATGTTAGGTTCTGCTTTATTGTTTGAAGTTTGATAGGGCAATTTGAAAAGCAGGGAAGCCAAACCTCCAAAATTGGAATACATACCGTAATTATTCCTAACCATTAGAAGTGCACCTAGGCTAGTCACTAAACGAGGCAAAGCTTTTTCCGTGATTTGATAAGCACAAACACCTCCCTTTTTCTTTTTTCTTTTTTTCCCTGTGTTGCCTTGTTATCTACAGGAAAATCATAGATGTTTTATCCATGTAGCTATGAATCTTCTCATCTGGATAACCCTTGCTGCCTAAAGTCGACAAGCAATTGAAGAAGCTGACGGTGGCATTAGACACTCTCTTCTTGGTAAGAGCTTCTCCCTATCCATGGTTGGTGATAGCTAACCCCAAAACCCTAAGTACCTGCAATCAAAAACTCTAACCTGTCCATCGATGTCTACCTCACAGATCTTGTGCAGCAGCAGCCCACAACCCAATCACGGTACCGCCACATTTCCCTCTTAGACCCAAACCTAGCCATGTTCATCCGTCACCTCCATTCTCTACCACTGACTGCTGCGACACCCCCCACCTTTACAATCCCACATTTCTATCAAACCTAAGCAGCCTTCTCTCATCTCTCAGCCCCAATATTCCTTTCTAGCCCTAAATCCCCTCAGCCAGCATGCCTACTAATATTTCATCCCTGTTTTTTACCCCTACCTGACAGCTCCCTTCATCCACAAATCTTAAACCCTCTTTGAGCCCTCCTGCATCTTCCCATTCTGCAAGTCAAAGGTTAGAGTTGGTGGCTTGATAGGCTCTTGCTGAGGCTGACCCCGGTGCTAGCAGATTATCCGTCTGGCTGAGAACCTGTGCTGTGAAGGAAAGGAGCTGCTGAAGTCCCCTGGCCGAGAATCTCTCTCTCAGGAAGTCTGGAGTGTGCCCTGCCACTGCATCATTTAGGTAAAATGGAGAATGTGATTGATAAAGAACTAGGACTAGCTGCCTTAGGTAGAAGATTGTGCAATGATGTAGTAGTGACCGTTAATGATGAGATGCTGGAAGGAATATTGAGGGAATGCAATCTTACCTTGTTGGGAAAACTCTATTCTAAGCCTAATGTCAATTTCCAGGCTTTCCAATCTACTAGGAGGCAAGCTTGGAAATCTGATGATATGATTTGAGATCAAATGCAACCAGGACTCTTCACGTTTGCGTTCAGCTCTGAGAATGAGAATGAGAAAAAAGAGTTTCAGAAGCCAATTCATGGTCCTTTTCAAGTAATTTGCTGATTCTTTAGCCATTAGACCCGAATATCTTTATTCATTGTGCATTTTGGATGCAAGTGCATGATTTACCATTAGCAAGAATCACTGAGAAAGTAATGCGAGGAGTGATCTTAAAATAGGGAAGGTGCTGGAACTGAAATTGGAGGCGAGGGGAGGCAGCCCCTGCAAAACTAGAAAAGCAAGAGTTTCCTTGACTTAGCGAGACCACTTAAGTCGGGGATTGTGGCGAATATTGCAACTGTGCATTGACTTTAAATATGAAAGATTTCCTCATTTTTGCTATACAAGTGGGCGTATTATAAGCCATTACGCTCACGATAGCAAAGGGATCCCCATGAAGGATCAGGGCTGGAAGAAAATGATGTGGGGAACTTTGGCCAATGTTTAAAGGCGGAAGTACGTGAGACAAGTCCTCCGCGTGCGAACCAGAAGAGCCTGCTCCTGTCGACAATGGGCATCTCCCTCACGTTAGAGAACATTGCATTCTGGCCAAGGACGCTTAGCGTGCTCCCGTTGTACATCCATTCAGTGAAGACGTAGTTCTGCACCATCGGCAGGCCAATGCCATTCAGTGATGCGGACAAATAGAGTCCCTGAGCCCGGCCGACGATTTTGGAGCTCAATTCCGGGCCCTCGGTCAACAGGTTGTCAGTCATAACGACGATGCCGAACCCCGTGGCAGACATGTTGGTCATCTTGGCCTCAGCTACACGCACTGTGGTCAGGTTGCGGGCGCTCACGATATCATGGAAGTAGAAGTGGAGGTGGCTCAGCTTCTCCTTCTTTAGGCCAAGCTCTTCCGGAAGCAAGCTTCTTGAGAAAGTGTGAGAATTTGCAGTAAAGAAAATGGTGGAAGTGAAGAGAAGAGAGAGAAGATGACGAGCTTGGTAATGCAAAGAGCCATATTGGAGACAGACGTGAAAAGGGTGTTGTGGGGGGAGGCTTTTATAAAGGAGGTAATGGAGAAAATGCGTTTAAGTAGTAAAAACAATAGTGTGATTTTGGATTTATCAAAGTTGATTTACAAAATTAATGTACGAAGTGATGCAACAAATAACAAATGGATATCGTAAACTTATTAAATGAAATGCACATGACATCTAATAACACTTTGGCACCGACCCTCATAATATACTAATTATATAACTCAAATTTTAGGAATGTAAAATCTTTCAAAATGAAATTTTTTGGTGGGGTAATTAAGGTAAAGGAGCCTCAGTTCAAGGGAATAACTAGACAATAACATGGTCAATCAATTGCGTGCCGAAGATAAAATGTAACGGTTGGATTTGTCTGGTATAAATTTTTTAAGAATTAAGATTTTTGTTTATAATGAGATTAGCGGATTTAGGATTAGCGTTTCAATATCGGAAATTAAAGATGATAACTTACTCTCTATAAGATAGGATTTTAATCTTTCTTGAATAAATTATAAATTAAGGTACACTTCAATTTGTAAGCTAGCAGGAAGTGCTCGTCATTGTCATCGCCCTGCTATCCAGCTCATCTCTAAATGATTAGTGTGGATTCAATTATGTGGTGAAGTGTGATTAGTATGTGGTCCATTAGAGTGACGGGTAATGCTAATTTTTTAACGAAATTGATTTTACATTTTGATGACCAAGTGAGATGGTAGAACCCACTGACGAAGCCCTTGTAAAGGGTTTTACTTATTTCCCAACTTGAATAATAATATATCCTCTTTTCCGACCAAAAAAAAAAAAAAACTGTCGTTTTCTCTTCAACTCATCGTTTTCACATTGATGACCAAGTGAACAATTTCATTTCAATTATTTTCGACGCGTGGGGATTGCCCAATAAGTCAATCCATCGTCTTCACTTTTCTTTTTTTAATTTGCTCCATCTAAGCCAAACCTAGCTCCGATTTGGTATCTCACCTAACGCCCTCAATCACATTTATTTATTGAAGAAGCAAGAAAGTTTGTCAGTCATCGATTTGCATTATAATTCATTCCGCTAATCACATTATTCAGAAAATAAGTCATCCGTAATTATCGTTTGGTAAAGTACAAACAGCAAAGCAAGAATCATGGGTGATTGGAAAATTAAAAAGAAAAAAAGAAGAAAAAAAAAAAGATACCAAAGACACAAACGAGAGGGCCATCAAAGTAAATGTGAGAAATCTTTCCAGAAAGGCCTTCAAAGACATCTAGTGAACATGGATCAATAATGGAAGACATAAACATTGTACTCCACGACGGTGTCCCCGGTCTTTCGGTCCATCGTGTGCGTCTTTGCCTGTGCGTACCCGCGGGCGAACCGGAACAGCCCGCTCCCGCCAACGATGGACATCTCCCGCACACCGGAGAACACCGCGTTCCGGCCGAGCACGCTCAGCGTGCTCCCGTTGTACTTCCCCCCGGTGAACACGTAGTTCTGCACCATGAGCAGCCCGACGTCGTTCTGCGACGACAGCGCGTAGATACCCTGGGCCCGCCCGACCTCCTTGGAGCTCATCTCGGGGTCTTCGGTCAGTGGGTCATCGATCATGACCACGGCCCCGAACCCTGTGGCCGACGTATTGGTCATCTTGGCCTCGGCGACGCGCACGGCGGTCGGGTTGCGCCCGCTCACGATGTCGTGGAAGTAGAAGTGGAGGTGGCTCAGCTTCTCCTTCTTGAGCCCGAGCTCTTGCGGGAGGAGGCTGCGCGCGAAGGTGTGAGAGTTTGCGGCGACAAAAACGATCGACATACAGAGGAGAGAGAAGGCTACGAGCTTTGCGATGCGAACAGCCATGGCTAGAGAGAGAGAGAGAGAGAGGCAAAAAGGGTTTCGTCGAGCGGAGGGTTTTACAGAGGAGTAGTTAAAGTAATAATAATATTTTTAAAGGAGTTAGGAGACCAAACAAGAGACGACATGATCATATTTTATATGGTGACCCACCATTTAGGTGCTGCAAATAATGTAATTAGCGTTGGAGCGATTCTTCGTAGGTGGTGATAAAAAATATGTCCCAAATTTGAGCTCGAAAAGAAAATTTTTTTATCTAATTAGATTTTCATATATATATATATATTGGAAGTGTTCACATTATGAAGAGTATCAAAGAGGAGTTTTGCTTGTGAATTCTTTTATGATATTATTAGATTATTTTGTGAGATTTTATGAGGCAAAATATTATTTAAATTTTTGGGTGTAATTAAGGACTGAGAAACATTAATAGTGTTTAAGTGAGTCTAATGTGCTTGTGATCTTCGTTGTATAGTTTGATTTATGGTGGAATTATTTATTGCTTTCCTTGTGGACATATATCACATCGACTAAACCGCATAAATTTGATGTCTAATTTATTTTTTTGTTCATTTATTTTATTGTTCAATTGCTTGCTTCAGCGACAATTGATATCAAAGCTAGGCTTTACTAAGTTGAGGCGAATCGATGTCAGTAGAAATAGGAAAAGTGAAAATCAACAAATTTGATGGAAATAATTTTAGTTTCTGGAAAATGTAAATTGATTATTTGTATCACATCAATGCCAGCTGAATAAAAGATTAAAATTCGGCATTGCTTTATTGTGAACCCCATTACGACTGTAGGAGGGCTTGTGGTGTTATGGAATGAAGTGGTATCAATTATTGTGGATTCTTTCATTGTGGAGTACATTAATGTTACATGTAGAGAAGAGGAGAGGAAGATAGTGATGATGATCACCTTTGTACATGCATCTTATACTTTCAAGAACAGAGTCCTGTTGTGGGAGGTGTTAAGGAGCATTAATATGCATAATAATCTACCTTGGATTTGCTTAGGTTACTTTGATAAAGTTATTTACCATTGGAATAACATGAACCTTAACTTGATATGTGTAGGTGACTCACAAAAAATTGATTAGTGATAACTCATAGATAAAAATTGATTTGCATGTTAATAACATGAACCTTAAGCTGTGAATTGATATGGGCTTATGAGAACTGTGCTAAGCTTAGGTTTAATAATCCATTAGTCAAATCCTAAGTGGTTCAACTCACTTCAAGCTAAGGTCATATGATTGCTAATATCATGTAGATTGAAAATCATAAAATCATTCACACAGAGGAGAATAAAAGTGAAAAAAAAAACATGTTGCAAAGATCCCAGAAGCTATAGAGTAAAGTTCAACATTACTTAGGAACAATACTCCTGTCTAGAGAAACAAGATCGCCATATGGTGAAAGAGATGTCTTTACAACAGACGGGTCATCACTAATCAGTCTATCAAGACCTCTTCCATCAAAGCCAATCTCTATCAAGGCCATAATTGTTAACTCAAAAGAGATTACCAAGGTAGATGGTGTAAAAACACTGAAGCAGCAGTCAAATGTGCACTGAAAACAAACCGTATTTAGTGAATAGTGAGTGGCCAAGCGGCAGGCAACCATTTTCACACCAATAAGCTTATTCCCGCGAGAGCCAAGAATTCACCTGCAAGAAGAGGGCACACAGTAATGTCAGTATTTGACGACTATCTGTTCAAAGAGTTAAGAGAGCTAAACCGTGCAAAGAATATACCGTTGACACTATAAGAGCTTCGATTACAGAGGACAAAGCACCTGCATGATCTCTTCATGGTTTCAATCAGTAAGTATACTTTGTAAACAGAGGCCTCTTTAGTGCAATGCATCCGCTTGTTTTCAACACGGTTTCGCCATGCCAGAAGGGAACTCGTGCATTCAGTAAAAACACGATGATGTAGTAAAGACTAAATTTCCGAATGAATTCCAGTTCACAGACCACAATTCGCAGCCTACATATTGTCCCACTCTTCTGGCCTATTTTATATTCGGTGAATGATTTCCTTACACAGTTTCGCCAAGACCTCCCTTTTTTTCTGAAGAGACAATGTACCTAGATAGCTAGGTGAACGGAAAAGGTGGAAGGAAGCTCCCGTATCTGGATGAAATCATATTCTAGCCTCTAAATGGGAAAAAGCCAGCTATTGAATGCATTATCTCTGCATTTTCTTTGAGTAATTGCTGCAAAAATATAAAACCATTTGCACTTCATATTTGTTTGTTCAAATTAATAACTCCTTTAGAAAACCGAAAGGAAATGATGACATGGTTCTTAAGTCGTCGTAGGCCACTTTGGCGTCTGCTTGGCAACCACGTAGCGTCGATGCTGCTATTACAAAATGAAATAGAAAAAATAAAACAAAGGAAAAAAGAAAAAAATCTTCGGCATGCTCTACAAATAGAGGGCAGGGACGCTCCGCCAGGCACCGGTGAAGGTGGCCAGACCCAAGCCGGCGTCAGGCAACGCTGGCCAGACCTACACGGAGCTTGGGTGACGACGACGTCCCCCATCCATCACAGAGGTACACACCCGGAGAGAGGGAGAGAAATGAGGGAAGAGAAGTCCTGGTCCTTCGCTGCCCGTCGGCACACAGGGGCAAGGGCCTTGGCCTTCCCTACAGATCTAGGCAAGGGTCGCCGCCCTTGCCTCAGATCCGCAGTGGTTCTGCTGGGATTTGAACTGGTCAGAAAAAGACTGAGTATGAGAATTTTACGCGTTCATAGCTTCACTCGTTGCCAAACCGTTGTCGATAAACAACAAAAAAACTAGATCACAAAGATGAAATAAAACAACAAGTGCTTTGTGATTTGATTTCTCTTTCTTTTCTCTGTGGTCTGGGATTCAGAGAGCACAGCTCGAGAGCTCGTGTCATTGTAGCTTATTCGTCTTCTTCTTCTGCTTCTTCTGCATTGGACTCAAATGAAGCCAACCCCCCAAAAGAAAAGAGCTTGGTATTTCTGGCTCCGTGTTTCGAGAATTTTGCTGTTTCATGTTTGTGGAACCAGTGGTCTGACTTCTATATTCTTGGAGATTTTGTGCTGTGCGTGTGGCATTTGAAGGCCCAGTGAGCCAATTGCCCAGACCCTGGCGGTGGCTGGGTGATACCACTGCCCCCGCCGCCGGCAGGCCATCGTTCCCCTGCCAAGTCACCCTTACCCTGGCCTTCCCCGTCCTCTCTTTTTTACTCGTGAGGGTTTCCTTTAACTTTTTTAATTCTCTATTGCACCCAAGAAATTTTCCGAAGAGAACGACGGTGTGTTGTGGATGGGCAATTGGGCATGTCGGCATTTCAGTCAACTGTTTGACTAGAGGACCGTCTTGAACAAAATGCTCAAAGGACTTCGATAGCAAAATAATAATAATAATAATTGAGAGACGATATAAATCGAAAAAGTTCAGAAACCTCTTATGCCGTTATCCCATATACATGAAACCTGTGTTAATCACTAATCCCATGATAATTTAGCTCACTAGTTTGGCCAGAAGGTTCCATTCCAGCTCAGAAGCAAAATCAAGTGTAAATGACAGCTGAAGGCATTGAACCTCACTGTACATTAAGATAAGAAATAAGTCGATAAAGGAAGTGGAATAAACACAACCCAACAAGCACATATATGAAAGCGGTTAACATCTATATTGGTATGCAATGTACTCACCATTATGCAAAAAGACCAAGACTATCCTAGCATTCAGGAAAAGTCACACACGATTTCATCATTTGGTAATCGAAACATTCCAGGGAGGGAAGTATCAACTCCACTGGCCATAGTAACAACGTCCAAGATAGCCAATTGCCTAAGAGCGAAGTAAATAATGAGTGACTGACTCATAAGTCGAAACTAATACAAGTGCTGAGACATTCAAACAACTTTGATGGACTAAAAAATCAAACACTTTGACCGAATATTATTTGCCAAAATTAACTAATAATGAAAGTAAATGTGAGGGGATGATGCCATTAAGTTCAGAAACAGAATCCTGCTTGTCATGGGAGAAACTATGGGTACAAGATGACTACTATAAACCAACTGCAGTAAGTGTCCCTCGCTTTACATTTGACTCATGCAATTAAGAGGGAAACTAATTTAGAATTTTTGATTGTTTATGTTTCTTAATTAAAGGTAGAGTAATAAAGAGTACAAGAGTGAAACATCAAAAGGACTTTTTTCCGCTCCAAGAGGAATCATGTCAGGAATCACAAGTACTTACTTTCTCGTCTCATTTCACCATGAAAGGCCTTACACATAAAGATCAAAGATAGTTTTACGGATCATGCCACCAAAGTATGTCCAATAATTTGAATCGTGGTACAGCTCCAAGGAATCGTCCGCTGTCACTCACTCTGTAACATAAGAAGTTTTCTTTTGCTAGCTTCTGTCGCGAGATTATGAATTCAGAGCAACTTTTTTCTTTATTGGTACTATAAACAATCATCCAAGTTACTTTCCAAGATTTCAAAAGTTTGTTTAAACGCTTTCTAATTGCATGGTGGACTGGTTATTGTTCAGATTGGCGATCCTCAATGTAAGAGTACCCTCAGCATGTGCAAATACAGATGGGACAAGCTGTTCATCCATGACAATGTAGCTAAATCTTGAGCGTACTTCCACCGCTTATTCACTAAAATCGAAGCATCAACCCAAAAACTATCAAACCAGTTTTATCCTATCGACTACATAATATATCTGAATCATAGGAATCGAGAATGAAAGTTCTGTTTCTCATCCAGCCAGGAGAAATCTTACCCTACTCTATGATGTCTAGCTAATAATGTGTTGTGTCAAGCGGTCATCACGCAAACTGAGAGAAATTAAGAGGAAAATCCAAGCCCAAAATTGTCAGTAACGCAATAGTCTAAGCTAAAAAGTTCATAAACCTTAAAAGCAGGTACTCACATGTGGTTTGAAATATGTTCCCCGCAAGTAACGAAGTTACATGAAGGTATCAAGAAAAATTTTGCACTCCTCAATGTTCCCTGCATATATATTGACTATTTGATTAGAAACAACAATTAGGAAAGAAAAGTATAAGAGCCGTAAAATCATAATAGTAAAAGCAGATTGATAGCAAAGTTACATGTTCTTTATAAGAGAGCACTTGAGGGGCGTTATATCCCACCTTCCACTTAGTTCATTTATCATATCCCACCTCATTCAATTAAGTAGTTCCACTCAAATACACTAATTCCTAAGCCGACATTTCCTCTACAGCCACAAATCCACCATTGCACATCATCTTAGCTATAGAAACTTACCATCGGATGTTGATATTTAACCCTCCAAATTGTCGACTAGGATGCCACCGTGGCATTTAATGGTGATTTAACTGCCATATCAGCAGTATTTTTAACAAAAGGATCAATATGAACAATCGAACATTTTTACAAAAGATCAGGATCTATTCGTGCCTTTATCCCTCTTTTTCTACCATAAACTTTCAATCTTAAGTCACTTTTTTGTTTGTAACATGATTTGAGTTTAACCTCTTTAACTTCAACTCCGAGTTTGTCATGACCGTGCTAAGTTAGTTATGAAAATCCTCTGCTTAGTTCAATTTGCTCTTAACATTCAATTTGCTCTTAACATATGCTTCGGTGACATGTTTGGTGCAGGTTTCTTTTGTTACATTTTCCTCTAATCTTGTCACTTGGTGGAGACACGTTTTTGTCTACTCATTTAATATTAATATGATGAAGCTTGATGTGAATTCTCTTTAAAAAATCATGGCATTTCTTCATTTGTGTTAATCACAACTAATTTAGCCAAAGACATGAAAAGAAAATAGAAGAAAAATTGACAGTTGTTGGGTGGAGAAAGTGTCCACGTGAACTTCTCATAAGGCACAGCGCACCGCCACGCATTTATTTAATTAAACTAGATAAGATAATGGCAAGAAGTGAGAGTTATGATTGGACAATACTCGAAAACCAGAGAAGGCAGAGAGGACTTGGCTTCGGTTTTGCTACTAGAATTGCAGGAAGCGCAGCCGATTCTTCTTTAGCAGCAGCCCGGGAACCTCCATCACCGGACCACCACCACCCGCTGGACGTTCAGGAGCTCCTTCACCACGATCGACACGAGCCGGCCGAGCATATGGTGCCTCGCGTCCAGTTCGTGCAGTTGGACCCCAACCAAGCGGACAAGCTCTGGCTCGGGCCCTGCGCGCAAGACCCAAACAGCAAAATCGCGTCGTCGTTTCGTAAGTCAATGTCGAGCGACCCGCAACGTTCAAGCGCATCAGCAGAAGTACCGAGAACGCGAGCTGGGGCACCATCGCCCTATATAGTTTCGTGGGTCGAGACGAATTTGTCTCCATTGCAAAGCATGAGCGAAAATGGAAGCTTGATGGGTTGACGCCGTCATGGCCGACGTTGGTCGAGATGTTCAAGCAAGGCATGTCGTCCTCTTCTTCTCCTTCACAGCGTGGAATTTCGTGTTGCTTCTTCGAGCTTCAGCAAAACAAGCGATGGAATGAAGCCTTCCCTGTTTCTTCCCCGAAGAACCCTCTCTTACGAAGCTCTCTCTCGGACATCGCTCTCCCCAGTTTATCCCCCCGAAGGACTCCCCTCTCTCCCGTCTGTAAACGCCTCTCTCTCTCTCTCTCTCTCTCTCTCTCCAAGGACGACGCCAGCTGCCTCTGGCCGCCCCGTACCGCACGATATTCGTCGTCGCGCTTCGTTGCGTCCTTCGGCAAGCGTCCCTCTCTCTCTTTTGTCCTGAAGCTAACGTCCAAGTGAGGGAAGGAGGAGGAAGAAGGAAGAGGAGAGCGGGCTGGGCTGGGTAAGAAGAAAGGTGGAAGGTGGGCCGTCGCGCTGGTGAAATAAAAGAAGGAGAAATGGGCTGGGCCGCGCCCCCGAGGGGGCGCCCCGGGAAAAGAGGGTGGTGGTGCCGAGGGGATGGGTGAAAGTAGGAAGGGGACGTTCGACCCAGAATTCTATCTCCGATTTCCCATTGTAACAAATTTGGCACGTGTGATAAGGTGTTTGGTGTTTGCTAAGACCAAAATAATTTACAAGAGGGTTCTTCCCATCACTAAAGAAAGGCCTTCACGACCAAAACTTCAAAAAAACTGGTGCACTACATCTCACTTCAAGCCATCATCATATTAAGGATCCATTTGTTTCGTGAAAAATTGGAAATTTTTTGAAAAAAATTTCCAATAAACCATTTTATAGAAAAATGATAATATTTTATGATATTTAGTTAAAATAAATAATAAATTAGATATAATTTTATGTCATTTGGAAATGAAAACCTTATTGTTTTTAATAGACACGCACTATTTAGATGTCGGTGACTTGGGCACAAGCAAGCGGGAAACTAAGCACAAACATTGGATCCCGGGTTTGGCCCTTTGCAGATCAAGGACCTAGGTGCCCATGCCCAATTGCCTATGCCCTCGACGAGAGGCTCGGGACCCTAGTACCCGTGACTAAATCCTCGAGCCCAAGCTCGAGAGCCCGAGTACATCAAGACTGGACTCAGGACTTTGTTGTCCATGCATGGATCTTCGACAATTGATCCCCATCGATCGAGGCTAGGCATGAGACCTTGGGGCCGGTCCCTAGATACTCGGTGCTGGGGCTTGGGTCCCTAGTCCATCGAGACGGGGCCTAGGTACTTGAGAGTGAAATGAATGTCATAACTAAAGTCCAAGCTTTTAGATCATCAATCTCAAAAACCCTTGATCAAAATTTTGAGGGCAATATTGTTAGAAAACTTGCTAACAAGGTGTTAAAAGTTGTTTCAAGTACGGTAGAAAAATTTAGGTGACCATCTAGACCTATACATGACCAAGTTGCAGCTGATATTATTATTGTGTATGGAATAGCTCATGTAGTTGTATCAAAAGAGATAATAGTTCAATTACTTGAGGAGTATTGAATAGAAGCATAATATACAAAATAGCAACATCAGTTGGATTCTTTTCCCCCTTTATAAGAACAACATTCTCAAGTTGAAAGATTAATCTAAACAAACAATCTTGGAAAAAAAAATGTTTCATGGATAAGAGTACATGTGCGCACATGCCATAGGCTGTTAAATGGATACCTTTCTTGGAAGTGAATCAATAACATCCTTGAGAGTGATATATTCAGGAAGACATTCTCTGATTTGCTTGAAGCCATGAGTATAGACTAATTTCCATTACTCATTGCTGTTTTCTGATTTTCCCATTTCATATAATATAAGCCCGTCTTCCAACAGAGCATAATGAGATATCCACAAAAACAAGAGAAACTATATATTAAAAAAAACACAGTATATTACCAATTGCCCTTGCGAGTTGCTTCCTATCAATCTAAGTATTAAGTTCACTATAAAACCCAGCAATTTGGTCGTTGTTCATATCCATCCCAATTCCCAACATTTCAATTTATCAAAATGATGCTTGCTTTCAAATAGATTCTACCCTCCATGTATCTGCCTCACTATTTCTGTGGAAAGGCTAACTACATCATGATGTCTATGCTTCTGACCAACTAAATGGCTATCGGATGTATGAGCTGGTCATGTTCACATAGACTTTCTTGCTCATTCCTGAGATTGGGTTGATTGGGTTTATTTAAAATAACCTAGATGACCAAAATTTATTTAAGATCTAGTTTTAACTGATTGAGATAATAAATTCAGTCAACTAGCATGCATCATAATTTTCCAATTTGAAGCTACGATTCATGATTTTAGCAGTTGCTGGGTAAAACTCACAATAGATTTTGAAGTTGACAAAACTTTCCAATAAATTATATAGGTCTTGAAGATTGATATTTCATGTATATGTTCGATAAGCTTCTTGTAGCATTTGGACTGAACCCTTTCAGACACATTCTCATATTGTCAATACATTCTCAGTCGGAGAAGGAGAAAACTTTTCATTTCCGTCTTGACATCCTCAAAACATAAATATTTAAATGATACAGATTGTAACTTGTGCGCTCATCTAGAAGGAAACAAATCTAGAATGAGATTATCACAACTTCTATAACGGCTAGCAATCTAGGTTGGATTTCATGTCTTTGTGGAAGATCAACTAAATCAAATTGATTGGGAAATCATTCATAAAGACAAGTTCTTTCTAAACGAAGGCACTTTGCTCATGAAAACTAAGACTCTGATTGCATGGGCGATCAGAATCAAGTGTAGATTCTTACCTTATCTCAATGGCCACCATATCTTTTTGATACAGTTCTGTCCATCGACCAAAATGGAAGAAGTTGTCCAATGACTAGTTTGGAAATAGAGGAGTATATAAGGAGATCAAGGGACCAATGAGCAAGTAAGAGACGAGACCTAGAATTTATAATTCCAAAGTCTTAGTGTACTTCGATCATACACTTGTCTATCACGAACTCAAACATTTGTGATGGTGAGAAAAATACCAAAAAAGTGACTTAGTGAGATAATGTGCACCGAGTGTTTGCACTCGAAGTTGTAATTTTTTGTTAATCATATAGTGAAATCCAACCAATAGGCTGTTAGTGTGGGAGAGTAGACGTAGACTTGATCTAAGTAAAACTACTATAAATCTTATGTGAAATTTCGGGACAAGGACCCCTGGAGTGCCAAAAGTTGGCACAAATGGACACTTAAGTGCCAAAAGTTACGAAAGGTACACTTAAGTGCCAAAATCGGAGCAAAATGGATCACTTGAGTGCCAATCCGGCCAAAATGCCGACGTGGCATTTTTCCGGCGAACCGAGCCCAAAACGACGCCGTTTTGCACGCTGACATGGCCAAATAATGCAAAAACGGCGTCGTTTTGGGCTCATGTGATAAAAAATAATATAAAAATTAAATAAATTAAATTTAAAATTAGATTTAGTTAAAATATTAAAAAAACAATAAATTTAAAATTAAATTTAGTTAAAATATTAAAAAATAATAATTTTAAAATTAAATTTAGTTAAAATATTAAAAAATAATAATTTTAAAATTAAAAAATTAAAAAAATTAAAATTATTAAAATTATTATTTTTTAATTTTAAAATTATTATTTTTTAATATTTTAACTAAATCTAATTTTAAAATTATTATTTTTTAATTTTTTTAAATTTTTTATTTTTTAATATTTTAACTAAATTTAATTTTAAAATTATTTTTTTTAATATTTTAACTAAATCTAATTTCAAAATTATTATTTTTTAATTTTTTTAAAATTTTTTATTTTTTAATATTTTAACTAAATTTAATTTTAAAATTATTATTTTTAATTTTTTAACTAAATCTAATTTTAAAATTATCATTTTTTTAATTTTTTAATTTTAAAATTAATTTTTTAATATTTTAACTAAATTTAATTTTAAAATTATTACTTTTTTAATATTTTAACTAAATCTAATTTTAAATTTAATTTATTTAATTTTTATATTATTTTTTTACCACGTTAGCCCAAAGCGACGCCGTTTTTGCATTATTTGCCACGTCAGCATGCAAAATGGCGTCGTTTTGGGTTCACTTCGCCGGAAATTCGTCGGAAAAATGCCACGTCAGCCTTTTGGCCGGACTTTGGCCGGAGTGGCACTTAAGTGATCCGTTTTTCTTCGAATGTGACACTTAAGTGTACCTTTCGTAACTTTTGGCACTTAAGTGTCCCTTTGTGCCAACTTTTGGCACTTGAAGCGTTCTTCTGCCGTGAAATTTCTCTCAACCTTTTTTCTCTTATTGTTTATTGCAAAAGTCTTTTGCACACTCGCATGTTGGTCTTAAAATCTTTTCTACCGCATAATAGATTATGAATCTTATTCCATAATTTGAACCTTGTGCAGATTGATCTTGATTTATTCCATTATGTATTAATTTGTCAATATTTTATATTATCACCCATTCACCCTCTCTAGGTGATTTGGGCTAGCAACATTAGCACTAAAGTGGACCTATATTTTTAGTCACATTATTAGTTTGAAAAAAATTAATAATAGCATACTAAGCAATCTGAACTATTTATTTAACTAACTGGATCGTTTTTGATAAAACTAGGTGGATGAACTAGGAGTGTGTGGTCATGTTGGTGCATTTATGTGGGTGGGGTGCCGACTCCAAGCTATTTGCTTAGTGACCATAGAAGTGCATGGTTGACATTTACCATCAAATTTTATCAAAACTGCTAATCAATATCAGATGCCATGGAATTTCACTCTAACTATTAAAATATATCTCTAGTTTGATTTCGTGAAACCAATCCGAGTTTTAATAATGGAAGGTATTAAATAGAGCAAAGTAGAATGTGAGAAAATAAACTTTTGCATTGAGGTCGGTTGAGTTGGTCAAAAGGGGAAACTAAAAGTTTTGTTTTATGTTCTTTTTGGGTTGATATTTCCCGGTTGAAGTCTAATTGGGCATTGGAGTTTTGGTCACTGAAATAGGATAGTGCAACGTGGAGTTTGGATTTGAACATGACTTGGGTTTCATATATTTTACATGCATATGTTTCTTTTGAGTGGGATTGAAGTCTTGAAGCATGGTTTATGTGAATGCTTGGTTCGACGGGGTTGATGTGAAGGCAAAGTGACTTTGTCTGCTATTCAAGCAGTGAAGTTTTTTCTCACACCAAGCATTCATGTGTTGAAGCTGATTAATTTTATGGTATGATTTATTAATTCCACGAGATTGATTGTGGTGCTAAGCATTGAATTCTTGACATTGCCAACACTCCGAGAATGATATTAACTTTAATCAATTCAGAAAAATGAAATTTAACTGTCATTTCAAATTTTTCTTATTCTATACAAATTTTTTATTTATAAATCTCATGTTTAAATCTTCGCATTGGTTGGTAACAAAATCCACATATAGAACAACCCAACATGAGTTTCGCCTTTGGTTTTTATCGAAAATTCTCGAGCACTTGAGACTCCCATTTTTATTCCTCCGATTTGGAACGCTATGGAAGAGACTTCACCTCCAAAATATTAAGAATGAAAGTGGTAAAGTAACAACAATTTCTAGTTTGCAAGCAGTAAATCAAACATGCTAGTACTGAGAATTGCCTTTTCTATTGAGAAACATCTCTTTCTATGTGAATAAATAAACATTGTTGATGATTAATGAATGTGTACTTAGAATTGCAAGTATTGGTTGATGGTTGGTAAAGGAAGGGAAGGTTCAAGCATTTGATTTAGATGGAAAGTATACTCCGATCTTGACCACAAATCAATAGCTTGAAAGATTTGAAAGTGGAAAATTCCTGAAGTTATGTAACTTAACCATTGTTGGAGGTTTCCCTGATTGTCTTTCAAAGAAAAGATGGTTTTCTTGGCATTCTCCTCCACAATTTTTTAGGGCAATCAATATGCATTCAAGAAGTACAGTTGTACTTAAATGTTCTGACAAACAGTTTATAGATGATTTGGAGGCGCAAAGTTTAATCAAGGTGTTTTATGTGTTGATCACTTTTACTCTTATTTCTCCTTGTATTCGTGCCTAATGGTTTTCCATTTGATATAATTACGGTCTATCGATGGCAACCAAATTAAAGGTTCTAGCTCTGAGAAAGTGCGTTGGCATTACCAAGTCTCCAGACTTCTCCAAGTGCTTGACACTAGAGAGGGTTTTTTTTTTTTTTTTTTTTTTTTTAAATGGTCAAAATAGTTCTTTATCAATAATATTAGGGAAAAAGAGAGCCCATAGAGTGGGCATCATTACATAAGAGATCTAAAAGGATTTGAGGGGAGAAGATAACTAGTGATTTGGCAAGGCTCTTTTCCTATGGGCTTTAGCAATCCAATCGGCAATTAAAGTGGCTTCTCTAAAATAGTGGGCCACCTATACATCCGAAAATTGGGCCAATAGCTTGTTACACTCACTATTTGTTACACCACTAGAGAGGTTGACTCTAGAAAGATGTGATAGTTTATAGGAAAATGACTATTCAATTGGAAGACTGAGGTGCCTAATTGACTTAAAAATAAACATCAGCTTTCTTCTTGAAGAATTGCCTAAGAAATAGGAGGGCTACCTAAACTTACCCACTTCTCTTTGACGGATTGCTTCAGGGTGAGCAAATTGCCTCGACTCAATTAGGAAATTAGGATCCTTGACGGAGTTGTATCTATAAAACATGAGAGTTACAAGCTTACCTATTCGATTTGTGGATTAAAATGTTTTGTTGACTTCCAATGTTGTTGAGAGGTATGTGTGAATTGTGTTAGAAAAATCCATATTGGATAATTGATGTTATGTGAAATAGTTAATATAACTCTTTACCTTTAAGCTTTTAATTGAAATATAGGAGAATCTTGAAGTGATGCATGCCAAGCGTTGTGCAAAGTCAAAAGGAGTTCTTAATGAAGTTGAAAACTTGCTCTTGTCAAGAATCCTAAATTGATCGGGTATACGAATAGACACAATGCCTAGCATAATCAGCATGCTTTCTCGTCTCCAAAACCGGACTGAAGTAGATGTCACAAGGTTCAAGATGTCAGAACTTCCCACAAGAGCATACTTCTTGATGTGATGGAATCACTGCCATACTTATCAATTGAGGATTGCTAGTTTGCAGAAAGGTTAGGTGCTATAGTCCCTAAAAATCACATTTTTTGAGTGAGTTTGTAACGATCTAGTCCTGCGAGGGATGTCAGTGTGTTTCTACCTTGAGAATGGCGATGGGGGCAGGAATGAACCAAATCTACATCACTTGGGGACGGTGAGGTAATGTGCTATATAAAAAGTACTCTAAGTCTTAATTACCAATGAGGCCATTTTAGGCAAAGCCCAGAGGAACAAAATCGTGAGGGCATGGGGTAGGTGAGTCCTAGGGCCTAAAGCAGATAATATCGTTAGCAAGTGGAGCCAGAGGTCAGCCCTTACAATGGTATCAGAGTCAAGCCCAACTGGCAGTGTGTGATTTGGGAACGAACCTGACGAAAGATAGTGGGCTTATAACAACCTGATCCTGTGAGATGGGAGTGTGGCTCCGCATCAAGGATGGCGAAGAGAGCAAGAATGAACCAAATCTCACATAGCTAAGGACAATGAGATAATGTACTATATAAGGAGTAGCACCAATGTTAACTACCAACGAGGCCTAGAGGAACAAAACCGTAAGGGCATAAGGCAGGTGTGTCCTGCAGCCCAAGGTGGACAATATCGTTAGCAAGTAGGGTTAGAGGTTGGCCCTTATAGAGTTAATCTTTTTTTGTAAAAGAGTGCCCATTCTATCAACCACCCCAAAGAAGCTAAGATTAGAACCTAACCGCTATTGTCTATGCTTCGATCTACTGTTATAATGTCACACAACCGGGAAAGTACATATTGAACTTAATCATGCCTATCATTGCTCCACCAAGAACATTTCCCAATAGGTTCGAGACATGCTTAGTGAGAATATGGATTTGCAACCACAAGCTTTCCTAGCATTTAAGTTGAAATTCTTTGAAAGTTCGAAAGAGAAAAAGCATTTGAAGGGTAATTCAGACTTCAAGGAGACAAAAAGACCAACTCAAGTCTTGTCATTTTGATTGATTGAAGAGCTAAGTGATGGTTTGAAAAGATAACTTTCAAACTCCTCTTGTTCATACTCAAAGGCAATGAGAATCAAGGGACAACTATTCCAGAAAAAGGAACTCGTGTTGAATAGGAACTTCCCTTGCATTGGGGATTCATTATCCATGTCCGAGGTAAGTCTTTCTAATAGTGTAGTACAAAATTGATTTCCATATGGTTCAACTAACAAAGTATTTTCCAATATTTGGCTTGCGTATGATAGTTTCTTCAACCTTCGAAGGCATGTGATAAACCAACCGATGCAATGATAAGCAGTTGATTAGCGTTGATATATATTGTCAGCCAATGGTTAGGTGGCTGGTTAGTAGTAATGTTTGTGAACACTCATCATCCGAGATTTAGTAGAAGTCACTTGATATCAGAAGCAGCAAGCTACTAAAAGAAATGGACTTAATGCATTTTGCAATTTTTCCTCGTCTAATAGGCTCTTTTCTTTGATAAGAGAATCATTCTCCAAAGTCGATAATATGGTAATTGTTTGATATTTGCTAGATTTCTGATAAATTGCCTCGTCATAGAATTGGGCTATGATTCAGAAAGCACCCAGCTCAAGCGTGGTCATCGTAGCTTCTTCTTATTTTTCTGCATTGTGCTCAAATAGAGTCCAACACCCCAAAGAAAAGAACTGGCATTTCCTCTGTGCTACTTTTGTTGATGCTTTGTTAAATTACCCTAATTTGGGTTGGTGGGTTATGTGGGGTTTGATTGGCATTGTTAGTTTCGACTTCGTGTTTTGAGAATTTTGCTATTTTATGTTTGTTGACCTAGTGATTTGATTCCTCTTTTCTTGAAGATATTTTGTCGTGCGAACACTATGACATCCTGATTTTCAGGTTCTGCCTTCGATTGAATAAGTTGGGCTTTTTATCGACGCGCCTATAGTTTTTTTCTATAAGTTGGCCACTCACGAGATAACTCGCCTATCAGGTGAAGCCGTTAAGGGATTTTAACGCAATAGATTTGAGAATTTGACTAGGAATCGACTGCTTGACCGTGCTAGTCTGCAAGAGTCATTACGGCACTGTCGAAATCAATAAAAAATCAGAGATAGGTCGATTCGACTCGGATATATGATCAAAGCGTGGGTGATTCCACCTGATTGCAAAATTCTCGTTGATCGGCACTAGATCAATTCTTTTGTCGTTTTGGTACCCTATGTCCGTATTTGAAACCTCGAGATTTTCAAGACAACCGAGAGTCGCCAATATGTCGAATATGTACAATGTGGCTCAAAAATAATCAACCACGGGTCAATTGCACTAAAGATTCCTAAAAGCTACTCAGTAGGTTAGGTCACGCTAAAATCGCGTTATATTGAAATTAACCGCGAATTTGAATCTGATTTCAGAAATTGGGAGTTCTGTCATGTCACAATTTATTTTAAGAACGTTGACTCATCATTCGAGAAATTTACGGCGAGCCTGGGATTTTTATAGAAAATTAATTCGGACGATTCGAAAAAGAAAGGAAATTCGGAGGGGCCAAATTGAGTGGATGTTCGGTCTCCTTAGTGAGTTATTCGGTGAAGGAAATTTGTGGAATTTGTGTGAGCTTCTTCCTCAGCAAAATTGAAGAAATTGAAGTCCAATTGAGTGAAATTCAGAGGTTAGTATGGGGGCTACAACATTTGGCACCAAATTGGCTATTTGTGGAATGTAATGTGCAAGAAAGTATGGGGGACAAAGGGGATGAACATGTGGATTTTGGGGGACCAAGCATTGAAGAAGAAAGATATTTTAGTTTACTTTCCCACTCTCTCCTTCGGCTTCTCCAAAGCACGCCAAGGTCAATCGTCCTTCTCCTTCGCGCGAGTTCTGTTTCATCGAATCCAGCTGTCTTCTTCTTTTTTTCAATTGTTCCTTCACCGAAGCAACTCCTCTATTGGAATCCCATAGCCGCACGCCTCCACCAACTTCCTTTCCCCCATCTTCGTTGGCGTTGAATCCCGACCCAGCAGCACACGTCCTCCACCATCTTTTGTCTCCATCGAATGCTCCATCCCCTTGCTGCGCCGCCACACGCCCCAGCAGCAGCACCGTCAAAGCTACTTCTTCCCTTGCAGCTCCACCATCTTTTGTCTCCATCGGTCAAAACCCCATCGACTCTCCTTCATGCTGCGACGAAGATGCCAGTCAACTTCAGTGGTCAGTTGACCGTGGGCCTTCATGCCAGCATGTCTGCGTGCCATCCCACCAAAGCAGCCCCTTGCGTCTTCCAGCTCCACCGATTCGCAGCAAGCAGCCCACTTGAAGCCACGCAAGTCCAGCCCTGCGTCCACCACCCCAAGGCTCGACTCCGCACTAACTCACTGCCTCACCGAGACCACTGGAACTCCTTGGCTGCACCACCAGCAGCCCCGGCCAGCAAGCTCAGCCAAGCATAACCGAAGCCAGCAAGGGTTCATCGACTTCAAGGCCCATTTTCAGGCTTGTCCCATCCTCGTTTGGTGTCGCCACGAGGAGGTTTGTCACCCATCTCTACGTGTCGCCGTCGTCGTGAACTCACCAGAACGCTAAACCAGTGAGTTTACTTACTAAACTTTGCTTAGGGGGTTAATGATGCTTAAGGATTGATTAGTTTAGGTTAAGTATGGTTTATGTGGTTAGTTAGAAATGATTAACAATTATTTTACTCGTTATTGCATGTTAAGTGGTTAGACCGGCTTAATTAGCAACTAGATAGGTTGTATTATTTATCTAGATAGGTTTGGAAATTTTACGGGCTGTTTTAATTAGGCTTTTCCAGCCTAAGTTTCTATTTATGGCATTTAATTGTATTTAATTATTTTTTATATTTATTTAATTATTTATTATTTTTCGAAAATTATACCGGGATAGTCGATGACTGGAATTTCGTGCTAATTACAATGGTATGCTTGGTTTATTTAATTGAGTGATGATTTGTACAAATTGAGTGGAAATTGTATATTTGGGTATTTATCCCAAAATTGAGTAATCTCAGTATTTTAATTAGAAAATACTGGGCATCGGTTTATAATGCCAAAAATGTGTTTATGGACTATTACAATTAGTGGGATCTTCTAAAAGAAAGATATTGAAATTTTGGCTCATGCCAACCGGGTACGCACACACGATTATTTTATCAGGTATTTTTAACAAGATGAAAATAGGCGAAGCAGATTATTTTAATTGAGACGTTTGAGTGCAAAGCACAATGTCCTTGGCTGGGATTGGATGATCATGTGCTGGTTAAGAGAATTCGTCATTCGCTGTGTGACAGATAGATCCACTCTGTGACGGATAGATCTGCTGCGTGACGGTTAGGTCGCGCCTATAGGTTGTGCTTGTGTGACCGTGATCAATTGGAATGCATGATTGAATGAGTTATACATGTCGGATTATGGGACAAAATTGTGTGACACGGTATGGGATGTGTCATAATAATTTGGTCTCATAATCGGGACCTCTGTGGTAGATTGATGGATTGATTGGTTGAGATGTGGTGATTGATGGAGATGTGATTTGAGATGCTCCAATTGATCGAATGTTATTGCTACACATATGTCATATATGAATTGTACTGACGTGCAGGAAGGAACTGAGGCAACGGTAAGTCCTCTATCTTGTGTGTGATTAGACGATCTTTAGGCGTATTTCCTTCCTAGTCGAAGTTTAGGGGGTGAATTTGCTGAGACATTGTCTCACCCCGTCGTGGGCTCAACTTTTCAGGTCCCTAGTGTGAAGAACCCGGAGCTTGAGGCGGAAGGGTCAGGAGCAAGGGTGGCTCAGAAGTTCCTTTTGGAGATAGACATCTTGTACTTAGACCTTAGAGTTGGCCTCCGTTTGTAAACCAGATTATTTATAAAAGCTGTGTTGATTGATTTGAAATTTGTTGTCTTGCTTCTCTATCCCACGTTTGTTGAAGTCAAGGGATTAGTAATTCGCTTCTGTATGTGCATTAAAATGAATGGGTCAGCGACGCGTCTTGGGACGTCGCAAATTTATTGACCATCGAGGGATGGGAACACGCTCGATGATCGTGTGACATCCCGATTTTTTTTCCAATTTCTATTTTCAGTGAATTTAGATGGACATTTTATCTTTGCACATATAGTTCATTTCCATGAGTCGGCCACTCATGTGAAAACTAGTCTATCAGGTGAAGCCGTTAAGAAATTCTATTGCATCAGACTCGAGAATTTGACCAGGAAGCGACCTCTTGATCGAGCTAACCTGCAAGGGTCATTACGGCACAACTAAAAATTGATTAGAGACCGGAGATAGGTCGACTCGACAGAGGCATGAGATCGAGTGTGGGTGATTCCACCAGATTGCACTATTCTTGTTGGTCGGCACTAGACTGGCTTTTCTGTCGATTGGGTACCCTGTGCTCGTATTTGAAACCTTGAGGTTACCTCGACAACCGAGAGTCGCCAATGTGTCGAGATGTACATCGTGGCTTGAAAATAATCAACCACGGGTCAATTGCATGAAAATTTCTAAAAGCTACCCGATAGGCTAGACGTGCGACGTGCTAGTATCGTGCCGAGTGAAATTAACCGTGAAATTGAAAGTGAATTCAGAAATTGGGAGTCGATGGTGTCACATATCTTATGAGGAACATGGATTAATTTTATGGACTTCAATTGAACTCAATTGGAAGAGAATCAAATGGAATTGATGAATTTGTTGTACAAGATTTCATGTCACGGCGGAAAATAAAATTGAACCTATTGGAATAAGGTTGTGGAGGTTGGAGATAGTGGATCATGACATCATCCGATGTCATGATTGGAAGCTCAAGAGAAGAAGAACTTGACACTTAGAGGGTGGGGATGTGTTCTTGGAAAGGTGGGATGTCACATCCCCCCATCCCCATCTTCTTCATTTGAACTTGGAAGAGAGAGAGAGGAGGGTGTGTGAGACCAGCCCGACCGGAAGCCCCCCTTCGCCGCCCGCTCGGTCGCCCGACGCCGTCGTCGTCGCCGCCGCCATCGCGGTCGTCGCCCATCCGCGCGCGAAGGCCCGCGCTCGCCTTGCCGGCCTTCCGTCGCGCCGTCTCCGCCCGAGCAGCCTCCGTGGAGTCCGTCTCGGCTCGTGGACGCCAGCCCGCCGGAGTCTTCTTCTTCGCCGTCGCCGTCGCCGTCCGGTACCGCCCTGAACCGTAGCCGCTGCCCGCCGGACTTCCTCCGCCCGTGCGACCGCCGAACCGCCTCCGTCCGGCCAAGTTTAGCCACCTGATTTCCAGCTCACCCTCGGACCTTCAAGGCCCTTTTCCGAGCCCTTCCGGTCCCCTTTTGGCCTTGCCCCGAGGAGGTTTGTCATCGAGCTCGCCGTCCTCTTCGCCGGGAACTCATTGGAACGCGATTCCGGTGAGTTTAGCTCACTAAACCTCGATTAGATGGTTAATTATGCTTTAGGTGTGCTTAGCTTAGGTTAATTGAGCTTAGGTGGTTAGTTTAATTTATTTAAGTGTAGATTAGATTAAGATGTTTAATTAACTTTAGGTGTGTTTAATTTAGGGTTAAGTGAAGGTTTAAATTAAGATAAGCCTTGATGTGACATAATGGGTTTTATTTATTTTTATTTATTTAAATGTTTCGAAATTCTGGAATTTTTAATAAATTATTATATTCCGAAAAAAAAATCAAAAAAATTATTTATGACCTCAATTACTCAGAATTTCGTGCCGATCGCTGCTGTGCATTTAGAATTTGAATTTGATGAATGGAAATTATAAATTGAGGGTTGATTGTGTATATGGATTTTATGTATAAAATCCCCGATATCGAGTTTTGATACAAAATTGGATTTTTAAAGATTATATTAAATAGTGGGGTTTGAGAAAATAAGAAATTAGTCTTTCTGGGTCGAAATCGACGTGTCCCCATGCATGTGATTAATTTTTGGAATATTTTTAATATGAAGGAAAGAGGCCGGGATCACTATTTTAATTGAAAGTACTGATTGAAAGCCAGAGTATCCTGGGCCGAGTATGATTTGATCGTGTGATAATTAAGAGGAATTCATCCTGGGCTATTGAGCCGGACTTGCCCTTATATGGGATGCCCACGTAGTGGTTGCGGGTTGCAGTTGATTCTGGGCCCATGCTCCTTCGGAAACGCCGTTGAGGTACTGACGAAGCCGTGCTCCATGGTGGGAAAACGATGCCTGGCTATATGCCGCAGATAGCCGAACTGCGAGTACGCTAGGTTCATGTGTGGAATTGAATAAAATGAGATCGCATGCAGTGGTTGTGATTATGTGAAATTGATTGCGTTTCATTTATTCATATTCCTAATACTACTTGTAATTGAGTGATTTGAAATGTACTAACCTGCAGGAAGGAAATAATTCGAGGTAAGTCTTCTGTATTGTGTGGCTAGGCCACCCCGGGGTGTATTATCTTTCTAATAGGGGTGAACTTGCTGAGACAATGTCTCACCCCGTTGTGGGAAATTATTACAGGGCCGTAGATGGTAGAACCTCCGGAGAAGAATGGCATTCCAGTGCACATTGTCGAGTAG
This sequence comes from Eucalyptus curtisii, assembly GCA_017140595.1. Lineage (NCBI taxonomy): Eukaryota > Viridiplantae > Streptophyta > Magnoliopsida > Myrtales > Myrtaceae > Eucalyptus > Eucalyptus curtisii. Next base: position 22,648,872 of record CM029496.1, read on the forward strand.
GCGTATAGTTCTCCTGACCCTGGAAGTCATTGGGTGTACGAGCTTATCAAGTCCACTGTCTGGATTCAGGTGTCAATGGATGTTAGGGTGCCACATAGGTTTAAGGCATGGTTCCGTTTTGGGGCCGATGGCTTTAGGGTTGGTCCACTAGATAGTTTTGACATTCCACTTGCTGTGGTGGATGCCATTTTGGGTGAAGGGATAGCTGACCTTCCTTATGGTGGAGTGGATAATCCATCGTCTCCAGACCCCGTGCGGTCAGATGTGGAAGACGTGGGATCGATGAACGAGTCCAACTAGTAGTCTTAGGACTGTTCCTCTTTTTGGTGGACCGATCCCTGTTGTGCAGACTGACCCTTTTTGATGCACATAAACTCTGACCCATTTTGGATGTATGTAAACTCTGGATGATTATATGAAAGTACGTTGGTTTGTTTATTGATTTGATTTTTCTTGCTGTCCTATCCCGTGAGTTTTTGTCAGGGATTTTATAACGTGTTCTGCATGCGCAAAATAAATTAATTGGGTCGGCGACACCCCCTGGGAATGTCGCATATGCATGACCATGGTGGGTTGTTCACGTGTCTCGGGGTTCGGGGCGTTACAGATCGGGGCGTGACAAACACCACGTTAGTGCTCCCCCAAAGTCCCTCTGTCTCTCTGTTGCGTGTGGTATCCACAGGCGATGGCGGCAAGTGCCCAGTCGCCTGCACCCTGGTGGTGGCCACTGCCATCGGCTTCCCTCGCCAAGTCGCCCTTACCGTGGCCTTCCCCATCCCCCCCCCCTCCTCTCTCTTTCTTGGATTCCACCTCAAAAATTTGCTGAAGAAGAATGATGATGCAACGTTGATGTGGATAGGCATGTCCACATTGTAGTCTAACTATTGGACAGATGGAGTAACTTGAACAAACAAACATGGAGTTCAAAGACCTGATTGCCAAGAGAAAATAGGAGTGGCGGGACGACAAATGCAAGTCAATAGAATTTCAGGGACCTCCCATGCCATTATACGATACACAACATTTGTGTTAATCAATCACGAATCGCATGACAATTTAGCTTTCTAGTTTGGTCAGAAAACTATATTCCAGCTCAAAAGCAAAATCAAGTGTAATGACAGCCAACGGCATTGAACCTCACTTTAAACTAAGTTGACAAAGGAAGTTGAGTAAACACAACCCCAACGAGCACATACATGTGCAAAGTACACGTCATCAGGTAAAAAGACCAAAATTGTCCGAGCATTTAGTAAAAGTCGCATGCAGTTTTATCGATTGCCAATCGAAACATTTCAGGAGAGAAATTCCAGTTCCATTTGCCATAGTGAACCGTCCAAGATAGCCAGCTGCCCAAGAGTGAAGTAAAATAATGAGTGACTGACTCACAAGTTGAAACGAATACAAGTGCCAAGACATTCCAACAACTTTGATTGACCGGAAAATAAACCCTAGACGACTAAATGATTAGGCTTACAGTTTTTACTGTGAAAACAGGTGGACGAGTTGACGTCAAGTAAGCAAACACTTTGATACAAAATTATTTTCCAAAAATGATGAATTATGAAAGTAACTCGGAAGACATGATGCCATTAATTTTAGAGCCATAATCCTGCTTGACATGGAAGAAACTATGCATATAAGATAACTACTATAAACCACTTGCAGTAAAAGTCACTCGCTTTACATTTGACTCCAGCAACTTAAGAGGGAAAATCTAAATAATTTTTATCTGTTCTTATCTCTTAATTGAAGGCAGACTATTGAAAGTGCAAGAGTTAAACATCAAAAGGACTTAATTTCTCCTCTCATCTCACTATGAATGGCCTTTCACATAAAGGTCGCCGTCATGCAGATCATTATTTGAAGATAGTTTAAAGGTCATGCCATCAATGCGGAGGCACCACATCTACTTGAGATTCATCTGTAACATGGTATGTCCAATAACTGGAATCGTAAGAGAGCCCCAAGGATTCATCCGCCATCACTCACTTTGTAACGTAAAAATTTTTTTTTGCCAGTTTTTGTTTCGAAATATCAAATTTAGAGAAGCATTTAATTTAACGTTACCACGATCATTCATCCAAGTTATTTTCCAAGATTTCAAAAGCTTGGGTAAATGCTTTCTAATCGTATGGTGAATAAATTATAGTTCAGATTGCCAAATTTAGCGATCCACAATGTAACGGTTTCCTATATCAGCATGTGTACAATGGTTGTAGAGTGCACGGACATTAGCAACATCAGTGTCGCTGGAATTCAGTAATACCGCAAGATGTGAGATTCAAGCTCTTCATCCATGACAAAAAAGCTAAATCTTAAGCATACTTCAACCACTTATTCACGAAACTTGAAGCATCAATTCAAAATCTATTGGGCGAGTTTCATACTATCAACTATATGATTTATCAGACTCATAGGAATCCAGGATGAAAGTTCTGTTTCACATCATATCATACTCTATGATGTCTCGCTAATATATATTGTGTCAAGAGTTCATGACGCAAACTAAGAGAAATGCGGAGGAAAATCCAAGCCCGAATTTATCCATTACGCAGTAGACCGACTTTATATCTCACAAGAGCTAAACAGTTTACAAACCTTAAAAGGAGGTACTCACATGTGGTTTCAAATATGGCCCTTGCAGGTAAACGAATGTTTATAAAGTATCCTCAAGGTTCCCTGTTAATATATTGATCATTTGATTAGAAACAAAAATTAGGAAATAAAAGTAAAAGAACCAAGAGATCGTTATCAAGGAAGTAAAAGCAGATCGATAGCAAAGTTGCATGTTCTTTGAAGAGCAATTGAGAGGCATTATTTCACACCTTCCACCTTAGTTTATTTGTCATATCCCACCAGATCATTCCTAGTTCCACTCAAATACAACAATTCCTTATCCGATCTTTCCTGTACAGCCACAAATCCACCATTGCAGTTCTCAGTTAAAGAAATTACCTTCAGATGTTGATATTTAACACACCACATTGTGAACAAGGATGCTACCGTGGCATTAATGGTGATTTAACGGCCATGTCAGCAGTTTTTTTTTTTTTAAACAAAAGGACCAATATGAACTAAATAGTACATAGTTCAAGAATTTAATTTGCCAAAAAAAGAAGAAACAATCTAGAAACCTAATTGAACATTTTACATAAATTTATGATCTATTCGTTGCTTTATCCCTCTTTTAATACCGTGGACTTCCAATCTTAATACAATATTTACTTATAAAATTACTTTTTGTTTGTTGGATCATTTGAATTTCACCTCTTTTAACTTCAAACCCCAAATCTTCACAGCCATGCCATGTTAGTTGTGAAAGTCCTCTGCTTTACTTCGATTTGCTCTTACCATTTTATTGGGTAATCACATATACTTCAGTGATATATTTGATGTAGCTTTATTTTGTTGCGATTTTCCTTTAATTTTGTCACCTGGTGGAGACAAGGTTTTGTCTACTCATTTAATACTACTATGATGAAGCTTGGTTTAATTTTTCTTTAGAAAAACTTCATGGCATTTTTTCATTGTTAATCACAATAAAGTTAGCCTAAGAAAAGGAAAAAAAAAATAGAAGAAAAATCGCCGTGCGTAAGGTTGACAAAGTGTCAATGTCAACTTGTCATAAAGTACTACGAGTACCTTCCGCCACGCATCTATATAATTAAACAAGATAAGATTATACGATGAAATAAAGAAATGGGAAAGAGTGTAAAATGGGGATATGCATCTCTAGAGCGAACAGGAAGAACTCCAAAAGAGTTGGCTGATTGTTTGGAAGGACACTATACCGTAAAGAAATGGGAAGGGAAACGAGAACATGAAGAAAATAACGCAAAGGACGTGTGAAATGGGAAAGATTACCACGTGTCACCACCACCTAGCTTGCGTCCACGAAAGTAGGCCCGGGTCAGGTTCCACATCGACAGAAAAGGCAACCAGCGACAGCGTCGCCATACTCGCCTAACAGTGGGCATGCATGAATATCGCGATCCCACCCATTTGGTACAGCACCTTGCAGTGATTCACAGTGACTCAAACACAATGATGGCTCAGGTGAACTTTCGGTGGAGTTTGGTAAATCAGGCAAAAACTGCAGTGATCTACAGTCTTCTACCCAAAAAAACTCCAGCTCATATAATTTTGATAGTTTAGGTAACTTTTCTATCGAGTTGCATGTCTCAATCTCTAATACCTTCAGTGACTCCTTTTCTCCCAAATCTCGAATCTCAACTAGCTGGGGGCACCTTTCGATATATAGCTCTTTGAGCCTCCCTAAACTTGATAGACCCAATATCTCCAGCGATTTACAGTCATGCACACTCAAATAATTGAGACTCTCTAACTGTTCAATAACGATCTCTCTCGAATCCCATTGATAGAGTATAAACCTAGACAAATATCTTAATTTGAAAGGGCGTGGTTGTGCTATCGGTGACTTGACCCCTATTAATTCCAAAACATGAAGACCTAAAGGAAGCCTTGGGAGAGATCCAAGATCATCACAAGATAGATGAAGTCTCGAAAGTTGAGGAGGCAATGTGAGAGATCGAGGATCATCACAAGATATGCCAAGTTCCCAAAGCTTAGGAGGTAATGTCATATCCATATTTCTACTACCATCATATCCCCCCCTTCCAAGATTCTCCAACATCCCAATGGCCTTCGGTAGCTCTCTTATCTTAATCCCACGTATGTTTAAGTGCTCCAACATATTAAGACATCCAATAGAAGCAGGCACTTCGGTAATCATGGTCTGCTCCAATAATAACGAATGCAATGATTCTAGTCCGCCGATGGAGTTTGGTAGCACCATTATACATCCCATAGATAAGAAATTCAATCTTTTAAGATATCCAATAGAAGTAGGCAGCACAGTAAACTTTGTTCTGTACAAGGATAAGTGGAGCAATGACTCTAGTCCTCCAATGGAGTTTGGTAGCTCCTTTATCTGAGTTGATCCTAGGTCCAATTCCTCCAAGCTTTTGAGATCTCCAATAGAATTGGGTAGCTCTCTTAACTTGCTATATCTCATATTTAAGCTCTTTAGCCTTCTAAGATATCCAATAGGCAGAGGCAATGCAATCATCTTTGAACATGCCAAGTTTAAGTCAAGTAATGATTCTAGTCCTCCAATGGAGTTTGGTAGCCCCCTTATTTTAGTGTTTACCAAGTTCATTTTCTCCAACATTTTGAGATCTCCGATAGAATCAGGTAACTCTTTGATTCTTGTTTCGGACAAATTTAATTTGAGGAGCGATCTCAATTTCCCAATGGAGTCTGGAAGCTTTCTAAGCCAACAACAACCCTCTAAAGACAAACATGTCAAGCCTGCCATCTCTCCAATAGATGGATGAAGCTCCCACATACATAGCCCCTCTAGCTTTAGACTTGACAAGTTCTTTAGACGGCATATTGCAGAAGGCGCTACGCAGAAGTCAAAATGGGGGCTTCCAAACAACTTTGACTGCTGAATCCTGGCTACAATTATATCCAAGCGCTTTAGGCGCTCCATCTTACAAATAGAGCTATCAATTTGTGGTGACCTTGGACAATGTTCAGCAAAAACCAGTATCCTCAACTTCAAGCATGTTGACAAGTCGGAAATTGTCGAGAGATAACATCTAATGAGATGTATAACTTTCAAGTCACGATTCACCTGTGAAACAAATTAGAATCAGAAAAGTAAGGCAAGGGAAATGGCAATAAACGTGGGAAAAGTACCAAAATAGTCCTAAACATTTTGTATTGGTACTAATTCAGTCCTAAACTTTTCGATTGGATTAATTTAGTCCTAGACCTTTTCACATTAGTACCAATTCAGTCCATCCGACTAACTTAAGCCCGATGTGGTCGCCCGTTGTCTTATGTGGCGTCACGTGGACAAATTTTATAATTTTTTATATTTTTTTCAGATTTTTTAAATTCTTTTTTTTTTCTTTTTTTCCTTTTTCTTTTTTTTTTCCTTACCCCTTGGCGGACGAGGTCACCGGCCGGCCGACCATCGCTGGCCACAGGCTGGTAGGGGTGAGGGGCCCGAGCCCTCGTTGGTCACAAGCGAGGGCGTCGCCCGCCTAGATCCAAGCGAGGGCGCAGCGGCCCTCGCTCATGGCGGGCGAGGTGCGGCGGCCCTCGCCCGTATCCGAGCGAGGGCCACGACGGCCTCGCTTATGGCGTTGTGGCTCTCACCCGCCACAAGCATGGGCCTTAGCGCCCTCGCCCGTGGCTAACGAGGACACGGTGACCCTCACTGAGGACGCTGAGGCCCTCCCCCTTGGTCAGCGAGGGCCACCGCGCCCTTGCCTGTGGCCGATGAGGGCGTAGAGGCCCTCGCCGGCCAACGGGCAAGGGTTTTGGCCCTCGCCTAGATCTGGGCGGGGGCCGACACCCTCACTTGTGGCCGGCGAGGGCGCGGCAGCCCTCAGCCCAACCACCTTGTGGCCGGCGATGGTCGGCCGGCCGGTGACCTCGCCAGCCAAGGGGTAAGGAGAAAGGAAAAAGAAAAGAGAAAAAAAAGGAAAGAATCTGAAAAATTATAAAAATTAAATTTGTCCACGTGGTGCGACATAAGACCGCTGGCTGCCACATCAGCAATTTCTATTTTAAATTAGCCGGATGGACTGAATAGGTACCAATGTAAACAGATTTAGGACTAAAATGGTCCAATTAAAAAGTTTACGACTAAATTGGTACCAATGCAAAATGCTTAGGACTATTTTGGTACTTTTCCCCATTAAACGTAGATATGTGATATGAAACCATACCAAGCATGGGCCCCATCCATTCCAGTTCTCGGGAATTTGGCTGTTCGAAAGCTTGAGCACGACTAAGTTCCGTAAGCATAAATTGACTGCCCGCAAGTCTAAAGGGCAGCGACATCAAGAGAACCATTTTAAACTCAAGAAAATGTTCTTAAAGTCTCCCACCAAGTTTCCGCCCTCTAATTCCAACAACCTTAAGGTAAGCAGGCTTGAAAACTCTTCACTTGTAAAGTTATGCTCATTGGAAAGTCCACATAGTTTGAGAGCTATGATATTCTTTGTTCCCTGACGACATGAAAAGACATAAGCGAGCTTTTCTACAACAAAAAAAAGGAATGCATTCTGTGAGTAAATTTTGCGTACACTTTTTCTATAAGTAAAGCTTTATTGTTTGCTTCTACTTTCATCTACTTTCAGATTGTACATGTAAGCTATTAATATATGCTAGATATAAACAAATTTTACTACCTTCCTTTCACTCAAAATTAATAAATTTAGTTTTCTGCAATGTTCAAAGGAGACAAAAGAACACATTCAGAAATATACTATAATGGAGTTAATGTTCCCTTGATCGAGAAGACAATCACTGTAAATTAAATTTACCATTCTAGTCTTCACTACTTCCAACGCAATCTTGGGTTGCCAAAGTCTACTACATTTCCCAGGAACTTTGATGTCTTCTCGTCGAACAATTTCTCTTCCGAGGTCTCTAAGCACGTCGTGCATCAACAGTCTATCATCATTGTTGATCTTTATCAAAGACGTACCAATAAGGAAATTGATCTCAATTTTTGGGTAAAAGTCCAATGCTTTCCACATATAATAAGGATAGCTTCCTTCTTCACCAACATAAAAACAAGCAATATCAAGAAAAATTTCTCTCTGTTCTTCACTTAGCATTTCAACACTAATCTTTAATATATCAAAGATATGTTGGTCAGGAGCTGACTGTAATTTCTTCAACGTTTCTTTCCATATTGGTTTTCTTTTGCGATAAAGAGAACAACCGATAACTTTGAGAGCCAAAGGAAGCCCACTAGTCTTGCGAGTAATATGGAAAGAAATATCATCATAGTCATGTGGAGGGGAATCCATTCTAAAAGCATGCTTGCTAAAAAGTTGAAGGGCATGGTGATCTTGCAATTCTGTCATTTGATAAACTTTGTACTCTTCGATCGCCAAATTATTGGTGTCCCTCGTTGTAATAATGATTCTACTCCCTAGACCAAACCAATCACCTTTTGCTGCAAGTAAAGAGAGTTGGTCCCATTCATCTAGATCATCAAGAACAATAAGGACTTTCTTGTGGCGAAATCTCCATTTAATCTGGTTAATCCCTGCATCAGAGTCAAAAATCTCCACTGGTTTGGAGTTGAGAATTTCTGACAATAATTGCTTTTGTAATTGGACAATTTTGCCATCCTTTGCAGCCTCTCGAACACCCGAAAGGAAGCTATACCCATTAAACTGACCAGAAATTTGGTTAAAGACAACTTTGGCAAGAGTCGTCTTACCGATGCCCCCCATGCCATGGACTACTAGATAGCGTACATCAGGGAAACTTTCATCTAATAGGCACATGACATCTTCAACACGATCTTGAATTCCGACTAAATGATCGGGTAGAATCTTGTCTCTTTTATTCAGTTTGATCAAAACTTCAGCGACGATCGATCTAATGAGTTCACCGTGGCTGTTATATTTGATGCAAAGGGTTTAGTCAAATATATTGCAGAAAGACTATTAACCTATCAAGGTTAGACATGTTAGAAATAAAACACAAACCAGCTAAGGGAAAGCGGATGGAGACAGGACGACTAGCCCCTCCCAAAATTTTTTGTATATATACTCTACGGATATGTAGGAAAAAGTCAATTGTAAGTAAATCGCCACCCCCCCCCCCCCCCAAAAAAAAAAAAGCTGGAAAAAAGAAATATTAATTTTACTAAGCTCTATCTCTTTTTACAAAGAAAAAATATATATCAATCAAAATCCATGTGAATGTACTTAAAATTAGTTGCAATTATATAAGTTTATAAATCTTAAACTTTAAAAAAGATGCTCCCTCGTCCATAACTTGTAAAAATCGAAACCCGTGGACTTTCTTCTTTTAAATATGCAAAGGATTTGTTTATTCCTTTTTGATTGCTCAAATATGTTGAGTGCTCTGTTTTTCTAGTTTTGCATGGATTAAAATAGTAAATAGCTAGAGCAATTGTTTTCTATTTCAAATCCTACACAAATTGGATTTAGAAATTAGAAAAAGTATTTCTAGTCTATCTAAAAGATGCAAAGCAAATAATTAATTCAAATTTGATTTGTCATTTCTTTCTAGAGATATTATCTATTTTTGACAGGAATTGACTGTTTATTTGATTGAGTGGATGTGTTGTTAGTAGTAATTAAATATGTGTGTATTGAATGATAATTTGATGAAAGAGAGAGCAATGGGAAGTTTCAACTTTTGATGCCAAGATGAGTATTATTAATGTCAATTAAATATCTAAATCAACAAAAATGAAAAAAAACTGAAACCTTACCCTGTATCTTTGAGAACCCATCCTTTGATATGAGCGACCTCCAACGGAGCCTCCTTCCATTGCTGCACTTGATTGCTGCCGAACTTCTGCTCATGTTTTTGCAAAGCGTCGTGGTATAGACCGGTTTTGAGTTTGACATCGTCAGGATCCACATCAAAGAAAATCGGTAGGATCATCGCGTTGTCAACTCTGTTTCTCGAGCAATTCACCCTGAATGCAAGCTCGCGAAGACACCACGCACTGGACGCGTAGTTTTTAGAGAAGATGGGCATAAAGATTGTGGAGTTCTTAATCGCTTGCTCTAGTTCGCCTTTAATCACTTCGCCTTTTCTAATCTCTTCGTTGTCTCTAAAAACATGAATCCCAGCTCCATCCATGAAGTGATAGAGGCAATCGGTAAAATTTAGGCGAGTGTCAAGGCCTCTAAAATTCAAGAACACTTCGAATTCAGCCCCTAGCAACAACTCGGCATCACCTCTATTGGTAATGACCGCCGCTTTTCCATGCGATGAGTCCCTCCTCCTCTTCATCTTCAGGAGCTAAGGTATTATGAGGAGAGATGCAAGAGGAGTGTCTAATAATTGTGATTCCGGTAGATACTAGGGTAGTTGACTGCCAGGTCCCATTTCCCTCTTTTCTTAAGAAAGAAGTACAGCAATGGGTGGGGACATCGTCGTAAGCATAGATATATAATTCGAATTCGAAAGGAATAAGGAGTCTGCGTGATGGAGATTCCTTGAAATTAACTTACAACAAGCACCCAATCCTGTGGGGACAAAATGGTGTCAATCTACGAAAAAAAAAAAAATGAAACATGAGGGACCGATAACATTGAAGAGATGGCACTTCCATTCGCATTTTGTTGTATTCAATGAGTGAGGATATCATCTGTCCATAAATAATTTAATATAAAGAAAGCATTTCATTCGTGTATTACATTCTATTTAATTAAGTAAATTATGTTATATAGAGGTTAGATTTCTAATAAAAATTAAAAGAGAAAAATACCAAATACTTCTTTTCAAAGTAAAAATTTCTAAGATGAAAATTTTGCGTTAGACGAAGAGTTTAAGCCGAACATTTTGTAACGGGAATGGGACTCTTATGGTGATGCCTAGAAGGGGTGGCGTGTAAAAATTCTTTTTTTTCCCCTCTTTTCAAAGCATTGTCTTTTTTTTCCCCTCTTTGCCAATGAGCCAAAGTATCATGAGAAGTCTTGTGCGCATTTTCTTGGAAGGACCAAGAAAATTTCTAACAATAGAAAATTATATTTTATGCTATTCTAGTTATAATATGAGCTTGATTGTACTTCAAAATAGAAAATTAATTTCAATTGATTCCACTTTCCGTTCAAATTTATTAAACTAAAACTTTCGCCCAGATCACAACTGGACAAAGGTTATTTGATTTAGAAAGTTAACAATGCACCGATGCTCTACTCTCCTTGCACCACATGCATGCACGGCCAGTTGTCATTTGGATCTTCACAAATCTCTTTTCATTGACGGATTCATCGACTTTCAGAGATTTCTTTGGACAAAATCTCGGTTTTTTGAACTTTTCATATGGTAAATATTTCTTAGAACATGTTGAAAGATGGACATGCAGATAGATTGCTTTCACACTTGCCCTGCTTCTGACTTGCTTCTTGTTTGAAGGAAGGTCTGGTGGACCTGTTGAATCAACTTTGTGGGAAAAAATAGTGCAGTCCATTGTTCCAACCCCATGAAAATGCTTGGAAAGTAAACCCTTGATTCTGCTCACACGGAGGAAGAAGTAACTACAGAATTAACATAACTCCCAGGCAATCACCAGCATCATTGCACAGAAACTGCCCCATAAGTTTAACCCACCGGCCCAAGGCGAAACTCTGACCGTCCAAATTGGATTAGAGGGGGAGAGTCTCCAGTTGACGACTCGCTCTGCAACTCATTTGCCTGTAACCTCATTTGCACCCTGCTGAACTTAGAGACATGTCATTTTGAGAAAGAAAGAATTTTTTTGAAACACAACAGCTTATTCCTCCAATCAAGTAGTGCTTGCAGACCAATCTGAACATAAAGTCCCATTCAGAGTTGTAGTGTTCGAAGCAAAGAAGTTCTCATGAACTAACTTACGGGTTTCTCTCTGAAGAACAATTCCTCAAGACGTGAAGTAAAGATTCAAGCTGACAAGCTGAGGATGCCGACAGTGTTTTTGATGAGATTATGCTGATCAAACTCGGCGACCCCTGTTTTCGTAGATCTGACAAGCTGAGGTTGCCGACAGTGTTTCTCGCAAATTGTGCTTCATTTGTTACGTGCAACCAGCCCCGAAATTTTTCTCACACTCTGAGGAGTGAGGATGGGTCTAGGCTCCGATTGCAAAAGATTTTTTCTAAAAATGATCCCTTGTATCACTTAAAATAATTAGTCAATGAAAAATGTCATCATTATCGACAATAATTTATGTTTAAAATTTTTCGTAGACAATAAAGATAATTTTCGTTCATTTATGTTTGTAAGAGATACAAGAGATTATTAATCACTTATTTTTTAAGAAACAAATGAAATATTAGAGTCTCTTAAAAACAATTCTATGCAACATTATTGTGAGTGTGCTAACATCAATCTTTTGGGCCTTCTCAGAGGAGTTCAACCCAGAATAAATCATATAATAACTCTAATGCCTTGGGCTGGGAATGCGAAAATTCTCCAATGTCACCTGTGCCCTAGTCTTATGCAAAAATTTCACATCTCCATTATTGCTTTGCTTTATTTATGGCTGTAAAACCTTGAAATTGTTATTTATTGTAGCTTTTTTCATTGCAGCGTCCATGATATAGATTGCTATGCTGTCTCTAATAGCTCTAGGCGATGTGTTATTGCTCCGAGGAGGAAGGGGAGTCATGTCACTGATTCCATTCTCGTAACTCTTCCTTTTTATTATTAGTAAAGTAGGTCCTATCGTCTATGTACTTCTCATATATCCTTTTAAGTAATGAATACAATCTTCTTTCGATTAAAAAAGAAAAGAAAAGTAGGTCTTGTATAACCAACTTGATATGAGATGAATTTGAATTTGTCATTCTTATTTTAATAATTAATTGCATACCCACATCTGTTCATGATTCGATATCGTTTGATAGAAATGTCCGAAAGAAGGAGAAATTGATCTTTTTTTTTTTTTTTTTCTCTGGTAAACTAAATTGATCGATTTTAGTATGCAAAAGAAGACAGAGAAGGAAAGTCAACGATGCTCTCATGCCGCTTAGTATACCTTAGAAGACACCATTAGTACAGAAGCTTCAACGATAAAAAATGTGAGAAATTATGAATACTATCTTTATATGATATAACAATTGGCAAAGTAGAATACTATCCTTATTGTGATATATGTGGGATCTAACCCTAATTAAAGGTTTGTATTGCCATGAGCAAGAGATTCTCAAGAAACATACACTGCGCGCAAACTCATAAGCTCAACCTAATAATAACCAAGCACTCTCGTCATAGCATGACCCAAATTAAGAGATATTAAGTGCATCTTTTGAGCAATCATCATAGTGGCATGGATCAGTTGTCACTCGAATGACACGAATTCAGTATTGCCGCTCTAACACAATGTATAACGCCTCATCATGCCGAAACATACTAGAGACAATACAAAAAAAAAAAATTGAACTTCCTAAAATATTTCGCAGGAATGTTTTCTTGTCTAATATGGATAATTGTCAACTCAACAAGAGCAAAATCATTTCAATGATTGGTAACCGACTGTTGGTTTGATTCAAGAAGAGACGACCATTAGCGAGAGAGAACTGAAGATCACCGGAGACCGATAGAAACATCATCTCAAGCATAATCAGGCATCACTTCTTTTCAGGAACATAATAGGCTTGGAATCCTCATACGCGAGTTGGTCAAATGCAACATAGTTGTGTTCTTTTTTGTACACGAGGCACATGGTCATGATCGTTTTCATGAGTCAACAATTTCATGATGCTTCATTTAAGTATTGTTGATGACATGTAAATTAACATGAGGAAACTAGCAAAATAGGCATTTTTCCGCAACGTCAAATGACTGGTCCCAGGCAAATATGCAATAATGAGATCACTTTTGCATTCACGGCTTTTTGTTTCATGGCTTCATTACATAAGCCATTTTTTCTTGAAGATGCGATGTTCCAAAGTCAACTTTCTCTCCAAATTTAATACTCAGCACGCGTACATATAGCAAGTAGAGTAATATACTTTAGTTGATTTGGTGACGTTAACTGCTTCGTCTAAGGTTAATGGTACCTCGGCATTTCTCAGACATTAAATACCTAGAGGATATTCCTTCCTCTTGGGGGAGATAAAGCTACAAGGAGAAATTGGAAACTGAGGCGTGCAGACACCGGCACATAAAAATAAGGAATGTTGATCTATCAGCTGGTCAACGAAATATTCATTGGACAGGCAAGGCGGCCTCCAGTGGTGTCATAAGACGCCTACTTCTTGGTGAGGATCAATAGTTCATGGCTTCATTATATAAGGCCTTTTGTCTTGAAGATGCAAATGTTCCAAAGTCGAACGGCTTCAATGATTGGTAATCGACTGTTGGTTTGATTCCGAAAGAGACGACCACCAGCGAGAGAGAATCAAGATCACCGGAGACCGGTAGAAACATCATCTCAAGCATAATCAAGCATCGCTTCTTTTCAAGAATGTAATAGGCTTGGAATCATCATACGCGAGTTGGTCAAATGTGTTGAGTAGGTCACTCCCAATTGGAGAGGCCAATGCAATTATGTATATCTGTAGTAGAATATGTATAGTAGTGGGTGTGTAAAAGAAAAAGAAAAAAAAGGAGAAAAAGAAAAAGAAAAAAAAATATCAAAAGTGATGGGGAGATAAATCAACATGATTTTCACATCTAGAAAATCAAGGGAGATTGGGAAAGAAATCAAAGTGATATTCTCGGATCTACAAAATCACGAGAGATTAGGAGATAAATCTACGTGATTTTTATATCATACAATTCTAATTGGGATTGTATTTGCTCTTATAAATAGGAGTCCTCCTCAACGGAGAAGGGGTTACACACAGAGCAAGAATATCATAGCAGCGTAGCGGAAGAGACAGTTTTCTTCTTCTAAGAAAGAGAGTTATCTTTGAGAGTTATCCAATTTGTGAGAGGTTTAGATCCACAAATTGAAGACAGTGAGAGATCCACCTTTGGGTGAAGTTGTATCCCATTATTTATTATAGTGGAAGTTTGAAGTGGACTACGGTCCCGTGGTTTTTCCCTTCACCTTGGAGGGTTTTCCACGTTAAAAATTATGGTGTTATTTACTACTTATCTTTGATGCTTTCATTGAATATCCTATTTAATTTTCACAGAATTAGTAGCGGGAAAAATTATTCGGGCATTCTCCACAAATATTTTTTTTTTCTTTTTTCCCAACAAGTGGTATCAGAGCGAGGTTGCTCTATATATTATTTTTCTATGCAAAATTAAATGGAGGAAAATTTTGGCAACATGATAAAACCGACGCATTCGTTATGCAACTGAAACCAAAGATGGAGGATCTGCTATACATTAAAGATCTTTGGAGGCCAATTGTGATACCGATGGAGGTGCTAGTACCAACGTCCAAGGAGTCAGATCTTGTAGCGGAAGCCAAATTGGCATCGTCTTCTGGTGGCAAACCAACGACAATGTCCGATAGTGAATGGATGGTGCTCAATCGGAAGTGTGCCGCTCAAATCCGACAACGGACAAAATTTTGCTAATGAACATGATGCTGGTGTTCTTTGGCAAAAATTAGAGAAAATGTACGCAAGAACAACAGCGCAAAATAAAGCAAATCACATGCGGTGGCTCGTGAATCTGAAATACAAAGACGGGAGCAGTGTCTCGGAACACATGAGCGAGTTCCAAGGTATAGTAGACCAACTCAATTCTATGAAGATGACATTAGATGATGAATTGCAGGCATTACTGCTGCTTAGCTCCTTGCCAAATAGCCGGGACACACTTGTTGTGTCGGTCGCAACTCGGCTCTGACGGCAAGCTTACCATGGATGTGGTAAAAGATAGAATGTTGAATGAAGAATCTCGGCGAAAAGAAAGTGGAGTCAACCCTGCATCTAAGGCTCTTGTCATTAATCGACAAGAAAATCAAGAACAGAGAGGGAGAAGCAAAAGCCGAAACTTCCGGAATCAGCAATGAGGAAGGTCCCAATCCAACTTCAGACGAGACAAGAAGTGTCATCATTGTGGTAAATTAGGACACTTCATCCGAGAATGCATAATGCTAAAGGCAGAAAAATCAAAAGGTCATAACATCAACAAAGCTAATGAGAACCAGACGAATGACACTACAAATATTGCAGATGAGGTGATCATTATTCAAAGTGATGATTCCATTAACCTTACATCCGAAGATTCGACATGGGTAGTTGATACTGGTGCATCCTACCATGTCACGGCTCATCAGGATCTTTTCACATCATACACCATTGGCGATTTTGGACTCGTAAAGATGGGAAACGAAGGTACATCCAAAATTATTGGTATGGGTAATATTTATTTGGAGACTAATGTTGGATGTAGGCTATTACTCAAAGATGTGAGGCATGTTCCGGACATACGCTTCAATCTTATATCTGCCGGCAAGCTTGATGACGAAGGCTACATCAATTTCTTTAGTGATGGAAAATGGAAGTTCACTAAAGGTAATTTGGTGGTAGCCAAAGGAGAAAAGACTAACTCTCTCTATATCACACAATTCAAGCCATGTAGAGGAGAGGTGAATGTAACCGGAAAAGGAGTCACCACCGAGTTATGGCATAAGCGACTCGGACACATGAGTGAGAAAGGACTTAAGATTCTCACTAGAAAGCAACTTCTACCCAGAATGAAAGGTACACAGTTGAATACTTGTGTCGACTGCATTATGGGAAAACAACATAGAGTAGCATTTCGCAATTCCCCACCATCTAGAAAAGCTGAAATTTTAGATTTGATACATACTGATGTATGCACAATGCAAACTAGGACACTTGGAGGTGCGCTTTATTTTGTAACATTTATTGATGACCACTCTAGAAAGGTGTGGGCATTTGCCTTGAAAACTAAAGATCAAGTGCAGGAAATATTCAAGCAATTTCATATGAAGGTTGAAAGAGAAACAGGCAAGCGATTGAAGTGTGTATGCTCAGACAACGGTGGCGAATACCGAGGACCTTTTGAAGATTATTGCAAGAACCTTGGGATCAAACTAGAAAAATCCGTACCAAAAACACCTCAACACAACGGTGTCGTGGAGCGGATAAACAGAACCATATGTGAAAAAATTAGGTGTATGCTCTCCAACGCAAAGCTGCCAAACCACTTTTGGAGTGAGGCAATGAGGACGGCAGTTGATTTAATCAATCTATCACCTTCAGCTCCACTTAACGGTGATGTACCACAAAGTGTCTGGACTGGTAAGGATATTTCTTATAGCCACTTGAAGGTGTTCGGCTGTAGAGCATTTGTTCACATTCCAAAGGATGAGAGATCAAAACTTGATGGGAAATCAAAGCAATGTATTTTTTTGGTGTACGCACATGAAGAATTCGGCTATAGACTCTGGGATCCTGTTAACCGGAAAATAGTCAGAAGCAGGGACATGGTATTTCTTGAAGACCAGACAATTGATGACTTCGAGAAGCACGAGAAATCTCCATCAACAAACGAATACTCGCTGATCTTGGCCCGCTCCCTCCTATCGATTCTAATAACAAGCAAGCTGAATTTAGGATTGAAGGTAAGACTACTTCAACCGAACTTGAACCTATTGTTGAACAGTCCCATCGTAACCTCAATTGAGGAGATCAACCCGTGAACGACAATCTAGTCGTAGATATTCTCCCAATGAGTACCTGATGCTCACTGACGGGGAGAACCAAAGAATTACCAAGAAGCTTTATTCCACGAGCACAAAGAGGAGTGGTTAAAAGCTATGCAGGAGGAGATGAAATCCTTAGACGAAAATCATACTTATGATTTAGTCAAGTTGCCAAAAAGCTCTAAAAAACAAGTGGGTGTTCAGACTAAAGACTGAAGAAGGTAACTCACAGCCACAATACAAAGCAAGGTTGGTTGTGAAGGGATTTGCTCAGAAGAAAGATATCGACTTCGATGAGATATTTTCTCCTGTATTTAAAATGTCCTCTATCCGAGTTGTCCTTGGCTTGGCAACAAGCTTGAATTTGGAGATCGAGCAACTTGATGTGAAGACCGTGTTTTTACATGGAGATCTAAATGAGGAGATCTACATGGATCAGCCAGAAGGTTTCAAAATCAAAGGCAAAGAAAATCTTATGTGTAGATTGAGGAAGAGTCTTTATGGGCTCAAGCAAGCACCAAGACAGTGGTACAAAAAATTCGATTCCTTCATGGAAGAAAACGGGTTCAACAAAACCACCGCCGATCACTCGTTTTCGTCAAGAAATTTACGACGGTAATTTCCTCATTCTTTTGCTTTACGTTGATGACATGCTAATTGTTGGCTAGGATAAAAGCAAGATCAACAACTTAAAGAAGGAATTAAGCAAGTGCTTTGCGATGAAGGATTTGGGACCCGCAAAACAAATTCTTGGGATGGAAATCTTGCGAGACAGGCAGAATCGTAAACTCTAGTTATCTCAAGAACGGTATGTTAATAAAGTTCTTGAAAGATTTAATATGAATAACTCCAAAGCAGTCTGTTCTCCACTTGCAAATCATTTCAAACTCAGCTTAGAGCAAGTGCCCAAAAAGTGAGACAGAAAAGAAGGAAATGGAAAAAGTCCCTTATGCATCGGCGGTTGGCGGTCTAATGTACGCGATGGTATGTACGAGGCCCGATATCGTCTATGCGGTTGGAGTGGTAAGCAGATTTCTATCCAATCTTGGTAAGGAACATTGGGCAGCAGTCAAATGGATATTCAGGTATCTTCGAGGTACTTCTAATAACTGCATATGCTTTGGTGATGGTAAAACTATGTTAGAAAGTTTTTCGGATTCAGACATGGCAAGGGATGTGGACTCAAGAAAGTCTACATCAGGATACCTAATGACTTTTGCAGGGGGAGCAGTTTCATGGCAATCTCAACCACAAAAATGTGTTGCCCTATCTACTGCTGAAGCATAGTATATTGCGATAACGGAAGCATGTAAAGAACTCTTGTGGATGAAGAAGTTTCTACAAGAAGTGGGCCACAACCAAGAGGAGTATATCTTGTATTCGATAGTCAAAGTGCAATACACCTCAGCAAAAATGCAACTTTCCACTCCAGATCAAAACACATTGACATCAGATATCATTGGATACGTGATGTGTTGGAAGAAAAAGCCCTGCAGCTGAAGAAAATACACACCGACAACAATGACTCAGATATGATGACAAAATCTCTATCTACAATGAAGATGCAAGCCTGTCGAACTTTTGCAGGTTTGACACCTTCTCCTAATTGCTCGTGAGGGGAGATTTGTTGAGTAGGTCACTCCCAATTGGAGAGGCCAATGCAATTATGTATATCTGTAGTAGAATATGTATAGTAGTGGGTGTGTAAAAGAAAAAGAAAAAAAAAGGAGAAAAAGAAAAAGAAAAAAAATATCAAAAGATATGGGGAGATAAATCAACATGATTTTCCACATCTAGAAAATCAAGGGAGATTGGGAAAGAAATCAAAGCGATATTCTCAGATCTACAAATTCACGAGAGATTAGGAGATAAATTACGTGATTTTTATATCATACAATTCCAATTGAGATTGTATTTGCTCTTATAAATAGGAGTCCTCCTCAACGGAGAAGGGGTTACACACGAGCAAGAATATCATAGCAGCGTAGCGGAAGAGACAGTTTTCTTCTTCTAAGAAAGAGAGTTATCTTTGAGAGTTATCCAATTTGCGAGAGGTTCAGATCCACAAATTGAAGACAGCGAGAGATCCACCTTTGGGTAAAGTTGTATCCAATTATTTATTATAGTGGAAGTTTGAAGTAGACTACGGTCCCGTGGTTTTTCCCTTTACCTTGGAGGGTTTTCCACGTTAAAAATTATGGTGTTATTTACTACTTATCTTTGCTGCTTTCATTGAATATCCTATTTAATTTTCACAGAATTAGTAGTGGCAAAAATTATCTGGGCATTCTCCATAAATATTTTTTTTTTCTTTTTTCCCAACAAAATGCAACATAGTTGTGCTCTTTTCTGTACACGAGGCACATGGTCATGATCGCCTTCATGAGTCAACAATTTCATGATGCTTCATTTAAGTATTGTTGATGACAAGTAAATTAACATGAGGAAAATAGGAAATAGGCATTTTTCCGCAACATCGAGATGACTGGTCCCAGGCAAATATGCAATAATGAGATCACTTTTGCATTCACGGCTTTTTGTTTCATGGCTTCGTTATATAAGCCATTTTTTTCTTGAAGATGCGATGTTCCAAAGTCAACTTTCTCTGCAAATTTAATCTCAGCACGTGTACATATAGCAAGTAGAGTAATATACTTTAGTTGATTTGGTGACGTTAACTGCTTCGTCTAAGGTTAATGGTACCTCAGCATTTCTCAGACATAAAATACCTAGAGGATATTCCTTCCTCTTGGGGGAGATAAAGCTACAAGGAGAAATTGGAAGCTAAGGTGTGCGGACACCGGCACATAAAAATAAGGAATGTCGATCTGTCAGCTGACCAATGAAATATTCATTGGACAGGCAAGGTGGCCTCCAGTGGTGTCATAAGATGCCTACTTCTTGGTGAGGATCAATAGTTCATGGCTTCATTTTATAAGGCCTTTTGTCTTGAAGATGCAATGTTCCAAAGTCAAACGGCTTCAATGATTGGTAATCGACTGTTGGTTTGATTCCGAAAGAGACGACCACCAGCGAGAGAGAACTGAATATCACCGGAGACCTGTAGAAACATCATCTCAAGCATAATCAAGCATCACTTCTTTTCAAGAATGTAATAGGCTTGGAATCATCATACGCGAGTTGGTCAAATGCAACATAGTTGTGCTCTTTCCTGTACACGAGGCACATGGTCATGATCGCCTTCATGAGTCAACAATTTCATGATGCTTCATTTAAGTATTGTTGATGACAAGTAAATTAACCTGAGGAAAATACGAAATAGGCATTTTTCCGCAACATCGAAATGACTGGTCCCAGGCAAATATGCAATAATGAGATCACTTTTGCATTCACGGCTTTTTGTTTCATGGCTTCATTATATAAGCCCTTTTTGTTGAAGATGCGATGTTCCAAAGTCAACTTTCTCTCCAAATTTAAAACTCAGCATGTGTACATATAACAAGTAGAGTAATATACTTTAGTTGATTTGGTGACGTTAAACTACTTCGTCTAAGGTTTAATGGGACCTTGGCATTTCTCAGAGATAAAATACCTAGAGAATATTCCTTTTTTTTTTGGAGAAGATAAAAATATAAGGGGAAATTGGGAGCTAAGGCGTCCGGACACCAGCATGTAAAAATAAATAATGTAGATCTATCAGCCCGCCAACAAAATATCCATTGGATAGCCAAGGGGCCCCAGTGGTGTTGTAAGGCACCTACTTCTTGGTACTAGTTCGTGGCTTCATTATATAAGCCCTTTTTCTTGAAGATGCAATGTTCCAAAGTCAACTCTCTCCAAATTTAAAATTCAGCACGCGTACATATAACAAGTAGAGTAATATACTTTTGTTGGTTAGGTGACTGACGATTTTACTGGAATTGGGAGTGATTATTTTCTTTTAACTTCTGTTCTTAGGATTTGAAATATGGAATACATTAGTTAAAGCAAGCAACCATTATAATAGAACGAGACTAAATCACGTCACACAGAGAGTTAATACAAATACTAGCCCTAATCAAAAAAGAAGGAAAAGCAAAAATTTATCCCAAAAACATTGGTTGGTTTGAGCAATGGTGTGGTACGTTATGCATGCCGAAATAACTAGGAACCGAGCCAAGTCGAGTTGAATATAATATACTACCCAACTATTACTCGTTAAGAACAAGAAAAGAAAATTGCGAGTAGTACAAAAGATAGGTCTGTGCGAAATGGTTCTGCTATGCTATTTTCCAAACTTGGGCTTGGTCTCTTTATTAGAATACGTACATCAATATAGAGCAAAAGGCATGCAATGCCCTAAGTAATTCTACGCCAATTTTGTCCTTATTGAAATATCCCCATCGCTTGACAATAGAGTTTATATACTTTTAATATATATGTGGTCTCTCTCCACCTATTAGCTTAAGCTTTGGGGGTTTGACTTTCTAATTTGATATTAGGGTCAAGTACTACCCTTTAATAGAATAATTAAATATTAAACTGCGCATTCATCTAATAGTTTACACTTTTAGAATGGTTGATTTAAGAGGTGTCTATCTTCCTCCCCAATTATATATTTTCATGGTTAGTACTAGGTAAAAAGACCACACTAAATGTGAGACGGATTAATAGATATCAAGATAGGAGGTTCTTGTTTGCCTTCCCTTCAGAAAAATTTTAAGTTGTGTAGAAAATATTATAAATATCAATCATATTTTTTTTATTTACGCGAGCAACGAAAGGAGAAAAGGTATCCTAAAAGACGAAATTTGACGAGAGACGATTAAATTGACTGAGTTATAACTATAAACAAGTCAGGGAATCCAGAAGCCACCAGACATGGAATTTATCCCCAAGAGTCAGAAAGAACACTCGAGACATGCGACACTCAAGGCTACTACTCTGGAATCTTGGGTGGTTAAGTTGGCCAAAATGGTGCCCCTGGCAACCGAGACTGAACTTAAGTTGAGACGGTACCGTGAAGGGGACCACACTGAAAATGTAGCTCTAACAGTTCATGTAAGAATTTTCTTGATGTGTGCTACATTAATTGAGATTGTAATTAACTATTCTTACAGAGTTGATCTAATAAAGTAGGATATAAAGTTTCTTAACAGTCGAATATGGGCCTGGTTTGTGTGGGCCGAATTGGGCCTGGCCCGTGATGAGAGGGCCCGTCCAAAACTCTATAAATAGGTTAAGGTCCCTCCTCTAGCCTTCACTTTTGCGATTAAAAACACACGAACCCATTTTCTCACATAAGGAACACTCGTGAGAGGCAGTCTCATCGATCCAGGGTATCGAGGGTCATAGAGGAGAAGATCTTCAGCGTTAAAGGCCCGGATTGTTGTCGTTTTGCTCCAAGAACCATGGATTCAAAATCAGGTAGGCAAATCTTCATCTTCTCCTTTAGGATGTTTGAGTTTCTAGCTATGTCGATCTTGGGAAGCTGTTCCGACGGCCTACATATGGTATCAGAGCTAGCATAAACTAGAACTTGAACATAAGGAGTTTGCCCCGTTTTGAAGAATTTATTCGTTGAAACTTGATTTTGATTGTATATTCGGATTCATTTTGTCGAGCCGAGTATTTTCATGGGTAGCATGTCTCTGACGAAGGCCAAATCTGCTGTCTATACCCATTTCGGACTTGACTCAAGCTCGGAATATTTTGCTTGTTTTTCATGATTTTTGGTCCAATGAAAGTGAATTTTGATTGTATGAATGGCTTCTACTCTTCCATACGAGCATTTTGGTGGGTAGAACATCATCGGACAATGTAGGAAACGGCCTCACGCGCCACCACGCGCCCAGGCAGTGCTAGGAGTCGACAACACACGCCGCCACGCGGCCTCACGCGCCGACGCGTGGACCGCCACGCGGCCTCACACGCGCGTGCGCGCTCATGCCCACCGACTCGTGGACCACCTTAGCAGTGATGACGTCATCCCGCCGACTCGCCACCACCATGGACAGGTGTCCACTGATGACGTCATGATGACGTCACGTAAGCAGCCTTACGTGCGATCGCCACGTGGCATGTGACGTCACCGATGACGTCACAACAGACCCGACCTGGTGTTGACCGGGTCGACCCGACCCAGGTTGACTGGTTTGACCCGACCTGAGTTGACCGGTTTGACCTGACCCGAGTTGACCACTTTGACCCGACCCAAGTTGACCGTTGACCGGTCGAACCCTTAGCCGGTCAAGCAGTTGACCGGTTCGACCGTTGACCGGTCGGACTGGTAAAATCGGCTTTCGGACCGGATCGGGACACTAGTGCATGCCGCTCACGCGCCGCACACTCTAGCGGCGCGTGAGGGCACGTGTCACGTATGTTTGGCGCGTGGTTGATGTTGACGTGCTCGTATGTGAATTTCCTATCTTATGGTGTATTTATTTGCATCGTTTAATGCCTTTAAGGGTATGAAATTGTGTATGAAATCATAAAGACGTGAATTTTGACGCAATTTTGGAATATTTCTGCATGGTTTGGGAAACACAATTACATGCTTATGATTATATGATCACTTGAGGAATATGTATAGTGTTGATTTATTAGTAGTGTGTATTAATGGATGGAGCAATGCAATTAGCATCACTTGTGATTTTAGTGACAAACAACCCCTGTCATCAAGTCTAAAATCACATGTGAATGGTGAATGTGAGTCATAAAATTATATCCCTGATATGAGAGAATTTCGGTGATTCAGTTGGGTTGTGACCGCCAAAGTGGCACATTTGATTGGATTTGAGAAACAGTCTTATATCGTAATGGGATGTCTCATGTTCTGATGCATGATTATACTCCCAAAGGAGGTGATTGTGCATTAGTTTATGGAGGGATACATGTACATCATATGGTTGAAAAGTGACTAACCCTAGTGGTTCATGCACCCAAAGGTGGTGAATTCGCAAAAGGTTAGAATATATTTTCATGGACGCTATCATGTGAAGAGTATACAATTGCATGTCATATATTCTGCCCAAAGGTGCTTATATGATGATGTATGTAGCTCTTGAGATGTGTGTTTAGTACTCACATGATGCTAATTATATGTATTGCTTGTATAAACAGTCACCTTCTCTGTAAATAGCAATTCCATTGCGAATGAGGTTCTTACTAGATCAAACTTTAAGAAATGGAAAGAGGATTTTCTGTTTAGGATGGAGTTAGCAGATGTTCATATTGCTCTTACTGAGGATAGGCCAGGTGACCTTACTGATGCCAATACAGAATTACAGAAAGTACGTTTGAGCAATAAAATTTGCTTGCTCATTATGAAACGGTCAATTCAGGAACATTTGATGAGTGGCTTGCCAACTGACTATACTGTTAAGGAAATGATGGAAGCTTAGGAGGCTAGGTATCGTGTCTCTTCCAAAGTTGAGATAGGTACACTTATGCAATCACTCTTCAATATGAGGTATGATGGTTCGACTGGAGTTAGAGATTATGTGCTTAGGATGGTAGATCTTCGGACAAAACTCTGAATTCTTCAGGTTGATATCCCTAAAACTTGCATAGTGCATCAAGCATTAAATACTCTTCCTCCTGACTTTGGAATTATCAAGACGAACTATAGTTCACAAAATGAGACTTGGTCAATCAATGACCTTATAGTTAGAGTGGTGGCAAAGGAAGAGAAAGTGAAGAAAGAAAGAGGGCATCTTGCCATGTATGCCTCTAGTTCGCTCACAGAAAGGGTAAATGGATTGCACATCATAGAGGAAATCTTAAAGCTATAGGTGTTTTTAACAATATAGCTCCTAAGAGAGGAAATCCTGATTATGCTGGCCCCTCCACCACTATGGCTCCTAGAAAGGCGCCTTTTAAAAGGGAATGTGTCCTTTGCTACTTTTGTAGGAAGAGGAGACACATAAAGAAATACTGTGATAAATATAAAGCTTGGTTGTCTAAAAATGAGCATAAAGGTAATGATTCTTTGGCACTTGTTTATGAATCCAACCTATCTGAAGCCCCATCCAGTTCTTGGTGGCTAGATAGTGGTGCGACTAATCAAGTTGCATTTACCATATAGGGATTCACAATAGAAGGATGCCAAATCAGGATGAATTAAAGCTCACTGTGGAAAACAATGACAAGATCGACGTTGAGTTCGTGGGAGATGTCATTTTGATTTTAGACTCTGGTTTTAATATGATATTCAGAAACACTTTTTATGTACATTCCTTTAGACGGAACTTAATCTCCGTATCATGTTTGGATATGTGTGGTTACTCTTTTGAAATAAAGAACAATACTGTATCTATGTTCTTTAGTTCAAATAAGGTTGGGTGCTGCAACATGTTCAATGGATTGTACAGATTGTGTTTATCTCCCAATGATATATACGTCGCTAATACAAACTTGAAAATGTTGTTCCCAAAAGACCTCTACCTAAGGAACAGTCTTATGCATTATGGCATAAACGACTAGGTCATATATCTAAAGAAAGAGTAGAAAGGCTGATAAAGACACACATCCTGCCTACTCTTAAAGGTGACCTAGAGACTTGCATAGACTGTTGTAGAGGAAAGATACTAAGATAAAGAAGAAAACCGCAGTTCGAAGTTCTAACTTACTAGAAGTCATTCACACTGATATCAGTGGACCCTATACTGCAACCTTGTGTAGAAATTATTATTTCATCACGTTTATCGATGATTATTCTCGGTATGGTTACTTATTCCTGATTAAGGAAAAGTCTTAATCTCTTGACAAATTCAAGATTTATCAGACTGAAGTTGAGAAACAGTTAGGAAAGGTAATAAAGGTGGTTAGATATGATCAAGGTGGAGAATATTATGGTAGACATGGCAACGTTGGGCAAATTAAAGGGCCATTTGCTAAATACTTAGAGGATATTGGGATAGTGGCTCAATTCACTATGCCTAGAAGTCCTGAACAGAATGGTGTGACTAAAAGGAGCAATCGTACTCTCATGGATATGGTAAGGTATATGATGAGTAGGACTAATTTGCCTGACTTTTTATGGGGTGAGGCTTTAAAAACAGCCCTTTATATGTTGAATCGTGTTTCTACCAAAGCTGTTACATCGACTCCTTTTGAATTATGGACTGGACGCAAACCACGTTTGAATCATTTCAAGGTCTGGGGATGTCCTGCAGAAGTAAGATTGTATAATCCAACATTAGGTAAGTTGTAGGCTAAAACCACTCGATGCTACTTTGTATCTTACTCAGAATATTTGAAGGGATATCGGTTTTATCATCCAAGTGGAAGAACAAGGATTGTGGAATCACAAATGGCTAAGTTTCTGGAATTTGATGTAGCCGAAGAGCATGATTGCTCACAAATTAGTGAACATGACAACATGATGGGACCTGCTATGTCTTTCTCCTTATCTATGTGGACGATTATGGAACCTGTTGTACCACATACTGAACCTGTTAACACTGAGAATCCTATTGATGAAACGGCCACAGATGAAGTCCTTCAAGTTCCTCAAACTCAAAATGAGCTCACAGTGGCTCCACTTAGGAGGTCTACTAGGGAAAGGCGTTCAACTATACCACCGGACTATATAATCTATTTAGGAGAACATGATTATGATATAGGTTGTATTATAGATCCAGTGACTTATATGGACACTGTTTCTTGTCCTCAATCAAATTTATGATTGGATACAATGAGAGATGAGATGCAATCTATGAAATATAATGGCATTTGGGAGCTTGTTGAATTACAGAAAGGTTGTAAGCCCATAGGTTGCAAGTGGGTTTATAAGACTAAAAGAGATTCAAAAGGAAAGATTGAGAAATTTAAAGCCAGACTTGTGGCCAAGGGCTTCACTCAAAGAGAAGGAATAGACTATGAAGCAACCTTTTCTCCAGTTTCTTCTAAAGACTCCTTTAGAGTAATCATGGCGTTAGTAGCTCATTTTGATATGGAATTACACCAGATGGATAGTAAGGTACTTGTATGGAAAGGATATGCTCTAATGTTTTTGAACCATTTGAAAATTTTGCCAAAATATTTGAAAATTCTTTCTTTAAAGAATCATTTTCTTTTATAAGTAAATCTCGACTTTCTTTTGTTTTTAGAAAATATTTTTGCAAAATTTCAAACTTTTCTTTTCGAGAAAGATCCTGTTGCCTAAGCCAAGAATTCTCATTTTTTAGTTCGAAGATCCTTTTAAGAGAAGATTTGAGATTTAAGCAAAGCTCATTTATATACTTAAGAACTTTGATAGGAATTGCTGAATGACTTACCTCGATTTCCTCATCAGATTCTGAGTCTGTGTCTGAGTTAGACTCTGATTCTAAGTTTGATTCTGATTTAGAATTTGAGTCTGAGTCTGAATGTGCCATCAAGCATATATTTCCTTACTCGTCATCTTCTTTCATGGTTCTTTTCTACCCATTCTGCTTGTATTTCTTCTTCCACTGAATTTCCTTCCTTTTCTACTCAGATTTTTGAATTTCTTGATCATAAAAGCAAGTTCTTCGTCATCCATGTCATTTTCTCGAGTCTCAGTATCAATAGAATTAGCATTGGCTTTTAAAGCGATGGACTTATTACCTTTGGGATCTTCATCAATGATTTGTTCCACTTCGTAGGATTGAAGAGTGCCAATCAATTCATCAACAAAGAGTGGCATAATCCTCTGAGTCTCCCGGATTGAGGTCTTAACATGGTTCTAATCTTTTGAGAGACCTCGCAAAAGTTTGTTGACCTTCATTGGGAAAGAAATTGGATGACCTTGATATGTCGAACCGTTTAAAATTTCTATAAAACGATTTAACATATCTCCAATCGACTCTCCTAGCTTCATCTTGAAGGATTCATATTAGCCAATCAGGAAGTTTACTTTAGTCACTTTTACATGATCAGTCCCTTCATAAGTGACATGAAGTCTATCCCGAGACTTCTTTAGCTATTTCACATGAAGAGATTCTATTATATTCAACAGGAGATAAGGCGCAATATAAAGAATAAATGGCTTTTGCATCAAGAGCTTCTCTTTTGGATATCTCCGTCCGAGACATAAGAGCGAGGGATCTGGTTTCTTTGTCTTTGCCATTCTTATTTGATGTAGACGTAGTAGTGGGATTGATTCCTTTTTCCACAACATCCCATTGTAAAGGATCTCTGGATCGTAGGAATGCCTTCATTTTGTTTTTCCAAACGTTGTATTCCTTTCCATTAAAATATGGTGGCCTAGTGTTGCTTTGCCCTTCCATAAGTCCTAGTGCCAAGATACTAGCCATAGAAGATCTTTAGATTAAAAGTAAAAACACTTTAATAAAACGAGCAATTGGCTCTGATACCAATTGTTAGTGCTAATATAAACACTTAGAGGGGGGTGAATAGGTGTGAAAACAATTTTTCGCAAAGAACAGTGAAAATATTTTACTTTAGAAACTGAGTCTGAAGAACAACAGACTCTAAGCAAGTTTAGACTTTTAGCAGTTAAATAGAGCTACGAACAAAATAAAGAAGTTCAAGAAATAGAATATGAACACATAATTTATAGTGGTTCAGCTTAAATCAAGCCTACGTCCACTCTCCCACGCTAACAGCCTTCTGGCTGGATTCCATTATGCAATCAACAAGAGATTACAACTTTAAGTGCAAACACTTAATGGTAGATCACACTATCTCACTAAGTCACTTTTTTGGTATTTCTCTCATGATCACAAACGTTTAAGCTCACAAGTGACAAGTGTATGATCGAAGGTCACTCAGATTTTGGAATTATAAATTCTACGCTCCGTCTCTTACTTTTCATCGGTCCTTGATCTCCTTAAATACTCCTCCACTTCCAAACTAGCCGTTAGACAGTATCTTGAGGATCGTCTATCAATCTACCCATTGGACAAATCTGTATCTAGAAGATTTAGTAGCTATTGAGTAATAGAAGTAGAATCCCAAATTGATTCTGATTGCCCATACAAACAGAATCTTGGTTTCCATAAGTAGAGCTTCTTCGTCTAGAAAGTTCTTGTCTTCAAGATCCAATTGTTAATCAATTAGATTAAGTAAATCAAATCTATCTTGATGTAGAATCCAAACCAGATTACTAGCCATTATATGTTTAGGGCTTATGTTACGTTCTGTCAAGTTGTTTTGTTCTAGACATGCTTCGTTCTGAATCTGCTATGTTATGAACTTGTGTCATTCTAGACCTTATCACGTTCTGGACTTGTGTCTCGTTCTGTATGTAAAGTCTGAGAATGTTCTATCGGAAGTAAAGTTTGAGTATCTTCCGTCTGAAGTAGAATCTGAGTGTCTTCCTTCTTCACTTGCGTTCAGTCTGTAATTTGTCAAAGTGAGCAGACTTTGACACAAAGTCTAGGAGTCTTCAGACTTTGAGACAAAATCTGAGAGTATTCAGACTTTGACATAAAATCTAGGAGTCTTCAGACTTTGACACAAAGTCTAGGAGTCTTTAGACTTTGACACAAAATCTGAGTATTCAGACTTTGACACAAAATCTAGGAGTCTTCAGACTTTGACACAAAAGTCTGACAGTCTTCAGACTTTGACACAGAAGTCTAAAAACCTTCAGAATAGACTTTACAATCTGAACGTAAGTCTAAACATATTCTGCTTCTGAACAGATTTACCCTTAAGGTCTGGACACAGTCTGAATAAATTTAGCTCCATCATAAAGTCCGTCTTCTGGTTCTTCCAAGTATAGACTTTGATAAAATCATTTACACATTCTATCATCTGCATAGTCTGTTACTCAACAATTAACTATGTTAGTAGCATTTGATTTATTTTGCCATCTTCAAAACATCATAAGGGATTTCCCTAACACTTAGTCCTTTACCTGCTCACAACCCATTTGCACATTGCCACGCACAAGTTCCAAGCATGTCACAAGTCAATCACATCATCATATATGCATTTTCCAGCAAGTATAGCATCAAAAACAATCATGAACTACTACCGGTCCTAACCGGCAGAAACGGCCCACTAGTCTCCGAGTTTAAATCTAGAAACCTAATCAAACGAGTTCGGCAAATTCTCAAATTTGAATTTGTTGTAAAAGACACATAAAAGAACATTTTTTATGAAGATACCTTAACCCAGATCCTTCTAGATTAAGAGCAGTAAATTGCTCAAACCGTAACAAAAACTGTGTTCGTTTCCGTAAAGTCTGTTTTTCGAAATCGGTTTGGTTTGGGGTCCAAAACTTGTCCGTTTGATCTAAAATTTGACTATGTTAAACTATAGATGTGAAAGACAACTTTTGTGAAGAAACAATTTTGAAATTCGAAACTTAAGAGTTGATAAAAATCCTTGCAATACCAAAAGATCACAGATTCCAAAGACAATTCGAGATTCTGTTTTGAAATGACGAAGCTAAAATATCATTCTTCCCTAAAAATCTTAAGTAAAATATATGTTATATCTGAAGATGTCTAAAAAATTTCTCGAGAAGGAAGCGACCTCAAAATCGTAACACATTTCGATCCAAAAAAATGGCAAACAGCGAGGGTCCAAAAGCCAGATCTGGGGAAAAACCACTGAATTCGACTAAACCATCCACATTAGTGCTAATCCAACCAATTATATCAAAACTAATCCATCTTAAGGCTAATATAACCAAAATAGATTAACAATAATCCATCTTAAGGCTAATCTCACTTAGTATTAATTTAACTAAACTAAGTAGCACTAATCTAACCCCATAAGTGCAATTAACAACCTAATCAAGGATTAGAGAATTAACTCACCAGATTAGCGAGCAAATGGGGTCACGACGAGGGTGACGCGAAGGCGGTGAAGACCCGTGTCTACGGCAGCGCCAAGGGAGGTCCGAAAGGTGCTAAAAAACCACCAACAAGCCCACTGCTTGAGTTGGAGTTTTTGGTTCTGTTCGATTCTGCTTGGGGCTGGTCTCGGCGGCTGTTGGCGAACGGCACAAGTACTGGTGACTGGTGGACGTGCTGCTGGACGGTGCGGTGTTGCTAGAGGCTTGGTTGGACTTTGGACGGTGGCTGAACGGCTATTGGATTTGGATGAAGCGGCTAGCTTAGGCGAAGGCAGCTGGTCGAGCGGCTGAGGAGCTGGTCGCGGCTCCGGGCTATCTCGAATGGGCGGCGAGGGGGCTAGGCGGTGGCTTCCGGGCTGCTGCTGGTTCGGCAAGGGGCTAGAGATGGTTTGAAAGCTCTGGAAATGGAGGTTTCAGCTTGAAGAAATGAAGAAGAAGCGAGGAAGAAGAAGATGAAGTTGCTGCAGCTGGAGGGGGGGACAAGAGACCAATAAGTCAAGCCAAAATATCCTAGAACTCAAGTGCAAGGCCCCCAAAGTCTTCAACCTCATCCACAGCCTCCTTTCTCTCCCAAATCTTCTCCAACAAGCCAAGATGGTGCTGAAATGTTGCACCTCACCAAGGCCTACGAATTTTGTGGCATTCCTCTTGAATTTCACTTCAATTTCACTCTAATTGGCCTCAAATCAATGGCCAAAATGCCAAGGAGGAAGTCCACACTCAATTCCACAATTTCCCTCACCGAAAGATCCAATTTGAAGGCAAAAAATGCACTCAATTTGGCCCCTCCGAATTTCCCGGTCCAATTTTGCCGAGTTTCGATTTTTCCGCCAAAATCCCAGACTTGCCGAAATTTCTTTAAAGGATGAGTCGATGTTCCTAAAATAAATCGTGACATGCTAGAACTTTCTATTCCTAAAATCGGGTTCAATTTCGTGGTTAACTTCAACCGGACGCGATTTTAGCGTGACCTAACCTATTGGGTAGATTTAGGAATTTTAAGCGCATTTGACTGTGGTCAATTATTTTCGATCCACATTGTGCATCTCTAAATTATAGGCGACTCTCGCTTGTCGTAAAAATCTCAAGGTTCCAATTACGGTACCGGGTACCAAACCAACAGAAAATTGGTTAGTGCCTTTCGACGCGAATTTTGCAATCAAATTGAATTGCGTGTGCTTTCATCGAATCGACCTATATCCAATCACTAATCGCTTATAACGGTGCCATATTGACCCTTGTCGATTATCACGGTCGAGCGCTTGATTTCGATCGAATTCTCAAGTCTGTCGCATTTATATTCCTTAATGGCTTCACTAGATAAATTAGTTATCTCATGAGTGGCCAACTCAGAGAAAAATGCCATAAGCACGTCGATGAAAAGCCTAGTTCATAAAGTTGGGACAGGGTCGAAAATCAGGATGTCACACCTTTAGTACTCATTATCTTCTGTCTTATTTGTCATCTTAGTTTTTAATTTGCCAAAATCAAAAGAAACAACTTCTCCGCTTATCAATCAACACTTGTCTCATTCGCTTTGGGTCACTCATGCCGTTTGTCACTCGATGTTCACCTGGTTTGTTACTCCCCGCTCGACGCTCGACACTCACTCTACTTGATGCTCGACGCTCGTCGCTCGCCTCTCTTAGCTAACCTCACTCGTCACCGAACTCATTGGGTCAATCTGGTCCTCGGTCACCTTTTTAGGGAGCACAAAAAATGAAAAAAAAAATTATCGGTTAGTTCCAAGTTGACCGTGGAGTAGGATCGAACCCATTGGGTCAGTCCGATCCTAGGTCACCTTTTCAAGGAGTACAAAAAATGAAACAAAAAAATTATCGGTTGGTCCTGGTTGACCCTAGAATTGGACCAAACCCATTGGGTCGGTCCGTTCTTCGGTCCCAAGCTGAATAAGGTCGATCCTTGGTCTTAAAAATTGAGGACTAGTTTTGTGCGAGTTGGTCTTAGGGTTAGGGGGTGGATCGGCCCAACCTGAACCATGCTCACCCCTACTTGATAGGGTGGTTTAGAATATTAAATGGAGATTGAAGTTACCAAGGCAAAAGCATACATTCATAAGAGTGACAGAGTTAGTTATAAACATTTTTTTATTCCAGCTCACAAATTTGCTGAAGAAAAATGATGCATGTGGAGTTGACGGGGATGGTTATGTGTGGCATTTTAGTCTACCTATATTTTTTTTGTTGGGTTGATTTAGTCTATCTATTTTACAGGTTGAATAAACAAAAATAAAACTCGAAAAAAGTTCGGGAACCTCCCATGTTTTTATCTAATATATAAAATCTATAATAATCACCAATCCCATGATAATTGGGCTCACTAATTTGGCCAAAAAACTATGTTCCAGCTTGGAAGCAAAATCAAGTGAAATGATAGCCAATGGCATTGAACTTCATTTTACACTATGATAAGAAATAAGTTGACAAAGAAAGTTGAATAAACACAACCCTGGCTAGAACATATATTAAAGCATTTAACATCTGCATTAGCATGCAATGTACTCATCATTATGCAAAAATACCACATTTAGATTATCAGTTGCGAATGGAAACATTTCAGTGAGAGAAATTCCAGCTCCACTTGCCATAATGACACCGTCCAAGATAGCCAGCTGTCCAAAAGTAAATAACAAGTGCGGAGACCCTCAAACAACTCTGATGGACTAAAAGGTAAATTCTAGAATCTACTAAATAATTAATGCTTGCAGTTTTTACTGTGAAGATAGGTTGACAAGTTCATGTCAAGTAAAACAACTCTTTAATGGAATATTAAATGCCGAATAATAGATAACAAAAGTAACTTGGAGGACATCATGCCATTAATTTAGAAAATGAATCCCGCTTGATACGGAAGAAACTATGCATATAATATGACTACTAGTCTACTACAAACTGATTGCAGTAAATGTTACTCGCTTTGCATTTGACTCAAGCAACTCAGAGGGAAAAACCTAAATGATTTTTAATTATTCTTCTTTATTAATTGAAGGTAGAGTAATAAGAGCGCAGGAGCTAAACATAAAAAAACAATTAGTTCTTCTCCGAGAAGAATCATGTCAAAAATCACAAGGACTTACTTTCAACCACAATCACTCACTTTGTAACATAGAAAGTCTCCTTTGCCAATTTTTGCTGTGAGATTACATGTTTAGAGTAACATTTTATTGAATATTTTATTGAATATTACTAAAATCATTCATCCAAGTTTTTTCCCAAGATTTCAAAAGTTTGTGTAAGCGCTTTCTAATCATAAGGTGAACTACTTAATGTTTAGTTTGCCAATTTTAGCAATCCGCAGTGTAAGAGTTCCCTATATCAGCATGTGTGTAATGTCTTGAGTCTGCCACTATACACACATTATCCGCTTTGGATTCCACTAGTCTCTCACAGTTTTGTTCCTATAGGCTATACCTAGAAAATGCATATGTACAAATAGAGAACCTCAAGGACTCCCCCTAGGCGATGTGGAATAAGAGACACACCCCCTCCCTACGCACATCCAAGGACCGAGGCATGAACGCACCACCATCCCTGCTCATTACGCATCACCACCTCGGCTATCACATGAAAGCCCAATGGGGTCCAATGTGACATCCTGAATTTTAGGTTCTGTTTTCAATTGAATGAATCCGGCTTTTCATCGACGCGCCTATATTTCTATTCTTTGAGCTAATCACTCATGAGATAACTAGTCCATTTGGGGAAGCCATTAAGGGATTTTAACGCAATAGACTTGAGAATTCGATCAGGAATTGACTACTCGACCGTGCTCATCTGTAGAGATCATTACGGCATAGTTAAAAATCGATCAGGAATCAGAGATAGGTCGGTTCGACTGAGATATGTGATCAAAGTGTGAGTGATTCCACCATATTGCAAAATTCTCGATTAGCACTAGATTGATTTTTTTGTCCTTTTGGTACCCTATACCCATATTTGAAACATCGAGATTTTCACGACCACCGAGAGTCGCCAATGTGTCGAAGATATACATTGTGGCTCGAAATAAATCGACCACGGGTCAATTGCACCAAAAATTCCTAAAACCTACCCGGTAGGCTAGGTCACGCTAAAATCGCGCCAGATTGAAATTAACCGCGAATTTGAACCCGATTTTAGAAATTGAAAGTTCTGTCATGTCACGATTCATTTTAAGAACGTCGAATCATCCTCCAAAGATTTTTTTGCAAACTGAGAATTTTTGCGAAAATACAAAATAGGGCCGTTTTTGTCCAGAAAATTCGAGCGACCGTATTTTATCACGTTTTTGGGATGCAAGATGATTCTATTGGCGAGGAAAAATCTCAGAGGACACCTTGGTGGAATTTATAGGGACCGGTTTAAGTCCAATTGAAGAGAAATTGGTTCAATTTGGGGGGAATTATGTTACAAATTCGTAGGCCATGGGGGGAAGGACTTTTGGACCACTTCAATGGCTTCCTAGAGAAGCTTGTTGGCTACTATTTGGCTGAGGATAGGGCAGACATGGTGGGGGGCCATCTAATGATCAATAGGAAACTTTGGAGGCCAAGGGGACCCTCCACAAGGCAGCTGGCTTCTTCTCCTTCAGCAAAGGCTACTTTCTCCATTGTTGGCCTTAGAGAGCTCCAAAACTTGTCACGCCCCGATCCTCCAAGCACGTGTCCATCCTTGCTTGGTCGATATAATAGCGATGTCCCGGGACGCATCACTGAACCCATTCAATTTAATATACGCATACGAAAGCAAATATAAATCCCTAGACAATAAAACAATGGGATAGGAAAGCAAGGTCGACTTTTTCAAACCAAAACAAACCTTTTATAACAAACAGGTTTATTCACAACATTAGGTCACTTAAAAAAATACCGGCTTAGCCAAAAAGGAACTGTCCTATGACTAACTAGCCAGACAAGTTTGTCGATTCTGTTTCCTCCGCCTTCCCAAACTTCGGGACTTCCGGCTCTCCACGACCATCACCTAAGGACCTGAAAAATTGATCCCACAATGGGGTGAGACTACGTCTCAGCGGTATCTACTCCCTAAGATCCAATTAGGAAGAAAATTACGCCTTAAGGGTTGCCTAAGCACAATCAGGCGTCAAAGGGCTTACCCTTGGCCTCAGTTCCTTCCTGCAAGTCAGTTCAATTCATATATACTAACAATTATATCACTCAATCAAATCCGATCGAATCATCGATCAATCGACCTAGTCGATTACATGTCATCACGACCATCTCTTGGTCGGCCCATTCAATGCTATCTATGAATCCGATCAAAATCCAGGATTCCTCAGTCAAAGTGAAATATAGACAATACTATCTTATCTCCAAATGACATATAGAGTCATCGAGCGAGTATGCATAACATTCTATCTCCAAGACGGCATATAAAGTCATCGAGCCATTATAATATACCTGTGCATAACGTTCTATCTCCAAGACGACATATAGAGTCATCGAGCCGTTATAACACACCGTTGGGTCATACCGTCCTTTCTCTAAGATGACATATAGAGTCACCGAGCCGGTATACAAGCAATTCCTTCTCAAGATGACATATAGAGTCATTGAGCCGTTGAATCATAATGTCCTATCTCTCCAAGATGATATATAGAGTCACCGAGCCAGTATACATGCAATTCTTTCTCAAGATGACAGGAGAG
The DNA here is from genome assembly GCA_017140595.1 of Eucalyptus curtisii. Lineage (NCBI taxonomy): Eukaryota > Viridiplantae > Streptophyta > Magnoliopsida > Myrtales > Myrtaceae > Eucalyptus > Eucalyptus curtisii. The sequence goes on from CM029496.1 coordinate 22,685,432, forward strand.
TCATCGAGCTATAATAGTATAATGTCCATTCTCCAAGACGACATACGAATCATTGAGCCGTTATAGTATATTGTTCCGAAGATACAATCAATTTTTGTCCTTTTTATCATACTTGATAAAGATACACGTGTGTGGGTACACGGCCGGCCTTAACCAAAATATAAGGTTTTCACTTTCGAACCTCCCACTATTTTCAGCAGTCCCAAAATAGATTTTTGGCACTGTAGACCGACGCCCGGTAATTCTCCAATTAATTACCAAAATTATTCATTTTTGGAATTAAATACCCACAAACACCAATTCACTCAATTTTCACAAACCAGTGCTCAATTAAATAAACAGAGAGTATCATTGTAATCAACACAAAATTCCGGTCACTGGCTATCCTGGGTTAATTTCTGTGACATGATAGAACTTTTAACTTCTGAAATCGAGTTCAAATTCACGGTTAATTTCAATCCGGTGAGTTTTTAGCGTGACCTAGGCTACCGGGTAGCTTTCAGAACTTTTTAGTGCAAATGACCCGTGATCGATTTTCTTCGAGCCACAATGAACCCCTTTGACACATTGGCGACTCTCAGTTGTCGTGAAAATCTCAAGATTTCAAATACGGACACAAGGTACCAAAACAATAGAAAAATCAAACTAGTGTCGATCGATGAGAATTTTGCAATTTAGTGGGATCACCCATGTTTAGCCACTCACCTCAGTCGAACCGACCTATCTCTGATCTCTAATCGATTTACATATGTACCGTAATGGTCTCGGCAGATGAACACGATCGAGCGGCCGATTCCTGGTCGAATCCTCAAGTCTATTTGCCTTAAAATCCTTAATGGCTTCCATAGGTAGTCTAGTTATCTCACGAGTGATCAACTCTGAGAACAACGCTATAGGCGTGTCGATGAAATATCCGATTTATTGAATTGAAAGTAGAGTAAAAAATCTAGGATGTCACAAAACTTGCAAAGAAAACCAGCCAAGTCCCCCTAGCCCGTCGCAAGCCGTCGCCAAGCCGTCCGAATTGCCACCGCTCGCCATCGCACCGCCCGCGCCCCGCATGCCAGCCCGTTCGTCCCGCTCGTCTCGCACTATCACGTCATCCCCCGCGATCCCTAAGTCACCGTCGAGCTCGGCCGAAGCCCCATCGTCGCCGCCGTCCGCCACTATAGCCCGTCCACCTATCCCATGCCATTTTCAGCCCAAGTTGGCCTCCGTTCTAGCCCCTCGGCCCATCAACCAGAAGCCGAAACCAGCAAGCCTCTGTGGGCTTTGGGGCCCATTTCGGACCGCTTCCGGGCCTCGTAGGGTGTCGCCGCTTCGGAGTTTGTTACTCGTCTCCGCCTTGCAGTCGTCGTGGACTCATCGGATTTCAAAACCAGTGAGTTTACGCACTAAACTCTATTTAGGGAGTTAATTATGCTTAAGGGTTTATTAGTTTAGGCTAAGTATAGTTTAGGTGGTTAGTTAGAACGGATTAGCGATTTAAATATTTGTTTGTGCATGTTAGGTGGTTAGATCGGCTTAATTAGCAACTAGATAAGCTGTATTATTTATTTAGATAGGTTCGGAAATTTTCCGAGCCCATTTCGGTATTTAATTAGGCTTTTCCATCCTAAGTTTGCATTTTTAGCATTTAAATGTATTTATTTAATTAATTTTGGTATTTGTTTAATGATTTATTATTTTCAGAAAATTATACCGGGATAGTCAGTGATCGGAATTTCGTGCTGATTACAATGGTATGCTTGGTTTATTTAATTGAGTGTTGATTGGTGCAATTGAGTGGAAATTATAATTTTGGGTATTTATCCTAAAATCGTGGAATTTCGATATTTAATTGGAAAATACCAAGCGTCGGTTTACAACGCCAAAAATGTGTTTATGAACTATTATAATTAGTGGGATTTTATAAAAGAAAATATTGCATTTTTGGCTTAGGCCGACCGTATACCCACACACGATTATTTTATTCGAGTATTATAAAAGTGGTGAATTGTCGATTAATGAGAACAGTATACTAAAGCAGCCTGTGGACTTTGATATGTTAGCTTCGGTGAGCTATATTATCCAGCAACTTCGGTGAGCTATATTATCTAGCAGCTTCGGTGAGCAATAATAGATATAGCAGCTTTGGTGAGCTTTAATATATCTATTTCAGCTTCGGTGAGCATCAATATTATATCAACTTTGGTGAGCTATACCATCTATCTCAGCTTGGGTGAGCAGTGTTTGTATCGATCGAATTTGTAGATAGTACTGCTGGTATTGAATCGAGTGAATCGATTGATCGATGATTTGAATTGAAGTGATTGATTGAGTGTATGAATCATACTAACTTGCAAGAAGGAACTGAGGCAAAGGTAAGTCATCTATCTTGTGCGTGACTAGATGGCCTTTAGGCGTATTTCCTTCCTAGTCGGAGTTTAGGGGGTGAACTTGTTGAGACATTGTCTCACCCTGTCGTGGGCTCAACCTTTTCTGGTTCTTCGATGGAGGTTCCTCCTAAACATTTTGGCCAGCCGAAGAAGGTCACCGAACAAGTCTCTCTAATTCCTCTTCCTAGGGGCCAAGGAGCCTAGGTCTACGAACTCGTGAGATCCATTGTCTGGGTTGATGCAGGTCTATCTTGGATAGTATCCCATCAATACAGATCGTGGTATCGTCGCGGGCAAGATGGACCCAGAGAAGGTCCCCTATCAGAATCTAAGATCCCTATGTCAGTACTAGAGATCGCTTTTGGCAAAGGTACGGCTGACCCTCTAGGTGGTGCAGTGGTAGACCCGAGTTCCCCGGAGCCAGAGACCTCAAAGTCTTCAGTTGAGGGTTCGAACGCTTAGAGGACTCGTGGCCTTTCTGTCTTTTGTAGACTTGTAAATACAGACTAGTATTGTATATGACTTAGTCTGCTGTGTATAAAGGTGTATTGTGGTTTTCAAAATTGTGGCCTTGCTTTTCTATCCCATCTTTCTGTTGTTTGGGGATTTGTTTATTCACTTCTGCATGCGCATTAAAATGAAAAAGGTCGGCGACGCCTCCTGGGACGTCGCAATATAATCGACCACCGAGGGATGGGCACGCGCTCGAGGATCGGGGCGTGACATCCAAAGCGGACAACATGTATATAGTGGCGGACTCAAGGCATTACAAAGAGCTGACTCCAAACCGTGTGTGGGGCCACAGCGAGGGTGCTGTGCTCATAAGGAGTGGAGAGTGTGACACTGAGGTGGCAGTGCGTGGGGAGGAGAGATGGCACTGTGTTCGCGCCTCGATCCTCGGACATGCACAAGAAGGGTGCACGTCTTTTGTCCCGCATCGCCTGGGGGAGCCCTAGGTTGGTTTATAAGGTTTGGGATTTTCTATTTGTACATACACATTTTCTATACGAAGCCTAGAGGAACAAAATCGTGAGGGCCTAGTGGGGTCTAAAGCGGACAACATGTGTACAATGGCAGACCCAGGGCTTTACAATGTGTACATGGATTGTAGTTTGTAGGGATATTAGCAATCTCGGTATCACTGGAATCCGAATACATACCGCAAGATGTAAGATTCAAGCTTTTCATCCATGACAAAAAAAGCTAACTCAGAAGCATACTTCAACCACTTATCACGAAACTCGAAGCATCAATTCAAAAACTATAAGACAACAGTTGTCTTATAGTTTTTGAATTGATGCTTCGAGTTTCGTGATAAGTGGTTGAAGTATGCTTCTGAGTTAGCTTTTTTTGTCATGGATGAAAAGCTTGAATCTTACATCTTGCGGTATGTATTACTGGATTCCAGTGATACCGAGATTGCTAATATCCCTACAAACTACAATCCATGTACACATTGTAAAGCCCTGGGTCTGCCATTGTACACATGTTGTCCGCTTTAGACCCCACTAGGCCCTCACGATTTTGTTCCTCTAGTCATAGGAATCTTGGATGAAAGTTTGTTTCTCATTATACCCTACTCTATGATTTCTAGCTAATGATATATAGCGTCAAGAGTTCATGACAGAAACTGAGTGAAATTCAGGAGAAAATCCAAGCCCGGAATTATCAATTACACAGTAGACTGACTATATCTCAAAAGAGCTAAAAAGTGTATGAACCTTAAAAAGGAGGTACTCACACGTGGTTTCAGATTTGTCCCTTGTAGGTAAACGAACATATACAGTATCAAAAAAAATGTTGCGCTCCTCAGTGTTCCGTGCATATATATTGACTATTTAATAGAAACAAAAATTAGGAAAGAAAAGTAGAAGAACCAAAAGGTCATTAAGGGAGTAAAAGAAGATTGATAGCAAAGTTGCATGTTATTTGAAGAGCACTTGAGGGGCATTACTTCACAATTTCCTCCTTAGTTTATCAAACATATCCCCCTGATTCAATATCTAGTTCCATTCAAATACACTAATTCCTAACTGATCTTTCCTCTACAGCCACAAATCCACCATTGCATTGCATATCATCTCAGCAATAAAAATTACTTTCAGATGCTGATAATTAACCCCCCCACATTGTCGACTAGGACATCATTGTCGTATTTATCAATGATTTAATGACACCATGTCGGCAGTTTTTTTAGAAAAGGACCAATATGAACAAAACTGCATATAGTTCAACTCAATTGACAAAAAAAAAGGTCAGAGAGCCAATTGAACATTTTATAAAAGTTCAATATCTATTTGTGCCTTTAACTCTATTCTTATACCATAGACTTTCAATTTCAATGCAGTATTTACTTATAAAGTCACTTTTTGTTTTATATATAATTTGAATTTGACCTCTTTTTACTTCATGGTCGAGTTTGTTATGACCATGCGGCATTAGTTGTGAAAATCCCTCGTTTTAGTTCAATTTGCTCTTACCATTGAATTTGTCAGTGACATAGACTTAATTGATATTTTTATTGTAGCTTTCTTTTGTTACGATTTTCCTGTAAGTTTGTCACTTGGTGGATACAACTTATTGTACTATTATGATGAAGCTCGACGTGATTTTTCTTTTAAAAGAAGCCACGGGATTTCTTCATTTGTTAATTATAAATAAGTTGGCCTAAGAAAAAAAAATAAAAGAAAATTGCCAGGTGTTAGGTGGAGAAAAAGTCAATGTCAACTTCTCGAAATGCAGAGCTCTTTCTACCTCCATGGTAGTCGTCTCTTTTCCAAACCCTAATCCCATTACTACCCACCACCATGCTTTTCATTCCGATGATAGATCATGGCTTTCATCTCTCTCATTTACATCTCATCTCTCCCTTTGTAATTACTGACTTATCCGCAGACCCATCTACTTCCTAAAACCCATCTCCCCACCTATCGACCGACCAACACAATTGCCATTTGTTTTCAGTTGTCTTCCCATCTCTTGCTTACTGCATGTCACTATTGCTCAGATCCGACGTCTGCCTTGCCTTTCGCTGCTCTAGTTCCTGTTTGCTTTGGCCGCACTGACTGCGGCAATGCTCGCCTAGCTCGCCCCTCTTGTCAATTCCTCTGGTGCCCGATCGTGGATGAACCACATCGACCAAGAAGAGGATCCGCCCAATTCAGCTTGTGCTCGCTCACGGATGGACCACACCGATAACGAAGAAGACGCTCGCCTCACCGCCCTGTGCAATCGGTTGGGCCGCCTATGGTCAGAACAGTAAATTGAAATATGGGATGATGAGACACTAATGGAAAAAATAGAGGAATGCAAACTGATTTTGGTGGGTGAGATTCTCTCCAATCCATCCATTAATTTCCAAGCCTTTCAAAACACTATGAAGCGCACATGGCACACTGACCAAGTAGATATATCCCAACGTGAAGCGGGGTTGTATGTCGTTAAATTCAAATATGAAGGAGAAAAACAGAGAATTCTAGATAATGGACCTTGGCTTTTCTCGAATCACCTAGTCATTTTAAAGCCCTGGATACCAAACACTCCCCTGCACTGTTATCACTTCACGACATGCGCTTTCTGGGTTCAAGTATTTGGGCTTCCCTTGGAATGGTGTACTAAAAGTATGATTAGTAAAGCTGTGCAACATGTAGGAAGGGTGCTGGATGTTAAAATTGAAAATAAAGAAGGAACAACTCTTAGAGCAAGGAGAGCCAGGGTTGAAATCAGATTACAGGAGCCGCTCAAGACAGGGCAGCTGATCAGATTGGAAGGGTAGAATATCTGGTTGGATTTTCGGTATGAAAGGCTATCCCACTATTGCTACTCATGTGGCAAACTAGGACATTATGTTATGTACTGTAAAGATTTTCCATTTGATGAAGAAAAAATGGAGGGAAAGGATAAGATGTATTATGGTCAATAGGCATGTGCTAAGGACCGGGAACATAGCCCGTTTTGGTTTACCTTTTATGAAATACAACACTTTCGAGAGGAGGCAGCAGAGATTATACCGGAGACCCCTCAGTCACCCTCTCCTTTGATACCTGTGGATCAGCCACGAAACAGCAAGCATAAGGAAATTATTGAGCTCACAGCTGGGGGACAACTTATTACCATGGCAAAACCGCTCAAGTGGCATCCACAAGTAGGGGGAACCGCAAGAGCCGATGCTCTAACTACCAAGCTCCCTGCATCCGAATAATTTGCAACAACTAAGGAAGCAGCAGAAGGATCATCCGAATCAAAGAAACTAAAAACACACGTCTGAATATAAAAGAGGGACCCATCAAGAAAGCTAAACGGTACAATCCATATGATCTGCATACTTAAGTGCAAGAGGGAATAGATGAATCCATCTCCTGGATACACCAATCTTTGTGGCAGCAGGTTTTGAAAGTTGAGCTATGGTGGCTGGACCTAATATGCCACCAAGCGACAAATGAAGTTAGTCAGTTGGAACTGTCAGGGTTTGGGCAATCCCCTAACAGCTCAAGCCCTAACAGTTCAAGCACTAAGGGCATTAGTGGCCCAAGAAAAGCTCAACGTTCTTTTTTTGATGGAGACTAAAAATCAGGAAGTGGTGCTTCAACGACTTCAAAAGAGGCTGAGTTTCCTAAGCAGTATTGTTGAAAACCCTATTGGCTTGGCCAGTGGCTTGGCGATTTTTTGGAATGATCAGATTTCTATGACTATGGACCGTCAAACTTCGGCTTTTTTTTTTATATGTTATGCACGGATGTTGAGTGTGGAATAACAATGCGCCTCACATGCCTTCATGCGCGGCGATGTACCAACTCGAGACAAAGCTTATGGGCAGACTTGCGACAAATCAGCCACTATAACACTTTATCGTTGGTGTGTGCTAGCGATTTCAATGAAATTATTTATCATTAGGAGAAAATTGGTAAGCGGCCAACAGAACCACATCGCATGCACTCTTTTCGTGAACTGTTAAATGACTACTCCTTGATGGATGTGGAAAGTAAAGGATGTGTATTCACGTGGATCAATAATAGAGACGGAGAGGACTTTGTGAAAGAAAGACTGGATCGGGTGCTATGTACTATGGATTGGCGACTAACATTTCCGGACGCTGAATTTTTGCCTTACCTGCCCTTGGTTCTGATCATAGCTCACTCCTATTAACTACTAAAGCAATCCCTGTCAAAAGACGAAAGGCTTTTACTTTTGAAGCTTTTTGGTTATAGGACCAAGAGTGTCGCACAATCATTATAGATTCATGGAGATCTTTCCAGATTAGAGCATTGACTTTACCTCAGAAGTTAAAGGCTGTCTCTAAGGCCCTTGCTAGCTGGAGTCAATCAAAGTTTTCCAATAGCCATCATCAAATCAACATCCTCAAACGGCAGCTCCAAAATCTAATAAATCAGCCCAATGGTTAGTATGACAAAGCGACGGTTACTAGTCTGAAAGAGAAAATACAGCAATTATGGCAACAGGAGGAACAGTATTGGGCGATGCGATCAAGGATCAACTAGCTTAGATGGGGGGACAAGAATACCAAGTTTTTCCATGCTACCACTATACAAAGGAGACAACACAATCGAATAAGCATGTTGCAGGATGAACATCAACAGTGGGTACACGAACCAAAGAGATTGAAGGAAATGACGCTAGGTTTTTTTGAAAATCTATACAGATCAGTGGGACATCGTGACTATGGGCCTATACTAGCACAATGTCCACTAGTGGTCACAGAGGAAATGAACACTACCTTAGTAGGAGCGGTAACTAGAGAGGAAGTCCATAAAGCAACTTTCCAATTGGGGGCAACTAAAGCACCTGGACCTAATGGATTGAATGGACAATTTTACCAATCTCATTGGGATATTTTATAGGAAGACATATTCCTTTCTATGCAAGAATTCTTCACTTCCAGAGTGATGTGACCTGAGTTCAACAGGACCATTGTATCCCTGCTACCCAGAGTACCACACGTAAAAAGGCTTGAACAATACAGACCAATCAGTCTATGCAATTTCGTCTTCAAAATAATAACAAATGTTCTAGCAAACCGTCTGAAACCATGGCTACCTAAGATAATATCCACGGAGCAATGTGCATTTGTTAGTGGCCATCAAATCCAAGATAACATATTAGTGGTTCAAAAGGTTCTCCATCAACTCAGGATAAGGAAACGGAAAAAGACTTTTCAAGATGTTCTGAAGCTAGTTATGCAAAAGGCCTATGATCGGGTGGAATGGGATTTCCTAGAAGACTACCTACTTTAGCTGGGTTTTCATGCAAAATGGGTTCAGTGGGTGATGCAATGCATTACCACGGTCTCCCTTAGCGTCAAATTAAATGGAGAACCCTTACCTTACTTCCATCCAACCAGGGGACTCAGACAAGGAGATCCTCTCTCTCCGTACCTCTTCATTCTGGTGGCAAACGTCCTATCTATACTTATAGACAAGCTTTAGAAATGGGAAATATCGAGGCATTAAATTAAACAGGTGGTGTCCTACTTTTTTTCGTAGACGACGCTATCTTTTTCTTAGAAGGAAAACTCCCGAAATGCCAAAACTTAGCCAATATACTAAATCAATATTGCCTAGCTATGGGACAAGTAGTGAATCGCAACAAATTTGGGATTTTCTTTAGCAAAACTTGTCTTAATAGCCTTCAAGAGAACTTGGCGAGAGAATTCCGAGTACCTGTGTTATCGAAGACTGGTAAATACCTCAGCATACTGTCAGATTGGGGGAAATCAAAAAGGGATATGTTTGCATGGATTCTGGGTCGAGTAAACTCCAAGTTAGAAGGGTGGAAAGAACAGTTCATTTCTAAGGGCAGTAAGGAAACTCTGATCAAAACAGTAGTACAAGCACTCCCGATGTCTATCTTTAAAATTCCCGTGTCTATTTGCAAGTCTATAGAACATAAAATTGCTAGATTTTGGTGGCAACCTCATTGCAGCAAGTCCGGCATACACTGGAAGAAATGGGACACCCTTAAGAGTAGAAAGGACACTGGGGGACTAGGCTTTTGAGATCTCATCACGTTTAATAAAGCTCTACTGGGCAAACAAGCTTGGCGTCTAATCCAACACCCATTTTCCTTATGGAGCAAACTCTTCAAAGGTCTTTACTTCCACTCTAAAGACTTCTGGCATGCAGACAAAGGAACTAGACCCTCCTGGGGATGGTAAAGTTTACTGCTGGGCTGAGACTCGATATTAAATCAACTCCAGTGGTCAGTCAACGATGGACAACGGATCAGAATCCGAGAGGATAAATGGCTCTCCACAGGCATAATCAGCGGGCTTGCACCTAGAGGCGAACCTGAGAAGGTGGCAGATTTTATTATCCCAGATCAAAATACATGGAATGTACCACTACTTCGCCACAGTTTTGATGATCAGACTATCGAAGAAATTCTTAAAATTCATATTCGACCATACTGCACTGTCGATAGACTCATTTGGAAAGGGAGGCTCAACGGCATGTATACAGTAAAGAGCGGCTACAACTCTATCAGATCAATAGAAAATAGCGACACACATAGCCGTGCATCTTCATCCTATCAAACCCCTTGGAAACTGTGGAGCAAACTCTAGACCATGAAGACCACCCCCAAATTGCGCATATTCATGTGGTCTTTATGCCACAATGCCTTGTCCACAAAAGAGAATCTATATCACAGGCGAATCATACCAACCCGATTTGTAACCTCTATCAAGATCAAATTCCAGAATCTACAGAACATATTTTCCTCTTATGTCCTTGGACGCAAGCCATTTGGACACACTCACAAGTCCAACTCACGATATAATCACATGGAGTCCACAGAATTGACGCTTGGCTAGTAGATCTAATCGAGAACAGCGATGCCTTACCTGATCTGGCGACTATTGCTTCTATTCTGTGGTAGATCTGGAAGGCCCACAACAATTTTGTCTTCCGCCAAAAGATGCCGGATCCAGAACAGGTTGTACAGGTAGCTCTTGCAAACACCAGGACCGCCCGATGCTGTGACAGGGTGTTGCCGAAACAGGGATTACAACCACCAGATCCCAACAGATGTGGCGCCCACCAGAGCCGGGAGTAGTGAAGATCAACATCGATAGTGCTTACCCAACGGCACACAACGAAGGCACAGTGGCGTGCGTCGCCGTGATTCTTCCGGCCAACCGATCGACGGATTCACTAGCAGCATTACCGCTTCCTCGGCACTACGGCAGAGGTGCAGGCACTGAATCTTACTCTTAACTATCTGCTGCAGAAAGGGAAAGCACGGGACCACATTTTGCAGGAATCGGATTGCCTGGTGCTTGTGGAAGCCGTGCAAAACCCTAGCTCAACACCATGGGAGACAAGAGCTTTATTTGCAGAAAGTGCAGCGCTTCTCCCCTGTTTCCCTAACCTCCGGATACGCCACTGTCGACAAGCATCAAACTTCATTGCAGACTGGGCTGCCAAAGCCCATGAGCGTTGTTTACTTCCATCAAATTGGGCTGTCTACCCTCCCCAACCCCTTATGAACCTTCTTTGCTCTGAATCCCTGTACAAGGGTTGTTCCTCTTTGCGTTCATAAATAATATTCTATGCTTTCGACCAAAAAAAAAGACAATGAAATAAAGAAATGGGAAGGGAAAAGAAAAATGAAGAAAATACGGCAAAGTACGTGTGAAATGGAAACGCCTACCAAGTGTCACCCCCACATGCTTGGCCTCCTTGAAGATAGACCCGGGTTGGATTGCCAACACCATTCGCAAAATTCGGAAACGTCACCAGACTCGCCTAACATTGGACATCCATGAATATCACGATGACATGTGTTTGGTACCGCAACCAAACCTTGCAGTGATTCGCAGTGACAGAGGCGCAATCTCCGCAACTTAAGTAGTGTCGATAGATCAGGTAACGTTTTTATGAAGCTCCATTTCCCAATCGATAATTCCTCTAGCGAGTTTGGTAAATCAGGCAAGCCTTTCAGTGATTCACAGTGACTTATGCACAAGTCCCGTAACTTTTGTAGTTTTGATAAATCAGGTATTCTTTCTATAGAGCTCAAACTATGAATTGATAATGCCTCCAACGAGTCTGGCAAATCAGGCAAACCTTGCAATGATTCACATTGATTTATGCGAAAACTCCGAAACTTATGCAGTCTTGATAGATCAGCTAACCTTTCTATGGAGCTGCATTTATCAATATATAATTTCTCCAACGATTCTATTTCTCCCAAATCTCGAATCTCACTTAGCCGTGAGCAACCATGAATACCCAGCTCTTCGAGCTTCCTTAATCTTGATAGACCTGAAAGCCTCACCAACAATTTACAAGTCCACACACTTAAAATATGGAGATTTTCTAACTGTTCGATCTCGATCTCTGTCAACCACCAGCTAGAGAGACATAACGAGGACAAATATCTCAATTCGGAAAGGAGTGTCTGTTCTATTGGTGACTTGATACCGTCCAATCGCAAAAAACGAAGACCTAAGGGAAGCCTTGTAAGATATTGACGATCAGAATAAAATGTGCCGAGTTCTGAATGCTGAGGAGGACATATGAGAGATTGAAAATCATCACCAGATATTAAAAGATGTGAAAGCTGAGGAGGCCACGTCATATCAATGCTTCTATTACCTTGGTATCCTAACGAATAAAGATTCTCCAACATCCCTATGGTCTTAGGTAGCTCTCTCATCTTACTCCCCCACACATGGAAGATCTCCAGCCTTTTAAGATGACCAATAGAGGTAGGCAGATCGATAATATTTGTATGCGGCAATTCTAAGCTAAGCAATGATTCTAGTCCTCCTATGGAGTTTGGTAGCTCCCTTATCTGGGTGGATCCCAGGTGCAATTCCTCCAAACTTTTGAGATCTCCAATAGAATTAGGTAATTCTCTTATCTTACTAAAAATCATAAATAATCGCCGCAGTCTTTTAAGATACCCAATAGAAGTAGGTAATGTTGTAATCTCTGAAGACTGCAAGTCTAGATCAAGCAATGATTCTAGTCCTCCAATGGAATTCGGTAGCTCCCTTAACCGAGTGTTTCCCAAGTTCATTTTTTCCAACCTTATGAGATCTTCAATAGAATTAGGTAACTCTCTTATTCTTGTGTTGAACAAATTTAATACGAGCAATGATCTCAATTTCCCAATGGAGTGTGGAACCTTTCTAAGCCGATAACAATTCATTAAAGACAAGCACGTCAAGCCTGCCATCTCTCCAATAGATGGATCAAGCTCTCGTATACACTGCCCCTCCAACTTTAGACTTGACAGGTACTTTAGATGGCATATTGCAGAAGGCACTGTGCACAATTCAAAATGGGGGTTTCCAGACGACTTTGACGGCTGAACTCCGGCTGCAAGTATTTCCAAGCGCTTAAGGTGCACTAGCTTACCGATGGAGCTACTGATTTGTGGTGACTCTAGACAATGTTCAGCAAAAACCAATACCCTCAAATTCAAGCATGTTGAGAAGTCAGGAGTTGTCGAAAGATGGCATCTCATGAGATGTATAACTTTCAATTCACTATTTGCCTGTGAAACAAATCAGAAATAGAAAAGTAAGGCAAGGGAAATGGCAACAAATGTATATATGTGATCCAAAACCATACCAAGCATGGGCTCCATCCATTCCAATTCTCAGGAATCTCGCTGTTCGAAAGCTTGAGCACGACTAAGTTTCGTAAACATAGATTGACTGCCTTCAAGTTTGAAGGGCAACGATGCCAAGAGAGCCACTTTAAACTTGAGAGAAGATTCTTAAAGTCTCCTGTCAAGTTTCCCCCCTCTAATTCCAACAACCTTAAGTTAGGCAACCATGAAAACTCTTCACTTGCAAAGTCGTGCTCTTTTGGAAGTCCGGTTAATTTGAGTGCTGTGATGTTCTTTGTTCCCTGACAACATGAAAAGGCCGGTGAAGAAAAAGAGTTCATTCTGTGAGTAAATATCGTATAGACTCGTTCTATTAAGTAAATCATTTTGTTTTCTTCAATTTTCGGATTCTAAATGTAAGCTATTAATATCTTTTACTAGATATTGTTAAAATAAGTAATCCATTTTCAAGAAGCATTTAGACCTCTTCTTCTCTGCAAAGGCAACAAAATATCTTGGATATAAGTCCACGCATGCTTATGTCTAGAAATATCTAAAAAGAAAAAAATATATCTCAGCACAGCTCGTCAGAGAATTATCCCATCGAAGTCGGTGGAATTGCTCTGTAAGCAGAGTTTAGAATCGTTCGTCTAACTATGTGGGGAGAAGTAAAACTACTTTGGTGAAATAATAAAATTATATTTTCCTTATCCCATTGCCTATATTTTTTAAGTTATCTTACCTTGTTCTCTAGTCATCCTTTTCCAAATATATCCCATACATACACACTTCCACATTAAATCACAAACTAATCAATGATATCAAAATTATGCTACCGCAATACAACATTGGTATCAGTTCAAAAACCAACAAGCGGTATCATACCAAAAACTAACATACATAAATTATGATAGTACCTTCATTTCACTCAAGATTAACAAATTTTGTTTTTCGGGACACCCAACACGGACAAAAAAAATACGTCTAGGAATGTACTTAAATTTTGATGATGTTTCCTTGATCGAAAAGACAGTAGTTGTGAATAAAATTAACCTTTCTATTCTGCACAACACCCAACGCATCCTTCGAAGACCATAGTCTACTACGCTTCTCAAGGACTTTGTCTTCTTGTCGAATAATCTCTCTTCCAAGGTCTCTAAGCAGGTCATGCATTGATAATTTGTCGTTACCATCAATCTTTATCAAAGACATACGGGAAAGGACAAAGATCTCAACTTTTGGAGAAATATCCAATGCTTTCCACATATAATGTGGATGGATTTTTTCTTCACCGATAAAGTAACATGCAATATCAAGAAAAATTTCTTTCTGTGCATCCTCTAGCATTTCAAAACTGATCTTTAATTTGTGATGGACATCTTGATTGGGAACTGAATCTAATTTCTTCAACATGGCTTTCCAAAGTGGTTTACTTTTTCCGTAAAGAGAGGAGCCCATGACCTCAAGAGCCAAAGGAAGTCCACCGGTTTTGCAAATAATATCTCGAGAAATATGATAATAATCATGTGGAGGGGAATCCATTTCAAATGCATGCTTACTAAAAAGCTGAAGAGCATGGCGATGACACAATTCTCTCATTTGATAGATTTTGAACTCTCCGAAATGTGTCGCAACATTATTTTGTCGGTTCTCCTCTTTGATCGGTAGAAAGTTGGTGTCCCTCGTCGTAATAATAATTCGGCTTCCTAGACCAAACCAATCCCGCTTTCCTGCAAATTTTGTAAGTTGGTCCCACTTATCTAGGTCATCAAGAACGATGAGGACTTTCTTGTCACGAAATCTTCTTTTAATTTGATTAATCCCTGCATCACAGTCAAAAATCTCCACTCCTTTGAAGTTGAGAATTTCTGACAATAATTGTTTTTGCAATTGAATGACTTTGCCACCCTTTGAAGCTTCTCGAACATCGAAAAGGAAACTACACCCGTGAAACCAACTAGAAATTTGATTAAAGATAACCTTTGCAAGAGTTGTCTTACCAATGCCTCCCATACCATAGATTACTAAATAACGTACGTCTGGATAACCTTTATCTAATAGGCGCATGACTTCTTCAAAACCATCCTGAATTCCAACAAAATGATCCGGTAGATTTTTACTCTTTCACTCAACTTGATCGAAACTTCATTGACAATTGATCTAATGAGTTCACCTTGGCTGTCATATTTGATACAAAGGGTTTGGTCAGAAAGATTGCAAATATAATATAAATAGATCAAATTCAGTAATATTGTAAATTAAACACAACTGATCTAATGAGTTCACCTTGGCTATCATATTTGATACAAAGGGTCTGGTCAGAAAGATTGCAAATATAATATAAACATATCAAGTTCAGTCATATTGTAAATTAAACACAAGCAAGCCATGGAAGAAGGAGAGGCAAGGATGGGCGACTGCCCCCCGACCAAAAAAAAATATTGTACATATACTTTGCGGGAGAAAGATACTAAAAATATCAAAAGTTTTTTATACGACACTCACTTTAATGCAAAAAGTTCTCGCTCTTTTACTAAAGTGCTAAATCAAAAAAAAAAAATCACGTAAGTGCCAACGGCAAAAAATTTCGGCCAAATTGGTTACGTAGCATTTGTAATAAAAAATTTAAGTGGCATGTCATAATCTTTTAAAAACGTAGTCCACGTGGACATGCGAAACTATGTTGCTCAGTTCAATGTGGATGAAAAAACTTCACACGCTATCCATGGCAAAAGCGACATCATTCGAACTTCAATAAAAAGGCTGGCCTTGTCGCATCTCTCCCTGTCGCTTACTCGTCGTCACACAAATGCCCTCGCTTGCCATCACTTGCTCATCGTCCATCATAAAAAAGTGCATTTCTGTCTCTATGTCGCTCAATTAAAGGGACAAATTAGGGTTCACAAGAGAAAATTAGGGCTTGTGAGGGGAAAAGTTGGGTTATGAGCCACTGTTGAAGCTTCCGCCCTCCATTTACAAGATTAAGCTATTATTTTGGGGGCAAATCAAAATAAGATGTGAATTTCAGTTCAATGGCCAATTTGGGTTAGAAATTGGGGTTCTCTTTCAATTTGGTGATTAAGGTTTCTAATTTGAGGGAAAGCTACTATATGATCTTATTTATGGCTTTAAATGCTTATTGAACCCTCCGGCGAGCCATTTCGGCTTAAGAAATTAATAATAATAAAACGTCATGTTGGATTTTCGACCAAACAGATTGAAGTTGGCATTGCAAAAATCTTTTTTTTTTTTTTTTTAAATTGGCATTTAAGTGATACAAAAGAAACTTTTGGCATTATAGTGAGTGTCGTTTATAACTTTTGACACTTCTCATGTCTTTCTCTCTCTAATACTTTACAAATCTATAGGAAAGGATAGGGGTGATCGGTTCCTGGTCCAGTCCGATTCCATCTAGGAACCAGGAACCAGACCGGGAGAACCGCTTCCCAATATTTGTGACCAGGAACTGGACCAAACCGATCGAGGACTAGGGACCGAATCGGACCCCGGACTGACCGTCCAATCCGGTCCCATGTAATCGATTACTTAGCAAAAAAATCAAAAAATTAAGAAAAATACAAGAATTGTTACTATTTTTAAATTTTATTGTTATTTAAAAAAATTAAAGTGTATATATATATATATATATATATTTTAAAATGGTCGGTCCGGTTCGGTCTACTTCGATTCCCCCCAGAACCGGGAACCGGACCAAACTAGCCAATTCGGTTCGGTTCGGGCGGTTCCCGGTTTGGCTAGTCCAAATGCGTGCTCACCCCTAGGAAAGGATCAATTACAAGTAGATTTTACTTGTAATTCATGTATTGTTTCAAGCTCTAACTCTTTTTTTTTTCAAAAACAAAAATCAATCTGAGAATCCATGTCAGTTTAATTAAAATGATTTGCAATTGTATATTTTATTCAGGGTCGAAGATGTAAATTGATTTGGTAACAACGAAATCATAAAATTTATAAAAGATGATCCTCATAGATAAAATGTAAATAAAAGCTTTGATCTTCCTTTAAATATATGCACATGATTTTTTTTTTTATCCTTTTTATTGCTCACATATACTGTGTCTTTTGTTTTCTTCGTTTGAAATGGATTAAAACAGTAATAGCTGGAACCATTGTTTTCTATACCAAACCCACAAAAATCGATCTAGAAGTCTAAAAAAAGTTTTATTGTATCTAAAAGATGCAAATCGAATAATGAAATTATTGGGTTTGTTATGTCTTAATAGAGAATTGATTTACAATTATTTTATTTTAGATCTTACCTTGTATGCAGCAATAATTCTTTGGTATACGTTACTTCTTCGTTTTATTTTCTCGTAAGCAGAAGTGCTTTCTCATTGACATTATCGGTATCCCTCGTATGGCAATCTACATTGGTTAGGTAAATATTTCCATTTATACAAAATATTACTTAAATTACAATGAAGTCAACATTAGTGTATTTTGGCACAGAAGTTCTTGCTAAAAATAACTTTTAAATTTTCTTATTGTATCAAATAAAGAATCATCAAGAAAAAAGTATTTGTCTTTTGCAAATACATATTTATGTTCACTTAATGTGCAATAAGTTTATTCTTCACGCTCGTGTAAAAGGAATTGTTTTACTCTATATTTCATCAATGACTTTGGCCTCCCCTCGACTTAAATCTGGGCTCCTCCCTGACACAAATTAATAGAGCCTCTTTTTACCAGAATAAAAGAATAATTTTCTTTGAAGAGAAGAGGTCCTGTGATTTCTAATGTGTTGCATTAGCACGCCAGAATGGAATAGACAGACAATGGAATTGAATGGAATAATGATTCAACATTTATTTTTGTTTGGTAAATAGTGAATATGAAATGGAAATGATATTTAATTGGAAGAAAAAATGTTGTACGCATAGTATTGCATGCGAGTATTCTAACAAATACTAATGAATTTAATTAGTATTGTTCTTACATGTATTTATTATAATCATTCCATTTAAATTAAATTAAGAAAAAAATTCAAAATAAGGGCCTGGAGTACCGTCATTTTCTCAAATAATGGCTTGAAGTGAATCTTGTGTCAAATAAGGGCCTGAAGTGGTCATGTCAATCTCAAATAAAGGACTAAAGTGGCTATGACAGTTTCAAATAAAGATTTAACCACCGGCTGGCTAGATATTCTAGCTAGTCAATGGCATTTTTGTTAAAATACAATTATAAATTTAAATTTAAATTTTTCATTTTATTTTTTCTCTTTTCTTTTTTTTCCCTTTCCAGTGAGCGCCAACGAGGGCTCGACGACCCTCTCTGGCCACAGACAAGGCAACCCTTGCCTAGATCCGTGAGGGCTAACCTCGCCTATGGCCAGCAAGGGCAACCTTGCCGATGGCTAGCCACTAGTGGAGAAGAAAGGGAAACTAGAAAATAGAATGAAAAAAGGAAGAAAAAAGTGAAGAAAAAGCTCAAAACAGATAAAGGACGAAAATACTCTTGACCAATTTTAAAGTCAAGTTATTCTTTGAAACTGATAAACACTTCACCTTTATTTGAAATAAAATCCACTTTAGATCTTTATTTGAGAAAATGCAGGCACTTCATACTCTTATTTGAAACAATGTCCACTTTAGGCTCTTATTTAATAAAATTAGAGTATTTCGGGTCCTTATTTGGAATTTTTCTTTAAATTAATATACTTTGTAATTGTAATCGACTAGAATTAATTTATATTTTTTAAATATGATTAAAACTATTAGATATTTAATATCAATCATATTGTTCATTTTTATTAACTATTAATAGCAATTATTATCATAATTGATTCTTAAACGTAATTGATATTTTTTTAATAGTAATTATATTATTCATTATATATAACTGACTAATAAAAGGTTCAGCCTTTATTTACTATTAGTGTTGACGCACGCGCGCTCTGCGGTTGCGTAGTCTTGCAAATTACGTACGAAGAGAAAGGAATCGTTTTTAGAGGAATCAAGTGACCAATTAATAGAGTGGATGTGTAGCTGGTAGTTATTATATAAGTGTGAATTGAGTGATAAGTTAACAAAGAGAGTTTTAACTTTTGATGCCAGGATGGGATATTTTTGTATTATTTTTAAACAAGAAAAACTCAAACCTTACCCTCTATTTTTGATTTCCCATCCTTTGATACGAGCGACCTCTTTCATAGCCTCCTTCCATTGTTGCACTACTTCGCAACCAAACTTCTCTTCTTGCTTCTGTAGAGCGTCTTGGTATAGCCTAGTTTTGAGCTTGACATCGTCGGGATCCACATCATAGAAAATCGGCATGATCATTGCTTGGCCGTCTCTATTTCTCAAGCAATCTACCATGTATTTTAGCTCACGAAGACACCAAGCACTGGACGCGTAATTTCTAGAGAAGATGGGCATAAAGATTGTGGTGCTCTTGATGGCATGCTCCAATTTGCCTTTGATCGCTTTGCCTTTGTTGATTTCTTCATTATCTCTGAAAACGCGAATTCCAGCTTCAATCATGGAGTGATAGAGGCAATCTGTAAAATTTAAGCGAGTGTCGAGCCCTCTGAAATTCAAGAACACCTCATATTCAAACCCCAGAAATGACTCAGCGTCACCTCTATCTATCGCTGATGCCGTTGTTTCATCTCTCCTCTCCATCTTCAAGTGTAGCGATCGAGCTCAATAATGAGGAGAGATGCAAGAGTGGTGTCTGGTAGATGTGACTTTGGAGGATTATGGACGAGCCTGAGACTCCTGGGAAGTCTCCTTCGTTGCTTTGCGGTTTTTCTTGAAAGGGCGAGGAATTGAAGATCATTGTATGAACTATTCTAATTGATAGTATGAGTTTCATTATCCTCCATAAAGAAAATACATAATTTGGATTGATTCCACTTCACGATCAAATTTTTTAATAAGTATGAACATAAACGACAAGAGACACAAGAAATCACAACCCCGGATTTGACGTTGTTTGGGCCAGATTCGTGGAATATTCGTGAAATATTCCTTGAGAGATGAGTTTATGAATGGTGGGAGACGTCACCTTAGGCATAAATATCTAATTCGGATTAAGAAAGTGTAAGGAGTCTGCCGTGCATTCCTGGAAATGACTTGGAACAAGCACCCAATCCCAAGTGGCAAATACAAAACAGAAAAATTACCAATCGTGCCGAGATAAGATAAGAATGAACCTGCGAAGGAAAAAAAAAACATTAAACATGATTAACCAAATAAATTCTTATCGGGCATACACAAAAGAACAAAAGAGCAGGAGGACAAAAGCAAGGGGCGGTTGGCCGGCGCAGTAAATAAAAATGGAAGGTGGGGAGTGGGCATCAAAATTGGGACTCGGTCTCAAACATCCTTTCTTCACGAGACCAAAATCCACCCTTCAACTTCACTCTGTACTCATTGAGAGTTGCGATACCTAACGGCAACATAATCCGTGTGAAGAGATTTTTCGGTTGATTACATCTTAATGGACCTATAGAGATAACCTCACCAATCTAAAACTTTGAATTGTGGGTGGTGTGAAGAAGCTGTGAGCCAAACTAAATATTATATAACAAGTGTGTAACCTTATGATTATGTCCAAATGGGATAAATAGTGCTAGTCGCCACTCCCACTCTTTTCCCGAAAAAGAAAAAAAAGGATTAGTTGCAAAACGAAATTCAACTTGTTCTTTTTAAAATCATGATGCATCCTTTGAATTCTCAGCTATTTTTTCAATAAGTGATATATCAGAGTTTTGTGTTTTTGAAGCAAGATATCTAGTGCACCCTATCTAACAACTGCGCACATAATGTTGCTAATTTTGTAATTTTTCTCTTTATAACAATAACACTTGAAAGGTGCAAAAAGAACCTAAAACACTACCTAATTTTATAGGTATAACTGGAGCTTAATCCTCGAGATTTTCGACTGTGTACGATCTAAGAGCGCAAGCGGTGCAAGAGTGAAACTTGGAAACGGTGGGGACGTCATCATAAGCATAGACATATAATTCGTATTAAGAAAGAAAAGGGACTTTGTATGATGGGGATTCCTTGGAAATACCTTACAACAAACCTCAATCAAAAGTGACAAAGACAAAAAGGAAAAAAATAACAAAGGATCCATGGAAAAAAATAAAATAAAAAGATAAGTGACTAATTAAAACTCTTCTTTGACAACCATTGGGATTTACCCCAGTGGCCACCCTTTTCACATGGAAAGAAAGAAGCAAGGGGCTTGAATCTCCATCTTTTTAAGGGGGTTGCGGTAGAGACGATTTAATTTCAGATGCTGATTTCGATTATCACGCCTTGTAAATTTATAGAACAAAAGTCTAAGAGTGAGAGTTAGAATAGAAATAGAGTAAGACCAAAAAAAAAAAAAAAAAACTCTTCTTTGACATACACAAAAGAACAAAAGAGGTGGAGGACCAAACTTGAGACTCGGTCTTAACGTCATTCCTTTCATCAGACCAAAACCTACCTTGTAGCTTCAACCTCATTCGGTGCTCAGTGGATATTGCATTGCCTAATTGTAGCATAACTCATGTGAAGACATTTTCGGGCGCCTAACATTTTGGTGAGGTGGTGGTGAGAGACTTTGCCAATCTTGAACTTTTGAATTGGGGCAAAACAATAGCCAAAGTGCGAAAACTTGGTACAGGAGGACACTTCAGTACCAAAAGTTAGGAAAGTGACACTTAAGTATCATTTTTTTTTTAAATGGGACACTTGAGTGCCAAGTTCAGCAAACCCCACAGAAAATCCTACGTGCTAATTTTATATTAATAGCACTCACTTACGTGGCTCACCGTAGGCCGACAACAGTGGGGGCAAGGTTAGCTGAGGTCGCCGGGCCCTGGCCGGGGGTTGACAACCTTGGTCGACCGACGGCAAGGGCCTACGAGCCCTCGCCCAGATTTAGGATGAGGGGCAGGTCATCACCCACTGGGGCAACCTGCTGGATCTGAGGGAGAGTCGTGACATTCGCTCCAGATTTGGGTGAGGGGTCACAGGCCCTTGCCACTTGTAGGCAAAGGTCGCCCCCCTTGGCTAGGTCCCGGCGACCCCGGCCAGGGATTTTTTTGGAAGGACTGCGGAAATTTCCTTTGATAAAAAAATATATTTTATGCTATTCTAGTTAATAATATGAGTTTGATTACCTTTCAAAACAGATAATACAAATTTTCAATTGATTTGACGTTCTAATTTATTATACTAAAACCTTCCCCCAGGTCACAACAGGACGGAGGCTACTTAATTCAGATAGTTAATAATGCACCGACGTTCATGAATTTTCATAGAACCCTATCTTCATACGTTCTTTCGTTTTTGTTTAGATTGTTCCACATCAATTATGAAATGAGTTGGTGGTTAATTTATAAATATAAAGAAAAGTCTCACCCTTTAAGCTAAATGCCCAAGACCACCCAACTCTGATGTAGAGCTGATGGTTGTGGTTTTTGGACAGGTGAACGTTATGGTATAGCAACATGAGCCCATAAGAATGAAGTTAGGCCAGAAAGATACCTGGATTAAAAAGGAGCAAATCTAACACTGGAGCTCACACATGAGGAGGAGATTATTAAGATGTACATGCCAATTGTGTTAGAGAAAAGTATCAATCCAAAGAGAAAAAAAAAAATACAATGAAACATAAGTGGCCAGTTCAATTCAAGGGACGGCACTTCATTCACATCTTGTGCTACTCAATGGGTGAGGACCCCACCTGTCCATATCAAATTGGCCTTGGAAGTACGTGAAATTGTCCACTTAACCTCAAAGAGTACTTCTAATTACGCAAGGTCCCCGGTTGTGATATTAGTGCTTGAGCGCATCTTAGTCAAAACATATAGGATTCAATTAACAAAAAATAATTTGTTTAGGACTTGATTAATCAACCGCCAAAACATTAGGACTTATACTGCGCTTGTTCTCACGCAACTAGTGCGATTCATTGAAAGAAGAAGAAGAGTAACTCTCCACATATGCCATGTGTTATGGGTTCTATAGCAATTTCCTTGTTTTTTTGTTGTGACTCTATTGGATAACGCTAAAATGACACAAATAAAAATATTCTATCAACTATCCAAATAGATACCCACTACATAGAATATATAAATATATATAACATTAATTGATTTCACTTCACTTTTTATGTCATGAGAATTCTCTTTCATCGCGTTGTGCTATTTCTAGGAAGGGTCCGAGAAATTTCCCACAATAAAAACATTTTCTTTCATTCCAGAAACAAAAATATATAATTCGAATTACTTCTACTTCACGTTCTAATTTATTAATAAACAAGAACATTAACGACAAGAGATACAAGGATCATGATCCTTTATTCAACGTTGTTGGGGCCAAATTCGTGGAAAGTAAGGCTTGTAGACTAGCAGGTCCCATCTTTTAATTTTCTTAAGAGAGAAGTTTTGGAAATGGTGGAAACGTCATTAAACAATAAGTCATGTCGGGATATGAAGAGTATCAATCCAAAATAAATAAATAAATAAATAAAACACCAAGAAACATAAGTGGCCAGTTCAATTCAGGGGACGGCACTTCCATTCACATCTTGTTCTACTCAATGTGTGAGGACCCCATCTGTCCATATCAAATTGCCCCCGACGTACGTGAATGATCTTTTCAAATTTAAGATAAAGAAAGATTTGATTGATGTAATACGTTCTATTTAATCATGCAAAATATGTCATACATCGGGCATTAGAATAAAAATTCAAGGGAAAAATAATGAGTACCTTTTTTTAGATAACGATTTTACAAGATAAAATCATATTATCGGACAAAGAGTTCAGACCAAACATTTCATAACACGTACGAGACTCTCGTAGCAGGTGCAAGACTCTTAAAGTAATGCCCAAAGAGATTAGCTAAATAAAATTATCCTTTTTGTCTTTTCAAAGTATTAGCTTTGTTGTCATTTAAGTAGGAATAATCATTTGCTAAATTATCCAGATATATTGGCTAATTGAATGATATTTTTATATATTACGTAATTGATAACTCAATAATTTTTATATAAAGCGTTGACTAAAAAATAAAGGGATAATTACCAAAATAATCTTAAAGTTATTGTACGAATACCAATTAGTCCTAAACTTATCAATTTTGCTAATTTAATCATACTTTTTTTTAATAATTTGCTAATGTAGTCTTTGACCGGCTAATTATAGCCAAAAGACAATGACATACATGGTACAATCAATGCTAATATAAACAACTTTTGTAATTTTTTAAAAACATTTTATGAATATTTTATAATTATATATTTTTTTTCTAGTGTAGCTCTTCCTTCAAGGCCGACAGGGCCTTGATGATGGCTGTTGACCCCTTGCTGACCGCAGGTGAGCTCACCGACAAGGGCCGCGGTGCCATTGCCTCGCCAAATTGTGCCGGTGGTGCGTGTGGCCAGAGAGGGCCGCCGATGGCCAACGAGGGCTTTGCCATCGGCAAGGACGTCACCACCCATGACCTCGAGTTAGACATCCAGTCGGTTTCAATGTTTGCATGCATAGGCGTAGGCATACATTGACTCAGTTTATAAGAAATAATGTAGAGCTCATCCTATACGCATAGGACGTGATTGAGATGAATTCATTATTCTTAGTTTGATCATTAATCATTTTATTTCTATTTCAGAACTATTTTTCTATTTTAGATTTATTTTTGGAAGAGAAATCCGTTTGGTAAAAATATTTCATATTTCTATTTCTAGAATAGATTTTTGTTCTAAAAATAGGTTTGGACAGAAATTAGAAGTAAATTTATTTTACTTTTCAAATTCTGAAATAGAAATGAGAAATAAAAACTTTTTTCATCGTTCGTCCTCATTACTAGCCGATCGCTCATCCGTTATTGCCAACCACCGTCCACCATCTGTCGGCCATTGCCACCCATCGCCAATCACCGATCGCGCCGCCGGCCGCATCGCAGCCATCGGCCGTTGGTTGCTTCGCCACCGGTCACCATTCACCGCCATCGCGGTCGCCACCGATTGTCGATTGATGCTTGCTGCTGCCGCTGCCTATTGCCGATTGCCACCATTGGCTGCCGATCGCCGATCGCCACTGCCGCTATCGTGGAGGGCGAAATTTTGTATTGTTATTTAACGGGTATTTTTGCTTAGAAATTCATCCAAAAATAGAAATAGAAAAACTTATTTCCTTTCTAAAAATCAATTTCTGGTTAGAATAATTATCATTCACACCCTTATTGATCGCCCACAATTGTCCATGAAGCAAAACAATTTGATAGAGATGTCTCCAAAGAAGAAGGAACTAATCATTTTTTTGGTCCACAAAAGAAGAGAGAAATAAAAGGCAACGATACTCACATGCTGCGTAGTACACTACGAAGACGTCGTTGGTACAGAAATCTAAAATGATAGAGCTAAACTTTCACGAATGGACGAATTCATTGATCAATGGAAGACGCCTAACTTCGCCCAAGAAATTAGGAATACTACCGTCGTACGATACAACTACCTTTAAAGTAGGGAGCGCTGTCCTTATTGCCATATATGTGGGATCTAATCCTCACTAAAGTGCTGTGTTGACATATTGCATTCACAACCCATGGCCGTGAGCAAGAGATTCTCAAGAAATATGCACTTCGGCGCAAACCCATGACAAAAATGTTTAAACAAGCAGCTTCTTCTAATTATAATCAAGAACTCTCGGAATGGCATGACCAGAATATAGAGATACAAGGTGCACCTTTTTAAGCAACTATCATGTTGGCATGGAAGAAAATATATGTTTTATCATGCTGAGGCTGAAGCATACTAGAGACAAAACAGAAAATTTAACTTCCAAAAAAGTTCACAAGAACTTTTTGTTCTCTAATATGGATAAGCGTCAAGTCAACAAGTGCAGAATCATCTTAATAACTGGTAAACTATTGTCGGGTTAATTCAAGAAGAGAAGACCACCAGTGAAAGAGAGAGCTGAAGATCACCAGAGTCCGATAAATTTATCTTGTCAAGCATAATCAGGAATCACTTTTTTCAGGAATGTAATTGGCTTGGAATCCTCAGGCGCCAGTCGGTCAAATGCAATATAGTTATGCTCTTCATCATACACAGGGCACATCGTCATGATCGTCTTCATGAGTCGCCAATTCCACGTGGCTTCATTTAAGCACTGTGGATGACATGTAAATCAAAATGAGCAGACTAGTAAATAGGCTTTTTCGACAACAGCAAGACAACTGGTCACTAGGCAAATGTGCAGTGCTTAGATCACTCTGCATTTACGAATATTTGAAGCACCAAACGCTAATATCAAGGAACCATTTCAAGTTTGCCAAATTTAGTTTCAACTTGACTATTCCCTTCCACTTCAAGCATCTGTTACTCATGACGAGAAAAAAGAGGGAACTTGTTCCGAATCATCCTAATCTAGCTGGCCTTTTGAATGCCAGAATAACATACTTGACGAAAACCAGCTCACCTTTCCCCAGTTTTCTTGTATTAGACTTGTGAGCCGCACGCAAGCTGTAACTCGGAATCCTTGGTGATATATGATGGGGTATGTGGACATTTATGTGATGGCATAGATTTTCAATCCTGCACAAGAGAAGAGCATCACAGTTTGCTTTTTGGTCATTCTACTCATCCTTGCTCCCAAAAATCAACTAAGATGAACTTTTAAGACAAAGCAAGTGACAAAACCTTCTTCTGAAGCGTGCAGTCAGTTGAGATTAGGGGTGTGCAACCAGACCGGGTAAACCCGATTCCCGGACCGGCCCACTCGGAAAACAGGGTCGGAAACCGGTTCCGGTTGAAACCGGTCCGGGAACCGGTTCCCAAAAGTCAGAACCGGTTTGAACCTGTCCGGGAACCGGTTCTGAGGGATTACCCACCCGGGAACCGGATCGACCAGACCGGTTCTGGAACCGGTTTGAGAACCGGTTTGTAAGTCAATCCAAAAAACCCTAATTTGTTCCATGTTTCTATCTTTACCTCTCACACTTGCAGACTTCACAGCCTTTTCCCTCGAAGCGTCGAGCATGAACCAGCTCCAGAGCGTAATCAGGTCCACCTTCGCTCTCCGGAGCAAGGGTGCCACCGCTCGAGTCCTCCCGTCGCTCCTCCGGGACGCGCCGCGGCCTTTCTCGATGGAGCCGGAGCAGTCGGCCTAGCCGGAGGACTCGTCCACCGATCCGTTCCTTCGGCCTCCGAACACTGGTCGCTTCACGTGCTCTTTATCTACGATTACGTCTTGATCATTCGCCGTCGTGGTTGATTCTGCCTTCTCTGCTCTAGCGTCAGCGTTAGGGTTTATGCCTCCGTTGTGACGAGTGGCAAGTGCGGGCGTGTTTAGTTTTGAATGGAGAAAGGAATTAGAAACAGAGCACATTCGAGCAAATTGTTAGCTTTCTTAGAAGCAATGAGATGGAGTGGTCAAAGTTATGTTCGTCTGATTTCCATTTTGCCTTTTGATCTATCTGGACAGCGGTTTGATAATGGCCTCCTTGGATTTGTATTGATCGGTTCGACGAGTTTTCGCATTGAAATTGGTGGTGGTTTTGGTTCCTTGTTCTTTAGAAGGGAAAAGATTGGATTAATGAGGGTAGTGCGGACGCACCGGGCCTTTCCTAGATTTGGCTTGTTTATTGAAAATCATTTTCTTCTTTCCGTCACGTTGTCTCTGAATCTCTGGGAGAAAATGGATGTTGAATGTTTAAGCTCATTGCTCCTCTCATCCGTGCAACGTGTCATCGGACTTTGGACGTACGAATGCTTCCGATTGGTTTGGTTCATTCTACTAATACTCGGTGCTCTCTCCCTCAGGTCCTGTTTATGCAAAGTTATTTGGAATGTCAAGGCACACCTTGAAGACTGATATTGTGAACCTGCTTGAAGGTTGTAAGCTGACCCCGGATGATGTCAGATTCAACTACAACCGGATGTTTATCCCAAAGGGAATTTAATGATTCTCTTTGTTGTACTTATACTTTCGGTTTTGGTATGATCTACAAACTAAAAGATGCAAAACAGGTTGTGAGGTTGCTATACAGCAATTTTTATGCAAAACAGGTTCCAATATAAACAGGGTTAACCCGGTTCCCGTACCCAAAAAACAGGGTAGGTCGGGTACAGGGTCCAATGCAAATAGGGTCGGGTACATGGTCCAAAAAAAGGGAACCGGTTATAACAGGATCGGGTATAGGGTCCAGGTTTGGACTCTACCCACCCTAGACCTGATCACCCCTAGTTGAGATAGCTATTTCTCCGATAATCACATCAACTTGATAATAATTTCATCTTCCACTTTCAAAAATGCAAAAGTTTCTTGATACACATTTTTGCATGGCAATGCCCAAAAGCAATTCGAAATGTGTCAAGTTTAGAGGTACAAGACCCAATTGCTTAGGGGTGATCGGTTTCCAGTTCGGTTTGGTTCCGGATTGAGAGGACTGGTTCCCAAAATTCGGAAAAGGGGACCAGATCAATTGGTCCTAAGACCGGAAACTGGTCACTTATTTTTTCTCACTATGTTTTTCTTTTACTTTTTTTCCCACTACTTGTGACCAAACCAAGATAATGTTTAGTTCACATTTTACGATTTTTTTAAAGAAATAATCAAATAAAAAGCATATTTAGTCGGTCCAGTCATGTCTGGTCCGGTCCAGCTCCCCTTTGGAACCCAGAACTAGATTGCCCGAACACCGGTTCCACTTTTAGGAACTGGGACCGGTCCAATCTGGTCCAAGCAATTCTAGGTTTGGGATGTCCATTTTGCACACCCCCACAATTGTCGCCACCATCATGTCATCGATAGTTTATTTAGATCTGAGATGCGAGCAAAAGAGTGCAAGTAATGAAGAAATTTAAGGAAAATAGAAGTTTTATTACCATTTAGGATAATCGCAGTGGACGGTTCCATTCAGCTGGGCTCGAGCAGCATTCCACTCATTGGAAGATTTGAAAGGAATATGAGGTGCCGTGTGACGGACCATTGTGAAAGTACTTATCTATAAACATGAAACAGATTGCTCCTCACTCAGCAGCGGACGGCTTAACTTGAACAGCCAGGCCAACTAAATTACTAGAGCAAAAAAGCTTGAAGTGAAAGCTCCTAATTATACAACTCACAATTTTCAGACAACCCAAATCCCAAGATTGAGGTTTTGCGGTCCACAGCTGCACTTGGCAATAATGACCGACTATGAACAACTTCTGACCAAATATCATGAATGATTAAAACCTACAAAAAAGATGAGAAACCGCTAGATTCTTCTAGAGGTTTTCTTTATTATGACTGCGGGGACTACTCCTCGACGAATTATTGGTGTCTTCACGAATTATTGGTGTCTTCAGTAAAGAAGGGCAACGAAGCATACGATAATGCAGATTAAAAAGATCATTACCCAAAAGCGATAGCCCAACAATGACATCAACCAGAAGTTAATCCACCCAAAATGCCAGCCTGGTAAATGATCAATGGCCACCCAATTCCCATAAAAGCAAAAGCGCAAGCCAAACCGATCTCTACCCTTTCGACTTGACTTGGTCTGAACTTGTTCAAGTCGAAGTGCCATATCAACCTAGTAGGGCATTTAGTCAAAGATTAAGATCAATCCATTTACAATAAAAGGCAACAAATAAGAACTATAATAAACCATTTTTGAATTCTATAGAAGAGCGAGGAAACAAGCATCTAAATGGAAATAATAGATACCCAACCAACTATAGACATCCAAGGACGAATTGGGCCATATCCATATATAATTGCCTTGCGCGGAAGAGGAGAAGAGCCAAACTCCTCTTTCCAAATGTTGCGACCTCCTCGAAGCCCTCTCGCGAGCATGTGGAAGCTAATGGCTTACTAAGCCTAGTCTTAGCCCAGACTCTCCCAAACCGACAAATTCGCAATTTATTGTCTAAATTTTTAACTTGCAAGTCATTTTCATTTATGGTGGATTGATTAAAAATTCAAATGAAATATTGCAAAAAAATTCTGCATAACTAGAGAAGAAACGCATTGAAATTAGGATCGGAGACGTAATTACACTAATTAATCATTTAATACCCCTTCAATATTTAATCCTGTTTAAACATTAAGTAAAGTATTTATGCATCAATTTTATACCAATGACAAGTCCTAAGATTCAATTCCTAACTAGGCTGAGGAAATAACAATCTATGCATCATAATAACGTAATTAGAATAAAGGAAATAAGCAAACAACATTTAAAAATTTACTTGCGAGGATTTAAACAAAATTTCCATTTTGTTTTCTATTAAAGATTTTCACATATATTAAAGAAAACCCACTCGAAGACTATTTTCAAGCCTTTTTCGGATTTTTGGAAAAAACAATTTGGGATTTTTTCTTTTTTAATTAATTTTTAAACAAATTTTAAAATAATAATTATATTATAATATAATATAAAACGGCTGGACCCCAGTCGGATCTCCGGGTCTGGACCGGATCGGGTCAGATGACCCGAGTCGGTGGAACATCAGTCGGGCTGGGCCTGACGTGAGGGCCCAGACCGGTCTCCCCTCCACCATAATAAAGGCCCAACCGAGAAAGGTCAAAATAGAAAACCCAGCCTGAAGCACACTCATCCGAACAAACAATATTCTTTCAGTGAGAACGAGGCCCAAAATTACCAATTTAGCAATTCAAGCCCAAGGAACCAAGCCCACCCAAAAACCTAATTTTTCCTTTTGCTTTCTCTTCAAGCATGCCCACTCACGGTCTCATGGCTTCACAAAGCATTCCCGCCTGCGTCTCTCTTTTCCCAAGGACCGAAGAATTTGCTGCTTGGAGCAACTTAAAGATCCCAAGATTAGTCAAAAAAATTCAGGCACCATGTAAATCATGCCCGGCCATTACGCGGCTGTCATTTCATGGCCATAACCACCACCGTCTTTCCTCTTACCGGTTGTCCAGAAACACGATGCCCACACAAAGAACGTCAAAACAAGAACGTGCAAAGCGAAGGATGGCAACGAGGATTTTATCAACATTCGTTTGACAAGCGACGAGCACCCACGACGGACGGGGAACGAAAAATCAACCGCACGAATCTTACTTGGGCATTTTGTCCAACATGTCGAGGGCGTGAGCTAAAAGGGAGCTATAGACTTGCCCGACACGTGAACTCGGACCCAAAATCGACAAACAACGGACCAGCAAAACTTGACTTCAACAAGGGGACGACTCGTGTGCTTAGTGTAGGCGTGAATGAAAAGCGGCAAACCTCAACCATGAAGAACACAAGGGGGCATCCAACTTAGGCATTTCGTCGAGCATGTGATATACGCAAACTGGGGATGAGGAACGGGGACGACCGAGCCGGGATTCACAAAAATCGACACGCTAGGCTCCGAGACACAAATGAGGCTAGAAACTCGCACGAACCAGCCAGCGGTAGCCCAGTCCGGCGAGCCCGAAACAGGGCATGGGCACAAAAAAAGGCCGTCGGCCGAGAGTCCCTACACAGGCTCGCAGCGTCGGACGGCGGACGAGCTCGGCAGATCGGGCTACGTCCGCCCGCCTCGCTCGTCCACTAGCCAGGATCCTCGGGAAGCCGACCCCGAAACGGGAAGATCCAAGACCGCCCTATCGGGGACCTACCGTGGCTTCAAAGTGGACAAGAAGCGGTGGCGGATCGTCGGTTTGGTTCGGAAGTGGAGGCTAACGGCAACTCTCTCGCCGCGTTCTCTCTCTCAACTCACGGTCTCTCTTTCGCGGCCCTTTCTCCACGGATCCTAACCCATTCTCCCGATTTCTCTCTCCCCCACCCCGTATCACTCCCTTCAGCCGAGCTCGCGGAAGGCATATTTACAGGCCGAGAAGGCTGGTCGACGGAGGCTTCGGCCGCCGCCCGGTCCTTGGCGCGCCGACCGGCCTCTCCCTTGGCCGAACCGGTGTCCAATCCCGTCCCTCCGCGCAAGGCCTCTCTACCTTGGCCGGGCCCTCGCCTCCAACTCCTCAATGCATTGAATCCTTTGCTTTGCCGTCCCATCGTCGCCGGCCACCCTAGGGCGTCCTACGTGCGTGGGTTGCGGAGGAAGGAGGGAGGAAGAAGACAAGGGGGAGGGGGCCGGGCCAAGGGAAAGAATAGGTGGAATGGGCCCAGGCCCGTGAGTGGTAAATAATGGGGGGGTGGGTTGGGGCGAAAGCGCAGCCCCACAAGTCATTTTCCTTTTTCTTTTTAAATAATAAAAAAATCATAATAATTCTTTTCGAATTAATTAATTAATTATTATTATTTTTAACCTGAAATAATGTAAAATAAGGGAAAATAAAACAAAACTTAGTCAATGCCAATAATATCGATACCCGCGTAATGCTATTTGTCACGCCCGAACCCCGAGCGCGTGCACATTCCACCGCGGTTGATCAAACATGCGACATCCCAAGATACGTCACCGACCCATTCATTTTATTACACATGCGGAAGCGAAACAAATCCCCTGACAACATTTAACTTGGGATAGAAAAGCAGGCAATCAATCACAATACCAAACACTCATTTATAAACACATAGGTTTAAATACAATACTTTGTACTGTCTACAAAATAGACCCATTTCGACAAAAGGGGAACTATTCTAAGACCAACTAGCAGGGCACGTTCACCGATCCTTCAGTTTCCACCTTTCCAGACTTAGGGCTTCGGGTCCTCCACGACCACCGTCTAGGGACCTGAAATTTTGGGCCACAACGGGGTGAGACATTGTCTCAGCAAGTTCAACCCTCTAAACCCCTATTAGAAATAAAATACACCCTGGGTGGCCTAGCCACATCACACAGAAGACTTACCTCATCTTAATTCAATCCTGCAGGTTAACACAATTTGTATCACATAAACTCAGGTAGTAATAAGAATTCAAACAATTGGAACGCCAACACTTTCATTTCAAACGACCACAGGAGCTCGAATTATAAGACCAAATCGTTATGACACGTCCCATACCATGCCACACGATTCCGTCCCATAAACTGACCCGTCAATAACACTTAGCATGCGATCCAATTATTATTCACTGTCACACAATGGCATAACCCACTCGCGGTTCGGCTATCTACTGACATTAATGCCAGGCATCGCCTCCCCCCTTGGAGCGCGGCTTCGACGTAGTATTCCCGAAGGAGCATAGGTCCAGTTGGCCTAGCCTCTACTGCGACCCGCATCTGTTGCCAAGGGCATCTCATATAGGGGCAAGTCCGGCTCAACAGCCCGGGACGATTCCTCTTAATTATCACACAGCCAAATCATACTCGGCCCCAGGACACTTTGCATTCCACTCAATGCTTCCACTTAAAATAGTGATCCCAGCCATTTTTCTTCATATTAAAAATGTTCCAGAAATTATTCACGTGTGTGGGGGCACGTTAATTTCGAACCAGAAAGCCGATAACTCACTTTTCAAACCCCACTATTTACTATAATCATTAAATCCAATTTTGGTATCAAAACCCGACACCTGAGATTTTCTGAATAAAATCCATATTTTTCACAATCCACACTCAATTTGTGAAATCCACTCATCAATTTCATAATCTGACTACACAAAGCGGTCAACACGAAATTCTAAGAATTTAGGGTCCTAAAATAATTTTCGGAATTTAATAAATAATTAAATTTATTCAAAAAATTAATTAAATAATAATATCCATATTTTTCACAATACACACTCAATTTGCAATATCCAACCATCAATTTCAAAATCCGAATACACGGCAGCGATCAGCGCGAAATTCTGAGAATTTAAGGTCCAGACAAAATTTTCGGAATTTATTAAATAATTAAATTTATTCCGAAAATTAATTAAATAATAATATTTTAATAATTTTCGAAATATAATATATTACTAAATAATCCAATAATTTCGAAACATTTATTTAAATCAAAAATAAATTCCTTTAAGTCACATCAAGGCTTATTATAAAGTAAACATTCTTAACCCTAATTAAACATACTTTAATTTAATCACACCCCTAATCTAATCCACAATTAAAATAAACTAATCTAACCACCTAAGCTTACTTAACTTAGACTAAGCACACTTAGGGCATCATTAACCCTCTAATCAAGATTTAGTGAGTTAAACTCACCCGATTAGCGAACCGAGCAGACCAAAACGACGAGGGCGTCGAGGGGATCGACTTTTCCAAAGGCGAACCTAAACTTCGGGTCGGGAAGCCGGCCAAAACGGGCCAAATGCCCACTTTGCCATACCCATTTTTCTTGGTCTGCTGGTTGAGGCCGACGGAGGGGGAGATGGCGGCTGGTTTGGGTTGGAAACCGCGGTGAAGGGCGCGGCTCGTGCGGTGACCGGTGGTGGCTCACGGCAGCGACGGCGATGGTAGGAAGCTCGGGACGACGGGCAATGGCTGCTGGTGCGCGGACGAAGCTCGGACGGAAGGGCGGAGCAGCTCGCGCACGGACGGCGTGCGCGCGGACCGACGGTGGTGGCGACAAGGCTGGCCGCGTCGAGCGGCGGACAGGCGGATGGAGGGCTACTGGTCGCACGGCCTCTTCTCCCTCCTCCAATATTCAAGACAACCCCCCTTGATTCAAGGAAGAAGATGATGGAGACAAGGGGGAAGTGACCTCTCACCTTTTGAAGAACAAATCCTCACCCTCCATGTGTCACCATCCTAGCCATTCTTGCCCCACACCATGACATCACTTGTGATGTCACAATCCACTAACTCCAACTTCCCACAACCTTATTCCAATAGGTTCAATTTCATTTTCCGTCGTGGCATGAATTCTTGTACATTAAATTCTTCAATTCCAATCAATTCACTTCCAATTGAGTCAAATTAAAGTCCATAAAATTAATCCGACGTCACCACACTTCAATTCACATCTTCACTTGTCCATAGAACCAACTTAAGTCCCAAAAGCACGACCAAAGGCGGGCCTACTAATTTTTCGAGCCAAATTAGCCTTACCTTGATTAATTTGCCGAAAAACTCAATTTGCATGAAAAATCCGCCGAGTATGAGTCAATGATCCTAAAATGATTTGTGACACACTAGGACTTCCAATTTCTGAATTCGATCTCAATTTCAGTTAATTTCACTCTGGCACGATGCTAGCGCGTATTGATCTACCGGGTAGCTTTTTAGAAATTTTCGTGCATTTGACCTGTGGTTGATCAATTTAAGCCACAATGTACATTTTTGACACATTGGCGACTCTCGGCTGTCGGGATAATCTCAAGGTTTCAAACACGGACACAGGGTACCCAAATGACAAAAAAGCCGGTTTAGTGCCGATCGACAAGAATTGTGCGATCTGGTGGAATCACCCACACTCGATAACATGCCTCTGTCGAGTCGACCTATCTCAGGTTTCTAATCGATTTTTAACTGTGCTGTAATGACCCTTGCAGATTAACTCGATCGAAAGGTCGTTTCCTAGTCAAATTCTCGAGTTCAATGCATTAGAATTTCTTAACGGCTTCACCTAGTAGACTAGTTATCCCATGAGCGATCGTTCGGGGAAAAGAACTATATGTGCACAGATGAAATGCCCATTTTAATTTATTGAAAATATAATTGAAAATTCGGGATGTCACACTATTTAATGAAAATATTTTTGTTAGGGCCAAATTATTCCCTAATAATCTATGCAATTGCACTCAAGTTGTATCTTCAGACAACCTATTAATTTACCAATAAAAAGGAGGAAAAACGTCATGATGATTGCGTGTCCACATTTGTCCATGATTCAATATAATCTGACAGAAATGTCTCAAAAGAAATAATTGATAACTTTTTTTTTTAGTAAATCAAATTGATCAATTTTAGTCCAAAAAAGATATGAGAGAGAGAGAAAAGAAAAGGCAAGGATGCTGCGTAGGACACATAGAAGATGCCCTTAGTATAGAAATTTATAAATGATAGAAAATATACAAAATGTAGCTAGACTAAATAAATTTTCATGATGTTGTTAGTACGAAAATATAATATGATAGAAAGTGTACAAAGTGTAGCTAGACTATAACTAAACTTTCACAAATGTGCGAATTCAATTATCAATGGAAGACGCCTAGCTTTGCCCACAAAATTAGGAATACTTTCCTTAAATGATACAACAACCTATTAATGTGGAGAGTGACATCCTTATTGCCATATATGTGGGGATCTAATCTTACCTAAGGGGTTGTGTTGACATTTTGCATTCGCAACCCATGAGCAAGAGATTCTGAAGAAACATGCACCGTGCACAACTCGTACCAAAAATGTTTAAAGAGTTATTAAGTGCATATTTTATATTCGAAAATATGGTTGAAATCATGGCCATATCATTTTATTCAACCAAATTTGCATTTGCCTTCACCGTTGGAATCTTCTTGTCCTTTGAAATGCTCTTGCGATGAGTGCAATCCTTGGCATAATGTCCCTATTTGCCACAAACAAAACAACAACCATTTTTCTTCTTTTGTGTCTCTTAAGTTTATGCCCATTATTTACTTTGAAGTTCTGGCTGATTTTCTGTTTTTTTTTTCCATAACATTCACCTTGGAATTGTACGAAACAGAATTATCACGTGAACGCAACTCTTTCTTGATAGAGAATATGTTTCTATATTTGCTCAAAGGTGAAGTCCTTTGATTTGTGCATTAGCCTTTTTCCATAATCTTTTCAACTTGGAGGTAATTTCGCAATAATTGCTTCAACTTAA
The DNA here is from genome assembly GCA_017140595.1 of Eucalyptus curtisii. NCBI lineage: Eukaryota > Viridiplantae > Streptophyta > Magnoliopsida > Myrtales > Myrtaceae > Eucalyptus > Eucalyptus curtisii. The sequence continues at coordinate 22,722,047 of CM029496.1, forward strand.
AAAACTTCTAGAACATCAATCTTAAGGGCACAAATTTTATTCACTAGTGCATTCCAAATTTCTATAGCCGATTTCATTTCAATGAATAAGTTGTACAAACGATCGAACAGTATATTCAAAATGTGTCCATGACAAAGTAATTTGTCCTCAGCACGTTTCTTCTTCTTCTTGTTAACCTTCTCTATGGCTTCCGCACTTGGTTGTCCTCCCTCGATAATAGGCTTCGGATCTTCTATAGGCGCCAAGTTAGGATCCATCATGTAGGAAATCTTTAGGGCAGTGAGTAGGAACATCATCTTGTCCCTCAAATGAGCAAAATTGTTCCCATCAAATCAGTCCAGTTTGACCATGTCTTGATTCACGACTTTGATTGTCTCTGACTCCATTGTTGAACAAAATAAATCCTTAAAATTGGTGGAAAAATATGGCTTCAAATTAGTAGAGCAATCAAGTCGGATTTTGAGGCATGATATTACTTTCTTTAAAGATTTATTTGCCCCACAAAATTGCTAATGGTCACCAACAAGTATCCTTTAGGATACAACAAAGTCTCAAAATGAGAATATTATATAGGAATTCTAGTATCTCTATGGTCTCTCTAGAAAATAATTAAAAAGATTATTGTGGTTTCGAAAAGAAGACTAAAAAATGATCTCATACTCTTCATCCAAAAAACTGATATATATATATATATATGTGTGTGTGTGTGTGTGTGTGTGTGTGTGTGTGTGTGTGTGTGTGTGTAAATCGATCTTAAAGAATATAGGCAACTCTTCGCGAAAAGTTGCAAATTGAATAAATGTATTCTTTCGAAACAAGTTGCAAAATGAACAAAAGTGTTCATTCAAAAGAAGTTGAAAAATGAACAAATGAAACCCTTCGAGAAATGTTGTAAACTGAACGAGTATCATTTCCAAAAGTCGTCTTGAAAAAAGTACAAATATAAACATTTGGAATAATAAAAAATAAAAATATTTTTCTATAAATAAAATTTCGAATTTTCATAATTTCCAAAACTTCTCGATAAACAAAAACAACTTTTGAACTAATTAAAGTTAATAAGATAATCATATGGAATAAAATAAAGACAAAGGGGTTAAGGCTAATAAAATCGCAAGCGTGCAAGCATGCAAAGTGCTAAATGCGCCTCATAATTGTGCCAAAATCGTGTAATTATTTGCGCACCCACATGTGGATATAGTAAGGTCTAGCCTATATCTAGTCTTTTCTTAAGAAGTCTCACACTTATTAATTGGCTCACCTCCTCCCACCATTTCTATGTGAGACAAGGAAACACATACTTAGTTTGTTTTGCAAACAAACTTTCAACACTATCCATATTAAGTTGTTCGTGGCCTATGTAATCGCATTTTTCTATGAAGATCCGATGCTTGTAATCATCTTTTCAAGTTTAGACTAAAGAAAGCATTTCATTCATATATTACATGGTATTTAATTAAGTAATGTATAGATTACTTCGAATAAAAATTTAACAGAAAAATAACAAATACTATTTTCTCATAAGTTTCTCGTTGGACAAAGAATTCAAACTGAACATCCCTTATGGGTGTTGGGCACTGTCGTGACCTACCCCTCGGTAGGGAAGAGAGTAAGTTTCGAGGCTTTACCCAAAAGAAGAGCCTATGGCCCTAGTTTTAGACGTGGGCTCTTCCAAATTTATACCTCTCGCAACGTTGAGTGTTTCAAATTGGTACCGTGAGAAATTTCCAATGAGGAGTAGTCACTAGCCTACAGGGGTCGGCTAAAAATCAAGTGAGGTATAGGAGTGTGCTTCCCTTTCTATGTGACTAGATAATCTAGAGTTGGAGACTTAATTATACTAGTTAATCGAGCAGTGCCCTTTTGATATCCAATCTTGTTGATTTCAAAAAGATCATTATCAGGCAATTTGTATGATTTTAGATCTATCCCCTAACACATGAGGTGATTATGCAGTTACGCGGTTATTAAAATGACAATCAGCATCTAAAGAAAGTATTAAATAAATTGTAAGGGAAAACAAGCATCTAACACTAAGAGATAAATAAATATGAATCCTAAGTAGGGTAAATGGAAACCATAATCATCATATCAAAAGTGCGCAATCAATAATATTTGTCACTAAGGACAATCGAAACTCTAAGGTAGAGACTTAAGGGCTTGATCAACTTTGAGCATGATTATAGATTGAAAGACTTTCACTTTTTAGGAGAAAATTACCCAAAAGACTATTTTTAAAATTTTCAAGGAATTTTAATTTTTTCAGAATTTTTTAGAATTTTTTGGAATTTCCTAAATTTTTATGAATTTTGAATTTTTCCAAAAATTCTAATTTTTTTTCACCAAGAAACATATTTAGTATTTTATCATTTTCTGAATTTTGAAAAATAAAAAAATTAGAAATTTTTTTTGGAATTTTTAATTAAGTTAATCTTATATAAAAGATATAATTTAGATGTGGATAGGCATGTTCGCATTGTAGTCTAAATGTTGAACAGATGGACTAACTTGAACAAACATGGAGTTCAAAGACTTGATTGCCAAGAGAAAACAGAAGTAGAGGGACGACAAATGCAAGTCAATAGAATTTCAGGCACCTCCCATGCAATTATACCATACATAAAATCTGTGTTAATCAATCACCGATGGCATGACAATTTAGCTTTCTAGTTTGGCCAGAAAACGATATTCCAGCTCAAAAGCAAAATCAAGTGTAATGACAGCCAACGGCATTGAACCTCACTTTACACTAAGTTGACAAAGGAAGTTGAATAAACACAACCCCAACAAGCACATACATGTTCAAAGTACACCATTACGTAAAAAGGCCAAAATTGTCCTAGCATATAGTAAAAGTCACATTTAGTTTTATCAGTTGCTATTTGAAACATTTCAGGAGAGAAATTCCAGCTCCACTTGCCATAGCGACACCGTCCAAGACAGCCAGCTGCCCAAGAGTGAAGTAAAATAATGAAGATAGAGTCATAAGTTGAAACTAACACGAGTGCTGAGACATTCCAACAACTGTGATTGACTGAAAAATAAAACCCAGACGGCAAAATGATTAAGCTTGCATTTTTACTGTGAAAACAAATCGACGAGTTGATGTCAAGTAGGCAAACACTTTGATAGAAAATTATTTCCAAAAATAATGAATAATGAAAGTAACTCGGAGGACATCATACCATTAATTTTAGAACCAGAATCCTGCTTGACATGGAAGAAACTATGCATATAAGATGACTACCATAAACCACTTGCAGTAAATGTCACTCCCTTACATTTGACTCCAGCAACTTAAGAGGGAAAATCTAAATAATTTAAAAATAATGTTGTTCTTATCTCTTAATTGAAGGTAGAGTATTGAGAGTACAAGAGTTAAACATCAGAAGGACTTAATTTCTCCTCTCATCTCACCGTGAATGGCCTTACACATAAAGGTCGCCGTCATGCATATCATTATTTGATGATAGTTTTAATGGTCATGCCACCAATGCGGAGGTACCACATCTACTTGAGATTCATCTGTAAAAAAGTATGTCCAAGAACTTGAATCGTAATAGAGCTCCAAGGATTCATCCGCCATCACTCACTCTGTAACATAAAAGATTTCTTTTGCCAATTTTTGTTGCGAAATATCAAATTTAGAGAAACATTTACTTTAATGTTACCACAATCATTCATCCAAGTTATTTTCCAAAATTTCAAAAGCTTGGGTAAATGCTTTCTAATCGTCTAATGAATTAATTCCAGTTCAGATTGCCAAATTTGGCGATCCACAAATGTAACAGTACCCTATATCAGCACGTGTACGTTGGTTGTACAGTACACGGACATGAGCAATGTCAATGTCGCTAGAATTTAGTAATACCGCATGATGTGAGTTTCAAGCTCTTTATCCATGACAAAAAAGCTATATCTTAAGCGTACTTCTACCACTTATTCACGAAAGTTGAAGCATCAATTCAAGATCTATTAGACGAGTTATATACTATCAACTATATAATTTATCAGAATCATAGGAATCCAGGGTGAAAGTTCTGTTTCTCATCATACCGTACTCTATAATGTCTAGCTAATATATATTGTGTCAAGAGTTCATGACTCAAACCAAGAGAAATGCGGACGAAAATCCAGGCCCGAAATTATCAATTACACAGTAGACCAATCATATCTCAGAAGAGCTAAACAGTTTACAAACCTTAAAAGGAGGTACTCACATGTGGTTTCAAATATGTCCCTTGCAGGTAAACGAACTTTTACAAAGCATCTTCAACGTTCCCTGTAAATATATTGATCATTTTATTAGAAACAAATATTAGGAAATAAAAGTAAAAGAACCAAGAGATCATAATCAAGGAAGTAAAAGCAGATCGATAGAAAAGTCGCATGTTCTCTGAAGAACAATTGAGAGGCATTATTTCACACCTTCCACCTTAGTTTATTTGTCCTATCCCACCGGATCATACCTAGTTCCACTCAAATACAATAATTCCTTATCACATCTTTGCTGTACAACCACCAACACACCATTGCAATTCTCAGGTAAAAAAAATTACCTTCAGACTTTGATGTTTAACACACCACATTGTGAACATTAATGCTACCGTGGCATTTAATGGTGATTTAACGGCCATGTCAGCAGTTTTTTTTTTTTTTAAAGGACCGATATGAACTAAATAGTATATAGTTCAAGAACTTAATTTGCCCAAAAAAATAACAGTTTAGAGACATAATCGAACATTTTACAAAAGTTCATGATCTATTCGTTGCTTTATCCCTCTTTTTATACCGTAAATTTTCTCTCTTAATACAATATTTACTTATGAAATCACTTTTTGTTTGTTGGATCATTTAATTTAACCTTTTCTAACTTCAAAGCCAAAATCATTACAACCATGCTATGTTAATTATGAAAGTCCTCTCCTTTACTTCAATTTGCTCTTACCATTTTATTGGTTAATCACACATACTTTAGTGATATATTTGGTCTAGCTTTATTTTGTTGCGATTTTCCTTTAATTTTGTCACCCGGTGGAAACAAGGTTTTGTCTACTCATTTAATACTACTATGATGGTTTGATTTTTCTTTAAAAAAAATCATGAAATTTTTTCATTGTTAATCACAATTAAGTTAGCCTAAGAAAAGGACAAAAATAGAAGAAAAATCGCCATGCGTAAGGCGGACGAAGTGTCAATGTCAACATGTCATAAAGTATTACGATTACCCACTGCTAGGCATCTATATAATTAAACATGATAGATTAGACGATGAAATAAAGAAATGGGAAAAGAGTGAATAATGGGGATACGCATCTTTAGAGTGAACAGGAAGAAGAACAAAAAAAAGTTGACTGATTGTTTGGAAAGAGACTATAAAATAAAGAAATGGGAAAGGAAACGAGAAAATGAAGAAAATAAGGCGAAGGACGTGTGAAATGGGAAAGAGTACCACGTGTCACCCCCATATGGTTCGCCTCCTCGAACGTCGGCCCGGGTTGGTTTCCTCACAGAATTGGCAATCACCGAAAACTTCATCAGACTTGCCTAACAGTGGGCATTCATGAATAACGCGATGTCAAAAATTTGGTACAGCACCTTGCAGTGATTCACAGTGACTCAAGTACAAAAACCGCAACAGACTACTCATAAATAACTCACGTGAACGTTCCATGGAGTCTGGTAAATCAGGCAAACACTGCAGTGATCTACAGTCACTTATGCACAAAGTCTTCAACTTATATAATTTTGATAGTGTAGGTAACCTTTCTATCGAGCTGCAGGTCTTAATATTTAATTTCTTCAGTAACTCCATTTCTCCCAAATCTCGAATCTCGACCAGCTGAGGGCACCTTTCAATTATTAGGTTTTCGAGTCTCCCTAAACTTGATAGATCCAATATCACCAGTGATTTACAGTCTCGCACAATCAAACTATGGAGACTCTTTAGTTGTTCAATAACGATCTCTCTGCAACTCCACTGTGTGAGTGTTAACCAGGACAAATATCTCAATTCGAAACGGAGTGTTTGTGTTACCGGTGACTTGACACCTACTAATTCCAAATCATGAAGACCTAAAGGAAGCCTTGGGAGAGATCCAAGATCATCACAAGATAGATCAAGTGTTGAAAGCTTAGGAGGCAATGTCATATCCATATTTGCACTACCATGGTATGCCAACATTTCAAGATTCTCCAACATCCCAATGGCCTTCGGTAACTCTCTTATCTTACTCCCTATCATGTTAAAGCTCTCCAACATTTTAAGGTATCCAAAAGAAGCAGGCACTTCGGTAATCTTGGTGCCTCCCAAGTTTAAGAAAAGCAACGATTTCAATCCTCCAATGGAGTTTGGTAGCACCATTAGCTGAGTCCCTCCCAAGTCCATTTCTTCCAAGCTTTTGAGATTTCCAATAGAATTGGGTAACACTCTTATCTTGCTTAAATACATATCTAAACGCTTCAATCTTTTAAGACATCCAATAGAAGCAGGCAGCATAGTAATCCTTGTATTGGACAAGTCTAAGTCGACCAATGACTCTAGTCCTCCAATGGAGTCTGGTAGCTCCCTTATCTGAGAATGTCCTAGGTCCAATAGCTCCAAGCTTTTGAGATCTCCAATAGAAGCGGGGAGTGCAATAATCTTTGAACACGTCAAGTCTAAGTCAAGTAATGATTCTAGTCCTCCAATGGAGTTTGGTAGTCCCCTTATTTTAGTGCGTCCCAAGTCTATTTCCGTCAACATTTTGAGATTTCCAATAGAATCAGGTAATTCTGTGATTCTTGTGTTGAACAAATTCAATTCGAGGAGCGATCTCAATTCCCCAATGGAATCTGGAAGCTTTCTAAGCCGATAACAATCCTCTAAAGACAAGAATGTCAAACCCACCATCTTTCTAATAGATGGATGAAGCTCCCGCATACATTGCCCTTCTAGCTTTAGACTTGACAAGTTCTTTAAACAGCATATTGTAGAAGGCACTATGCACAAGTCAAAATGGGGGCTTCTAGATAGCTTTGACTGTTGAATTTTGGCTGCAATTATTTCCAAGCGCTTTAGGCGCTCTAGCTTACCAATAGAGCTACCGATTTGTGGCGACTCTGGATAATGTTGAGCAAAAACAAGTATCCTCAACTTCAAGCACGTTGAGAAGTCTGGAGTTGTCGAGAGATAGCATCTCATGAGATGTATAACTTTCAAGTCACGACTCGCCTACAAAACAATTGGGATTAGAAAAGTAAGGCCAGGGAAATGGCAACAAATGTATATATGTGATACAAAACCATACCAAGCATGGACCCCATCCATTCCAATTCTCGGGAATTTCACTGTTCGAAATCTTGAGCACGGCTAAGTTCTGTAAACATAGATTGACCGCTTGCAGGTCTGAAGGGCAACGACGCCAAGAGAGCCATTTTAAATTCGAGAGAAGATTCTTAAAGTCTCCTGCCAAGTTTCCCCCTTCTAATTCCAAAAACCTCAAGTTAGGCAGCCTTGAAAACTCATCACTTGTAAAGTTGTGCTCTTTGGATAATCCACGTAGTTTGAGAGCTATGATGTTCTCCGTTCCCTGACGACATGAAAAGACATAGGTGAGCTCTCCTACAATGAAAAATAGGAATGCATTTTGTGCGTAAATAGTGCATAGACTTGTTCTATAAGTAAAGCATTATTGTTTGCTTCTACTTTTAGATCGTAAATGTAAGTTATTAATATCCGCTAGATATAAACAAATTTTATTACCTTTATTTCACTCAAAATTAATAAATTTAGTTTTCTGCAATGTGCAAAGCAAACAAAAGAACACATTCAGAAATATACTCTGATCGAGCTAATGTTCCCTTGATCGAGAAGACAGTAACGATGAATGAAATATACCATTCTAGTCTTCACTACTTCCAACGCCATCTTGGGATGCCAAAGTCTACTACGTTTCCCAGGAACTTTGAGGTCTTCTCGTCGAACAATTTCTCTTCCAAGATCTCTAAGCAAGTCGTGCATCAACAGTCTATCATCATCATCGATCTTTATCAAAGACATACCAATAAGGAAATCGATCTCAATTCTAGGGTAAATGTCCAACGCTTTCCACATATAATACGGATAGATTCTTTCTTCACCAATATAATAACAAGCAATATCAAGAAAAATTTCTCTCTGTTCTTCCTTTAGCATTTCAACACTAATCTTTAATTTGTCATAGATATGTTGCTCGGGAACTGACTCTAATTTCTTCAACATTTCTTTCCAAATTGATTTTCTTTTGCGATAAAGAGAACAACCGATAACTTCAAGAGCCAAAGGAAGCCCACCAATCATGCGAATAATAGTGCAAGAAATATCATTGTAGTCATGTGGAGGGGAATCCATTCTGAAAGCATGCTTACTAAAAAGTTGAAAAGCATGGTAATATGGCAATTCTATCATTTGATAAACTTTATATTCTTTGATGGCCAGATCGTTGGTGTCCCTTGTTGTAATAATGATTCTGCTCCCTGCACCAAACCAATCACTCTTTGCTGCAAGTTTTGAGAGTTGGTCCCACTCATCTAGATCATCAAGAACAATAAGGACTTTCTTGTGGCGAAATCTCCATTTAATCTGGTTAATCCCTGCATCAGAGTCAAAAATCTCCACTGGTTTGGAGTTGAGAATTTCTGACAATAATTGCATTTGTAATTGAACAATTTTGTCATCCTTTGCAACTTCTCGAACACCCGAAATGAAGCTAAACCCATTAAACCGACCGGAAATTTGGTTAAAGACAACTTTGGCAAGAGTTGTCTTGCCGATGCCGCCCATGCCATGGATTACTACATAACGTACATCAGGAGAAGCTTCATCTAATAGGCGCATGACGTCTTTAACACGATCTTGAATTCCGACTAAATTATCAGGTAGGATTTTGTCTCTGTTATTCAATTTGATCAAAACTTCGGCAACGATTGATCTAATGAGTTCACCTTGGCTGCCATATTTGATACAAAAGGGTTTAGTCAGATCTATTGCAAAAGGAATATTAACCTATCAAGCTTAAGCAATTAAACACAAACTAGCTATGGGGAAGGGGGTGGAGATGGGAGTCGGAAAAAGAAATATTGATTTTACTAAAGCCCTAGCTCTTTTTTTACTGAAAAAAATAAAAAAAAAAAACAAAAACATCAATCAAAATCCATGTGAATTTACTAAAAATGAGTTGCAATTATATAAGTTTACAAATCTTAAACTTTACAAAAGATGCCCCCTCGTCCATAAATTGTAAAACTCGAAACCCGTGGACTTTCTTCCTTTCAATATGCAAAGGATTTGTTTATTCCTTTTTAATTGCTCACATATGGTGAGTGCTCTGTTTTTTTCTAGTTGTGCGTGGATTAAAATAGTAATAGCTAGAAAAATTGTTTTCTATTTCAAATCCTACACAAAATGGATTTAGAAGTTAACAAAAAGTAGTTCTAGTCTATCTAAAAGATGCAAATCAAATAGTTAATTTAAATTTGATTTGTCATGCTTTTCTAGAGAAATTATCTAGTTTTGAAAGGAATTGACTATTTATTTGATTGGTTGGATGTGTAGTTAGTAGTTATTAAATATGTGTTAACTGAGTGATAGTTTGACGAAAGAGAGACGTGGTTCTAACTTTTGATGCTAGGATGAGTATTATTTATATCATTTAGATATCTAAATCAACGAAAAATTTAAAAAGACGAAACCTTACCCTGTATCTTTGAGATCCCATCCTTTGAAATGAGCAACCTCCGTCAAAGCCTCCTTCCATTGCCGCACTAGATTGCTGCCGAACTTCTGCTCATGTTTTTGCAAAGTATCGTGGAACAGCCCAGTTTTGAGTTTGACATCATCAGGATCCACGTCGAAGAAAATCGGTAAGATCATTGCTTTGTCATCTTTGTTTCTTGAGCAGTCCACCCTAAATGCAAGCTCACGAAGACACCATGCACTGGATGCATAGTTTTAGAGAAGATGGGCATAAAGATTGTGGAATTCTTAATCGCACGCTCTAGTTCACCTCTGATCACTTCACCTTTTCTGATCTCTTCATCATCTCTGAAAACATGAATCCCAGCTCCATCCATGGAATGATAGAGACAATCGGTAAAATTTAGGCGAGTGTCGGGCCCTCTAAAATTCAAGAAAACTTCGAATTCAGCCCCTAATGAAAAGTCGACATCACCTCCATTGGTAATGACAGCCACTTTTCCATGCGATGAGTCCTTCCTCTTCATCTGCGGGAGCTAAGGTATTATGAGGATAAATGCAAGAGCAGTGTGATTCCGGAGGATTAATGGACGAGCCAAAGAAAGAAATCATAATCCTTTATTTGATGTTGTCTGGGCCAGATTCGTGGAAAGTAAAGCTACTAGACTTCCAGGTCCCATCTTCCTATTTCCTTAAGAGAGAAATTTTGTAAATGGTGGGGATGTCATATATAAACAAATTGATTTTGGGATATGAAATGTATCAATCCACGAAAAAAAAAAAATGCATGAGACATAAGTAGCCAATTAAGTTGAAGGGACGGCACTTCCATTCACATTTTGTCCTATTCAAGAGCTAACGACTTCATCTGTCCATATCAAATTGCCCGTTGTGTACCTGAACGATCTTTTTAAATTTAAGATAAAGGAAACATTTCATTGATGTAATACATTCTATTTAGTCAAGTGAAATATGTCATATCAGTTATTAGAAAAAAAATTCAGAAAATACATATCAATTGGGTTAACGGAAATTACTCAATTTCAATTTCACTATAGCAGTAAGTTCGATCCAGCTACAAATGACATAAGTCTTAGTCCAATGTCATGCACTTGTTATGTGAAATTAATTTCTACAATATTTCATTATATAGTTTTTAAAGGAGAAAAAAATAGAGAATGTATCTATTTGAGTGAGTTAGGCAGAGCTAGGCAGAGCTTTGTTTTTTCCAGTCTCTCTCTCTCTCTCTCTCTCTCTCTCTCTCTCTCTCTCTGCGTTTAGCACAACAATACACAACTCATCGGATTTAAGTAATTATGGTCCTCTCACCACGGTAATTATATCTCACGGCTATTGTAATATGTCTCATGTTGGTACAAAGATACATCTGGTTTGTTATTCTTAGTTTACTCATTTATTGCGCAACCACATTTGTCCGTGATTCAATACAATTTGATAGAAATGTCTCAAAAGGAGATATTGATCATTTATTTGTTTTGGCAAATGAAATTGATCAATCTTAGTCCGCAAAGGAAGAGAGAAAAGAAAAGGGAACGATGTTCTCCTGTTGCGCAGTAAATTTGGAAGACGCCATTAGTACGGAATTCTAAAACGATAGAAAAGGTACCAAGGGTAGCTAGACTATAACCAATAAACGATATGTTTATTTATTATGCAATCCATAACTAAATAGTTTTTTATTCTAAAGTGTCGACTACATAATAATGGTTCTCAAAATGCAATATATGTGATATAGGAGACCTAATCATTTTGGTTGTTTCTTGATGGAGACTTTTTTGTATTAATCAATTGACTCCTAAGCCTTTTTGGGAAAAGTAATTGAGTTCTAGTCTGCCTGCTGGTGATATTTACTCATTGCAAGATCATGTCCTTTTATAGTTCCTTACAAAATTAGAAATTATTTTGACAATGACCAAGGTATAAAACGAATAAGTTTCATTGAAAGCGGAGTCAGGAATTTGATTATGAGACTTTTTTCAAAACATAATTTTTCTCCATAACATTATGTGACTCAAGAGAAAACGAAAATCATATACTTTGGGTTTTTCCTTGTTTGTATTGGTAAAATGGACGCTTTATTTCTCTAGTGATTTCCATAATCAAATTCTTCATTCAATGATCTATAAGATTCCTATGTTTTATTTCTAAATGTGGTTCAAATGATGCTTCATTTTATAATAATCTCAAAGAGAAAAAGTTCCTGTCTGGAAAGGTTATCGGCATTGATATTAGTATTTTATTTTATCTTAGTCAATACATTTAGGACTCAATTAACCAAAAAACTTTATTTAGGACTTGATTAATTAACCATTAGTACTTATATTGAGTAGTGTGATTCATTGAAAGAGGAAGAGTAACTTTCCACATGTACTATGTGTTATCCGCTCTATAGCAATTCCGTTGTTCCTTTTTTTTTTTTGTGTGTGTGTGTGTGACTACTAGATAACGTTAAAAGGCACAAAAAAATTGATCTAATTAAAAATATTCTATTAACTATTCTAATTGATACCTTCGAAAAAGAAAATATATAACATCAATTGATTTCACTTTATGTTTTAAGTCGTGGGAAGTCTCTTTCATTGCGTTGAGTTATTTTTTGGAAGGTCCCAACAAATTTCTCACCATGAAAATTTTGTTCTTTCAGTCAATACAGGAAAATATATCATTTGAATTGATTCCACTTCACGTTCTAATTAATTAATAAACAAGGACACCAACGACAAGAGATGCAACAAATCATAATCCTTCATTTAACGTTGCTGGGGCCAGGTTTGTGGAAAATAAGGTTACTAGATGACTAGGTTCCATCTTCCTAATTCATTAAGAGAAGTTTTGGAAATAGTGGGACGTCATATATAAACAATAACTCATGTTTGACTATGAAAAGTATCAATCCACGAAAAAAAAAAAAGAAACATGAAAGCTAAGTAGCCAATTAAGTCGAGGGGACGGCACTTCCGTTCATATATTTTTTCTGTTCAATGGGTGAGGATTCCATGTGTCCATATCTAAGGGTCCATGGTCGACGGGAATGATCTTTTCACATTTAAAATAAAGAAAGCATTTCCTTGATGTAAGACATTCTATTTAATCAAGTGAAATATGTCATAAACTGGTTATTAGAATAAAAATTCAAGGAAAAATACAGATCAATTGAGCTAATGAAAACTACAGTTTCAATTTCAATTTCGCTAGTCAACAAAAAAAAAAAAAAAAAAAAAAAAAAAAATGGCTGTGAGAACAAAGTATCCTCTTTGTGCCATTACTGCGCCACCTCACAACCGAACTTCTCTTTGTGCTTTTGTAGAGCGTCCTGGTATAGCTTAGATTTAAGCTTGACATCTCGGTTCCACGTCGAAGAAAATCGGCAGAATTATTGCTTTGCTATTCATCATGTATGCAAGCTCGAGAAGACACCATGCAATGGACGCGTAGTTTCTAGAGAAAATGGGAATACATATTGCGAAGCTCTTGATCGCACGCTCCAATTCACCTCCAATCACTTCGTCTCTTCTAATCTATTCATCATCTCTGAAAACATGAACACCAGCTCCATCCATGGCGTTATAGAGGCAGTCAGTAAAGTTCAAACGAGCATTGGGCCCTCTAAAATTCAAAGACACTTCATATTCAATCCCAAGTGATGACTCAGCATCGCCTCTATTGGTCAGCAACACCTTGAATTCAGCCCCTGTGATCGACATCACTACTATCGGTCGACGCTACTGGTCCATCTGAATATTTTCTCTTTCCCATCTTCTGGAGCAAAAGTATAGTGACCGAGTTGAAAAATGAGGAGAGAGATGTAAAAGAGCAGTGTCTCATCCACACAATTCTAGAGTATTTATGGACGAGCCAAAGAATCATGGGAAGTCTCCTTCGCTGCGTTAGGCATTTTCTTGCAAGGACCCAGTAAATTTCCTACGATAGAAAATTATATTTTATGCTGTTCTAGTTAATAATACGAGTTTGATTAGCCCTCAAAACAGATAATACAAATTTCCAATTGATTTGACGTTATAATTCATTATACTAAACACACATTCAATTACCCTGTAGGGAAAACCTGGTATAAGGATGATTTGAAATGAGATGTTACTAGTGTTCAGTATTTCTTTAGTGTGACATCATTGATTTTCCTTGATTTGGGGGAAGAAAAATATCCATAGTCAACTTGGGGATGTGAGGCGTGTGGATATCTACACGTTAAAATAACGATGGCAGTTCTGCTAACACTCTATTAAGGGGTTATCAAGGACGGCCTTGATAGGTGGCAGCACCCATTGGCTTTCACAAAAGTCATTCAACTGATCGGAAGTCCAAGGTCCGAGGATAGATAATACAAAATTCCAATTGATTTGACGTTGTAATTTATTGAACTAAAAACTTCCCCCAAGTCACAACAGGACGGAGGCTACTTAATTTAAATGGCTAACGATGCACCAACCCTCCTTACTTTCGTGGATCCCTATCGTCAGATGTCCCTTTGTTTTTCCCATCTATGATTTGTTCTTTAGTTCAATTTCGAATCTGATTTGGCAAACTCGTCTCATTTATGAGAAAATATCAGGTATGTTTGGTGTGTCAACGTGGGGAATAAGAAGATATCTCACAGCGTGACATGTGTCACTATGAGACCTAATTATCAAGCCAAATTTTTTTAACCATGCGGCCTCCTTTTCTCCTTCTTTTGAGAGAAAGCTCTCTCTTCCCCTGCACTCTCTTTCTCTTTGCGCTCGACCCTCTCTCGACAAATCACTGTGCATGACCAACGAACCCCCACATCACCCCTCCGACTCCGGCTTCGGCCCCCAGCCTTAGCCCCTGCCCCGACTCACCCGATCAACGAACCCCCACATACTCTCTTTCCTCACCCATCTTTGCTCCTTCTTTATCCCTCCAACGACCCATCAAGCCCACGTCTGACCGACGAGGCTCCACACTGCCCCTCCGACTCATCCGTTGCGTCCATTGTCGCCGAATCATTGGTCCTTCTTGGCTATGCCAACTCTCTCTCCCTCCTAGTCACGACCAAGCCCTAATTGCGCGGCCTTCGCCTCCGCTGTCATTGAATCTCAATGAATTCAAGGGGTTTACATTGATGACGATGCCCCGTTGCCACCGCCTCTACCTCCGCCTCGACCAAGCCCCAGCCACATGGCCTTCACCTCTGCTATCATTGAATCGCAATGAATCTAGAGGGTTTATGCTGACATTGCCATCCCATTCGCTCCACCTCTACCTCGAAAGGTGTGGCATCTTGAAATTTCAGTCCCGATTTCAATTAAACAAATCGGGCCTTTCATCGACACACCTATAGTGCTATTCTCTATGTTGATTACTCATGAGATAACTAGACTATCTGAGGAAGCCATTAAGGAATTCGACCAGGAAACAACTATTCGGTCGTGCTCATTTGCAGAGATCATTACGGCATAGTTAAAAATTGATCGGAGATCAGAAATAGGTCGTTTTGGCTAAGATAGGTGATCAAAGTGTGGGTAATGCCACCAAATCGCAAAATTCTTGTCGATTGACACTAAACCGATTTTTCTATCGTTTTGGTACCATATGTCCATATTTGAAATCTCGAGATTTTCACGACAATTGAGGGTCGCCAATGTGTCGAAGAGGTACATTGTGACTCGAAATAAATTGATCACGGGTCAATTGCATCAAAAATTTCTAAAAGTTACCCGGCCAGCTAGGTCACACTAAAATCACACCATATTGAAATTAACCGCGAATTTAAATCCGATTTCAGAAATTGAAAGTTCATGTCACAAGTCATTTTAGGAATGTCGACTCATCCTCCGAAGATTTTTCAGCTAACCGAGATTTTTGACGGAAATTCAAAGTGAGGGCGTTTACGACCGGAAAATTCAGGGGATCGTTTTTGATCGCATAATTGGGATGCAAGTTGGTTCTATGGGCGAAGAAAAATGGCAATTTGACCGTGAGTACCTTTGTTGGATTTTTGAAGGTCGAATTGAATCAAATCAAGAGAGGATTGAAGAGGATTTGGGGGAAATTTCTTCAAAATTCGTAGCCCCTTGGTCCATGACTTTTTGGACCACTTCAATGTCTTCCTAAGCAAGCTAATGGTCTACAAATGGCTGAGGATTGGGCTAAAGACAAGTGGGACCTCTTCTAGGGGGACAAAGAGATAGATTGGAAGAGAAGTGGCCCCCTCCAAGCCTTGGCTATCCCATTTGTTCTCCCTTCAGCTCACTTTCTCCATTTTTAAGCCTTTTGGAGCTCTAGAATTGTAGAGAATACCGAGCAGCCACCCCTCCGTCGCCAAGCCACCGGAGTCCCGCCGCTTCGCCGTCGTGCCCTGCGCGAGCCAGCACCGTCCACCGCTCGCCTTGCTCTTTTCACACCCAGCAGCCGTCCCCCGAGCCTCCCCCGTGGTCGTCGAAGCTCAACCGGAGCCTGTCATCGCCGCTCCGTCGCTGTCCGCCACCGTTCGTCCCGCCGCAAACCCGTCTACCTCTCCCTCACCGTCTCGATCCAAACCAACCGTCCAAGCAGCCTCTCGGCTCAAGGATCAAAACCGAACTCCCTCAGCCCAGCCGTGCACTATTTGGCCCTCTTTGGACCCCTTCCAGGCCTCGTAAGGTTTCGCCGCTTTGGAGTTTGTCGCTCATCTCCGCCTCACCGTCCTCGTGGACTCACCAGATCGCTAATCCAGTGAGTTTACTCACTAAACTTTGCTTATGGAGTTAATTATGCTTAAGGGTTATTTAGTTTAGGCTAAGTATGGATTAAGTGGTTAGTTAAAACGGATTAGCAATTTAATTAATCATTATTGCATGTTAGATGGTTAGAATAACGTAATTAGAGACTAGATAAGCTGTAGTATTTATCTAGTTAATTTCACAATTTTTTCGGGCCCATTTCGATATTTAATTAGGCTAAGTTTCTATTTATGGTATTTATTAAATTAATTTCGGTAATTATTTAATTAATTTTTATTTTCCGGAAATTAGACTGAGATAACCGGTGACCAAAATTTTATGCTAATCGCAATGGTATGTGTGGTTTATTTAATTGAGTGGTGGTTTGTGCAAATTGAGTGTAAATTGTAATTTTGGGTATGTATCCCAAAATTTAATAATTTCAGTTTTTAATCAGAAAATTAACGAGCGTTGGTTTATAGCGCCAAATTTTTTTTTATCGACTATATAATTAGTAGGATTTTATAGAATAAAGATATTATATTTTTGGCTGAAACCTACCGTGTACCCACACACATTATTTTTACCAGGTATTCTAAAAACGGTGAAATTGTCAGTGGATGAGTATAATATGCATATATCAGCTTTGGCGAGCTACTAATTATCTATATTAGTTTTGGTGAGCTACGATCTATCTATATCAGCTTTGGTGAGCTACTATCTATCTATATCAGCCTGGGTGAGTAGTTATCGTATCGATGAAGTGATTTAATAGTCGGTACTGGATTGATAGATAGTATTGATTGGATTGAATGATAAATAGTATTGTTGGGGTTGAATTGATTGAATTGAATTGATTGGTTGAGTTTGTGAATTGTACTGACTTGTAGGAAAGAATTGAGGCAAATGTAAGTCTTCTGTCTTGTGCGTGCATAAATAACCATTGGGCGTATTTCCTTCCTAGTCAGGGTTTAGGGGGTGGACTTGCTGAAATGTTATCTCACCCCATCGTGGGCTAACATTTTCAGGCCCTTAGAAGAAGGCTCCTCCCGAGCATTTTGGCCAGCCGAAGGAGGTCACCAAGCAAGTATCTTACATTCCGTTTCATGGGGACCCAAGGGGATGGGTCTATGAGCTCGTAAGATCCATCGTCTGGGTTGATGCCGGTCTATCTTGGATGGTACCTCATCAATACAGATCATGGTATCGTTGCAAATGAAATGAACCTAGAGATGGTCCCCTACCGGAATCTAAGGTCCCTATGTCGGTGTTGAAGGTTGATTTTGGAAAAGGTACGACGGACCCTCCTGGTGGAACGATGGTAGACCCGAGTCTCTTGGATCCAGAGACTCTGAAATCTTCTAAGGAGGAATCGAATGATTAGAGGATCCGTAGCCCTCTACCCCTTTTTGTAGACCTTGTATATATATTCGGCTAGTATTGTATACGACTTAGTCTGATATGTATATAAGCATGTTGTGGTTTGAAAAATTTGCGACCCTGCTTTTCTATCTCATCTTTATGTTGTTTGGGGATTTAATTATTCGCTTCCACATGTGCATTAAAATGAATGGGTCGGCGACGCAACATGGGACGTTGCAGAGTATGTGATTTTAGCAAAGCCTTATTTTTGCTAAGAGTGTATGATTTTAGCAATGGTAGATATGTTTTAAGCGCTGTTTGGATTTTTTATTATGCATTTGTCAATTGAATGAAGTATTGCCATAATTTGAATGAATTTTTGCAAAATGTTTTAGGTAGTTAAAGTTCTAAACTCTTTGTAAAATTTCACACTAGTATAAAATTTTGCCGCCCAAATATATTCAAATCTAGAAAAAAGAAATTCCATTTTACATGGCAGAACTATTGATGTCACTTCCCGATTCTCCGAGTGCATGCCCATCCTTTTGCGGTCAATTAAATAGCGACGTCCCAGGACGCATCGCCGACTCGTTAATTTTAATACGCACGCGGAAGCAAATACATAATCCCTAGACAACATCAAGATGGGATAGGAAAGTAGGGCCATAATTTTAAAACCAACAACACACTTATATATATCATAACCAGTCATATACAAACCAAGCCAATATATATATATATATAGATGCAAGGTCTACAAAATAGGGGGGTTTTCAAACAACTACTCCTCCTCCTCCTCCTCCTCCTCATTGGAGCCTTCAACTGAATACACCGTGGACTCTGGTTACAACAGGTTTGGGTCTACGTCCACTACTGAACCACCAGGAGGATCTGTTGTGCCCTTTCCAAAAGCAACCTCCAGCACATACAGAGGTATCTTAGATTCCGGTATGGGGCCCTCTCTCTATCCATTCTTATCTTGACGGTACCATGATCGGTATTGATGGGGTACCTTTTTAGGTAGACCCGCATCAACCCAGACCACGGACTTCACAAGTTCGTACTCCCATCCCCTAGGGTCCCCATGGAGCAGAATATAGCACCTCTGCTTTGTAACCTTCTTCGGTTGACCAAAATGCTAGAGAGGAGCTGCCACCTATGGATCTGAAATGTTATCCCACAACGGGGTGAGACGACGTCTCAGCAAGTTCACCCCTTAAGACTCGACTAGGAAGAAAAAATACACCATGAGGGCTCCCTAAACACAAGCACGAGTCAGAGGACTTACCTTGGCCTCAGTTCGTTCCTGCAAGTCAATATAATTCAAATAACCATCCGATCATTTGAACTAATTAGATCGAAGTATCGATCAATCGACTCAGTCGATTCCATGTCATCTAGACCATCTCCCGGTCATCTCAATCAATACTATCTATAAAGTCCGATCATATCCAGGACTGTTCACTCTAAGCTGATAATAGATAGTATAGCTCACTCTAAGTTGATAAATAGTATACTGCTCGCGCTAAACTAACATATCAAGGCCCGCAAGCTTATATAATATACTAATAATACTCACCAGAAGCTGCTAAGGTATACTGCTCGCTCTAAGCTGACATATCGAGGCCCGCAAGCTGATATAGTATACCATCCTGACCATCTAATCATTTCATCATTTTTATCATTCCTGAAAAAAATAATCGTGTATGGGTACATGGTCGGCCTTAGCCAAAATACGATATTTTTCTCCTTTGAAAGTCCCACTAATTTCAATAGTCCACAAATTCATTTTTAGCGTTGTAAATCGATACTCCGTGATTTTCTAATTAATTACTGAAATTAATAAATTTTGGGAATAAATACCCAAAATTGCAAATCACACTCAATTTGCACAAAATAGCAGTAAAATAAATAATTCAATCATACCATTGCAATCAGCATAAAATTCTAGTCAACGGCTCTCCCGATCTAATTTCCGGAAAATAAATAAATAATTACATAATTACATAAATTAATTATTAAATACCAAAAATAGCAACTTAGGCCGGAAAAGCCTAATTAAAAGTCGAGACGAGCCTGGAAAATTTTCGAACCACTCTAGATAAATACTATAGCTTATCTAGGCTTTAATTACACTACTCTATCTACCTAACATACAATAACGATTAATTAAATTGCTAATCTATTCTAACTATCCACCTAATCCATACTTGACTTAAACTAATCAATCCTTAAGCATAATTAACTTCCTAAGTAGGGATTAGTGAGTAAACTCACTTGATTAATGATCCGCTCGGACCACAATGACGGGGACGCGGAGAGGATCGATAAACTCCAAAGCGTGACCGCCAAGCGGGGTTAGAAAAGGCTCGAAAACGGGCCAAATAGTGGGCTGGAAACCCACTAGCTTCGGTTCTGCTCTTGGCCGAGAAAGGCTAGACTGGTGGCTGGCTGAGCTAGAAATGGGCAGGGAAGAGGCAGATTGCTGCGGCGTGGCTTGGCAGGTGACCGGGCGGCTCCGGCAACGGTGAGGAAGGTCTGAATGACTCAGGGGATGGCGTGGGGTCACAGCTAGGGCACAACGATGGCCAGGGAAGCACGGATCTGGCACGTGAGTGAGAGAGGCAGTGACGGGCTCGACACGCGACGGCGGCTGTTCGGGTTCTGGTGGGCTTCGACAATGAAGGGGAGGGCTTGGCCGACTTCTCTGGTGATTTTAGAGGTCTCAAGGAGCTAGAATGGGGGTGCTGGTCGACTGGATGGGAGGAGAAGAAGGGAGGGGAATCGGTTGAACTATGGAGGGGGCCACCTTGGTCTCCTTTCATCCCTTTGTCCCCTTGACCTTGGCCCACTTGCTAGCTAGACTTCCTCAGCCAATTTCCAGCCACAAGGCTTGTTTAGGAAGCCTTTGAAATGGTCCAAATGTTGGGTCCAAGGGGGAGCTACGAATTTTGATTGGAATTTCCCCAAATTGGACTTCAATTGCCTCTTGGATCAACTCAATCCGGCCTCTATAAATTCAACCATCATATCCTCGATCAAATTGGCATTTTTCCTCGCCGATAGATCCTATTTGCATCCCAATTTTGCTATAAAAAATGGTCATCTGACTTTTCCGGTCGAAAACGACCATATATTGACTTTTCGCCAAAAATCTCGATTTGTAAAAAAATCTTTGGAGGCTAAGTCGACGTTCCTAAAATGACTCGTGACATGACAGAACTTTCAATTTCTGAAATCGGATTCAAATTCATGGTTAATTTCAATCTGACGCGATTTTAGTGTGACCTAGACTATCGGGTAGCTTTTAGAAATTTTTAATGCCAATGACCCATGGTCAATTTTCTTCTAGCCACAATGAACCTCTTCGACACATTGGCAACTCTCGGTGGTCGTGAAAATATCGAGGTTTCAAATACGGACACAGAGTATCAAAACGATAGAAAAATCAGCCTAGTGCCGGTTGACGAGAATTTTGTAATTTATTAGAATCACCCACATTTAACCACACATCTCTGTCGAACCGACCTATCTCTGATCTCTAATCGACTTTTAATTGTGTCATAATAATCTCTGCACATAAGCACGGTCGAGGAGCCGATTCCTGATCGAATTCCCAAGTCTATTGCATTAAAATCTATCAGTGACTTCCTCAAATAGTCTAGTTATCTCAAGAGTGATCAGCTCTGAGAACAGCACTATAGGCGTGTCGATGAAAGGCCCAATTTATTCAATTCAAAACAGAATTGAAAATTCAGGATGTCACAATTGAAGTGACCAATTCTTCATAAAAAAATCAATTTGACATATCTTAGGCAGAGTGCACTTTAATTACTTATGCTATAGAAGTGAGGGTATACATGTAGACTTTAATTACTTTAAAACTGTATTTTGCAAGAGAATTATGATTGCATTATCTAACTATTTTTATTGGTAATGGAAATGCTTTCACATTTTTTAGTGAATGTCATAAAGCTTGTTGATTATCTTGATGCGACGATATCATTCTTTCATTACTGTTCATAGTCTTAATATGTGAGAAGCATAATTTCTCCATACCTTCCAATTTGTTGCCTAGTGTTATATGTGAAGGGTGCCAGTGGCACAAAATGATGGTTTTATTTTATAGAACAGACAGTAATAAAAAAGAAGAAGATAATTTTGACTTGTGACCTCATGCAGGATGTTTGCTCGTCGTCCAACAGAGTTGCGCTGGAATTGTCCCGTGCAGCAAGGGATGTTATTCTTCTTTATGAGGCTATTATTTCTATCATGGTAGGTGATATGACCAACATATGCATAAATATGCTATTAACATATGATGTCATTGTGTATATACTGGAGTATGATTTGATGTCCGCATTAGAAAATTTTATTGGCTAATGATATAGAATGCTCAAGATTGCTACTTTCCCCCCTTGCTCAGAGTGATTAATAATTTGTATTGTAATTAGATATGAGGGTACAGAAGAAAAACTCAACAGTATCCTCTATGTTACTACATACGTCTCTTTATGTGATGTGATCTTGATTGTCTCTTTTGGGTTATGAAGCAAGAAAGGTAACTTGATGGCATAAACCAAGTCGATGTTCTCATGCACAATGACATCCTTTATCTTGCTCAAAAAATACTTGGCCTCACATTCCATGTAGGCATGCATGAATATGTTGGTTTCTAAGAGAAGTTTGAAAATTTGAGGCCTGGTGTAGTTTCCTTCTTTCTATGAATATCAACAAACTGCTTTAGAATTTCTCAAAGAAGATCTTCTAATAAGATTTTTTCACATTAAATGTGATGTTCTAGTACTAGCCTAACTTCCCAAATTCCATCAAGGAGCATGTTGTTTTGTTCATTTGGCACCAACATTACATTTGAAGGCAAAATAAATGTTGCAAAGACAAGTTCAACTTGTAATTTTCAATTTAAAATAAGTAAGGCTTTCTATGTGCATGCACCTCAGTTGCTTGTGGTAGGGTGAGATCCTAGAAGTTGTCTGTCTCTGTTTTCTGGAAGTGACTTTACTTTTTACTCTTTGCTAATATTGATTATTATTAGGCCTTAGACAGTGCAAATGGATTCTATAATACCCATCAAATGCGGCATTTTTGCTGTCAAAATTTCAACTGCCATATTAGGAGCCGAGATCAACCATGCTTCCCTACCTAATGAACTGAAAAAGTTCAGGGAGATCATGTTAGCTAAGAAAGTAAACGTTTTAGGATGTTTTGTGCATTTGATTGCAAACGAATTGTCAGACAATGTGATCACTTTTCCACATTTCTATCACTTCACTCTCATAGCATTTCTTGTCCTCTCTGGTTATTTCCACACTTCCACTAATTTAGAGACCCTGTTTTGCAATTTGAGAGTTATGTGAAAATATTCCTTAGTGTCAGTCATGGATGGAGCGTGAGGTGCAACAACAACAACGAATTGCTGTTAAGAGTGCTGAAGATGGCAAGAGAACATGTTCAATTGGTTTTTGAAGCATGTCAAGTGAATAGAAGGCATTTTAGAAGAATATAGCAAGGGAGATCAGTAGATGGTGTTATCAATCATAAATTGATTTTGTCAGCATTGAAGTTGTGTGCATGTTTTGAATGATTCTTGAATTCTTTTTTGACCAATTTGATGATCGATTTCTTGTTCTTTGAACTTCAACTACGAATTTTTGTCAATCATACTACTTATATATAGTAAAGAATAGCAAATTCTTGGCATTTATGCATTTATTTAGCTATGAATGATATATACTTTACAAGAACAAACTACTTACCAAGTCTTGAGAAAATAGGAACGTTTTCTAAAGCATTGAAAATCATTGGTTTTGGTTTCTTTCTAACTCATTTTTCATCATGCCAAAGGGCAAAATCTAACTCCTGCAAGATGTCTTGTCCAAAAAAAAAAAAAAACAAAACAAAACAAAACAAAACAAAACAAAACAAAAAAAATGCTACACTTTTTCTTCTTTATCTTTCCATAGAAAAATCCAAAAGTGCTTCTAAGTACTTAGTGCACATGAAGAACATTGCAACAAATATGTGCTTTTCAAACTGCAAAAAACTTTCACTTCATTCATCCCACAAATAGAATTCACATACATGTACAAACATGTCAAACTCATGAATAGCCCAACCAACATATTCACATTTACCAAATCTCAAAACATGCCAAATTGCACTTGAATAACCAAAAGAAGTCAGTTACACATGTCTTAGGGCATTGTGCTTTTGTTCATAAACTATTGTTTTGGGATATTCCTCTTGGATTAACTTTGCACTTGATTTAATCTTGCTCAACCAAAAGAAGTTAGCTAATCCATGAATTAAGGTAGCCTGAGTCGGCAGCAAGTTCCCAATGTATGGATTTTGTACCTCTAAATCCATTTTCTTTGGACGTTTTGCAAGAGGAACAATAAACAAAAATCAAATTAGCAACTTCCCAACTTAATCAACTGCCCATCATCAGATTTATTTTGCTAAAAGATCTTCCGGTACCAGATAGGCTTAGAAAACAATGGGTTAACATGCACTTTTGGTCACCCATAATCCAATGAACGATGAGCTTGTGAAGTCACTTCGTGAATATTACATAATTAGCATAGACACTTCTCTGCATTTCCTAAGCGGAAGCTTTCTTGAGGTCCGAGAGGTAGAAGCATACTGTGGCTCAGATAGTAAATACTCTCCAGGAAAGGGGAGCTGTTGTGGTAGCTAAACGGCGCTCAAGGACCTACTGGTTTAAGTAAATACCTAATGCGTTCTCTGACCAGAGAAGTAATTTTAAGAAGGGAAACAATGCGTTTTTGGGATCTGCATGCTCCTTGGTTAGAACCTCTAAGGGGTCCAAATGGATTGGACTTTGAATACTGAATATTCATATTGAAGTTTAAGTTAGTTACTTCGAAAAGCCTTACGTCCCACCAGTAACATGCTCGATGTGGTAGCATCTTCTTTTATAACGATTCAAGGCTGGTAAGCCCATGTTACCTACCAAATAAAAGGCTTGTTCTAGAAGATCATCTAATTCACCAAGAAGGATCAATTTAAACCCTCTAATTATTTATGCTAGACCAACATATTTCCCCGGGATATTGTCTTATTTCCTGCAAGAAAGTGACAAAAATGAAACATTGCACACATCGATTATCTATATACCATTTAGTGAAACACTGCAACTCGAACATAAATTATTCATGTTCTTCGTGGCATTCCATCTTGATTTTTGTGAATGGACTAAGTCTTACGTGTACCAGTTTACCTTGATCGCAAGAGAAAATTTCAAAGCATATCATATCTAAAACTATTGATTGCATGAGGAAATTTCCAGACACTTTCCACCTTCTCAGCTTCTTATTAAATTTTTCTTGTTTAGGAACTGAATCTATTCAAAGTAAAACGGAAAAATGGAAACAGAAACCAGCCACTTCTTCTCCTTGTTTGCCTTGAGCAAGGGTAAGACATCTTTAGATACCAAACGACCTCACATCAATATAACTGGTCACGCATCAATTTGGTCCGTACAGCATAAGTCACAACATTCCCAACTCCTTCCAGGATGTTTATGTAAATCGAAGGGCAATGGAAGAAGGAAAAACAAGTAAAGCAAACTATTCAGAACTTCACCGAGTTGCTTGCTTAACTACTTGAAAAATATGTGGAAAAACAGTATTCATCTGTAAAGATATACTCGCGAATATACACATCACTTGACCATATAAAAAAGAAAAAAATAAAGAAACTACAATGACGGTGTTGTCCGCTCAACATGTTAATGCCATCAGCTCCGAACCAAAAACTCCTCTAGCCTCTAGCCACAAAGATATGTAAGCCAATGAAAGAATGATAAAGAAGACGGATGATATACACAGATCCTTTATTTTTTCCTCATGAAAAGAGCACCGTTACTTCATTGATGAACTTGACCCATTAGGAAGCCTCCACTTCCTATGCCAATAGAACGACGCCCTCGACCATAAAAGAAACCCAAAACTATATTCGAGGAGTCCATTCACAGGAACCCCGACAAGCAGAGGAAGCCACACGTGCCTAAGGTCCCTCAAGATGACTAGATTCCACTGAATTAAAAGGTTTTCACAAAGCACATCAGAGGCTCTAAACAACATAGACTTAACCAAAAGCACATAATTTGACAATTATTCAAGTTATGAACAAGTGCTCAACAAATACATGTAGGAAAACAAACTTTGAAGGGGCCAAAAAGTGTTAGAAGTTTTTGTAAGCCATAATATCTCCTAACACGCAAATAAGCTAGATGGAGATTTGGTCCAACTAAAGAGCAAATTAAAGTAGTTTGTTCGCTAAGGTCAGTGGATACTAAAACTTAGAAGTTCTTTAGGTCTCACTTTTATCCCTAGGTCTCTACTTTTGGCTTCTTTTTTTTTTTTTTTGGTGACCCAGGGAACCCCGTAAGCCGACAGCCAGCGAGCAAACCCTAGGAGAGCGACTGCAGGACCCACCACCACAATACTCCAAGTAAGAATCCCTAACGCCGCCTCTGCGATTTGAACTTCTCCCCTTCGTGAGGGGGAGAGAGCCCGACCCAGCTGCGCCGCTGAGGGCGCTGGTTCTACTTTTGGCTTTTTATACAAGTAAAATGAACCATTTTCAACCAAAAGTCGCTACCTCTACAGAAAGTAACATGGAATCAATTGACCTTAGAAATTCTCACAAGATAGCATTCTCGAGGAATCTACAAATTACTCCAAGCACGTGAACCTAATATCAATATCTAGGGGTGAACATGGTCCGGTTGGGCCAGTCCAGCACCTAAACTAAGTACTAATTCGCATATTGTTGGTCCTCAATTTTTGGGACCAAGAACTAACCTTATTGAGCCTGAGACCAAGGACCAGACCGGTCTGGTTCTAGGATTAACCCAAGACCAACTATTGACACCTGATTTTTAGTCAATTCATCATTAAAAGATATGAGTCCAAATTCGGGGTCAATTTTGTGAGATGTGCTCATATGCTTTCTAATTTGGTCGGTCTAGCGTGTTCAAATATTAGAAAGCCCAGCTAAGGTGCTTCAATTTACGAAATTCAACTTGGCCCATTTTAGACTAGAGTGCAATTGAAGTAATTGAGCTTCAATTTGGCCAGTTGAGGTTCAATTGACGATGTGAGTCTAGCTTATGGCCTCACTTCAATAAGACTTCAATGAATTTGAATATTTTATGCACAATTAGTCGACTTGAGATAGCTCAATTGCATCTCATTTGAGTCGAATCATATAGAAATATTTGATTTCATTTAAATTGGGCAAAACCAAAACAAAAAAAAACAAAACAAAACAAAATTCGAACAAAAAGTCAACCCAGTCAACCTGGCGTTGACCAGAGTTGACCAGATTTGACCTACGTTGACCGGCGAATTTTTCCGGCCATCTTTTGGCCGGAAACCACCATTTGCTGGCCCACTTCATGGCCAATGCATCCGCGCCCTTAAATTTCAAATTTCCAATTTTGTTACGGATTTTATGAAATTCGCAAATCGACCTCCCATGTTATGAAAATTGCAAAAAAAAACCCAAATTATTATATGATTGATCATCATCCATTCATTAAGAATGTATCATGGCCATTGAAATAGACATGTGCTCAATTAGGGGTGCTCTTAACAGATTTAACAAACCAATTAGCTAAGAAGATCCAACCCTAGCCCTTGCATTAATCCAAGGGCTAAGATTTGATCTTGCCTTAAACTATATAACAAATTTTCCCTCCAAAATTGAAGGGGGCTTATTTTTTCAGATATACTTTCTCTCACTAAATCTCTCTTTCTAAAATTCTCTCCCCCCAACTACTCCACGTTCAGCACAAAAAGGAAAAGCGAAACAAGCGTTCGCTCAAGAGGCTGGGCAATTTTTAGCGTTTATGCCCTCTCCGCCCACTTATCCTCTCTCTAGCAGAATTTTTTTCACAAAATCCTCTCTGCAATTCTCTCCACTGAGGCTTACTTTTTCTGGTTTTGTTCCATTCGAGCAAGGATTTCAAGAAGATCCTCTAGCGCGAATAATCCATGGATTTCTTCTTGCCAAAAGACAATGGAGGCTAGCGATTCTACATTTTGTGGAGAAAATTTATCCGGTTCTCCAACAATCTCCTTGAACTTCGTTATCCATTCGAAGGATTTTCCTCTTGCTGATTCAGCCATCAGAAGTTGTTGTTCGGCCATCAAAAGTTGCTGGCGTTCTGATTTCCAGAAAAATTACAGCAGCAAGATCCAGCTAACAGAATCTGAAGATCAGC
Organism: Eucalyptus curtisii; assembly: GCA_017140595.1. Taxonomy (NCBI): domain Eukaryota; kingdom Viridiplantae; phylum Streptophyta; class Magnoliopsida; order Myrtales; family Myrtaceae; genus Eucalyptus; species Eucalyptus curtisii. The sequence goes on from CM029496.1 coordinate 22,750,098, forward strand.
GTTGAACAGCTCTCGTACTGGAGTCGAACTCGATATTCTTCACGTTCGTCGATTCCTGAAGCGAGATCGAAGTTAGCAGCTTCATTGTCATTGAAAGGCGGACATCTTCAAAAGTTGATTCTTCTCTGGTTCAATCGAGGTAAGCGAGATGAAACTCCTTTTAATAGCGTCCGATGAGGCGAGAGTTTCTCGTGTCGAAATACATGATTGACAACGAAGCTTTGGAGCCAGGATGCGTTGCAAATCTGATTAGAATCAATGCTTGAATGATCTAAAGTTGATTATATTTAGATCTTTTGGTTTTGTGACTTTCAAACTTGGATGATCATTATTCTGTAATTTCCGAACCATGATGGATCTCTCTGCGCATATGCTTGGAAACGAGCTAGTAGATGTACTTTTTTGTACTTGATGCCTTCGTGAGAGTCAAAGATGACTTGATTAGCTTTCCAATGAGCTATAGCATGTCCCAATCCGATGTTGTTTGCTATCTGAAATCTACTTCAAAAGTTAGGAAATGATTCTAGAAAACTGACATGTTTTAGTTTACTGTTATGTATCATTCGATCTTGGTTGTTTGTCGATTTTCTTTGGATTTTTGTACTTTGAATCTTAAATCAACGCCTTCATGAAAATTGTTCAAAACATGTTTCTCTACAACATACATTTTTCCAGAATTTTTGAAAATCATTTAGATAGGTCGATCCTAAAAAAATCGTTCTTATTTTGCACATTTTTGACACTAGAAGTAACTATATGTTTTGACCAAAACGAGGTCCGAAACGACCTCATTTCAGCTTGAGTCCTCTTAGAATTAGATAATAGACATCCCGAGCTTTGAAACGGTATTGCACGCCCCAATCGAGCGTCGTTTGACCCTCGAAAAACACCTTCAAAGATTAACAATTCTGCAGTAATTTAGGTCTATTTCGATTCTAATTTTGTTCCACCTTCTGGTTTGTTATTTTTTGTGCCGATTTTCACGATCATTCTTTGACAAAATTGTCTTCACAAGTTTTTTTCCATATCATTTCATGCATCTTCTATATTTTTTCATGATTTTTGGATCTGTTCAACTAGGTTAAATCTACTTAGATCTAGGTTTAGGTCAATCTGTTCCATATCAATCTATGATTTTGCTATGTTTGTGTTGATTTTTGTGTTGATTTTTTGAACAACTTTCCTTCATAAAAGTTTCTTTTACAAGTGTTGTGCATGTTCTATATTTTTTTTTCAAAATTTTTAGACATGTTTAGCTAGGTCAAAATTGCTTAAATCTGGACATAGGTCAATTTGTCCTACATTAATCCGAGATTTGTTTTGATGAAATTGAGTCCATAAATGCACCTATTTGGATTCAAATCCTTCATGAAAGTTGAAATACATGATATATATATATATATATATATGTTTAATTAATGCATACTTTGCAAGGTTTTTACATTGGTGAAGTGAATCAATTGCATGCATTCGAGTAAAAGGTACTGTAGCAATATGTGCTGGACATATAGATTGGTCTGTTTTGCCATTTTTGCCATGACTCATGTGATCTTAACTGAGTCTCAATCTCTATATGTGAAATTTTTCATAGGATTTATGCATGTCTTGAGGATGGTTAAAATCATGCTTGTTCTGTAAACTTAATGCTGAAATGAAACATTGTCATATGTGCACATTTCCATACTAGTTTGAGTCATCCAAGGATCAAATCTTACAATCATACCTTCTTGATGATTGAACCGCATGTTGCAAGATTTGCATATATGTTTAGGTCATATCATTTGAGTTTCACCTTGCACACTAAATTGTCTCACAAAAAGTGTTCATCATACTTAGAATTTGCAAGCATATAATTCGGAATCATGAATCATTCATAATGTCATTTAAATTGTATGACATTTTACATGTCGACTTAGGATTAGATGACTATCCAAATTTTCTGTCGCATCCAATCCTAAGTCCCAGGTGATTTCTTCATACCGTTTGTGCATTCTTTGAATGATTTTAAGTTTTCTAATGAATGCGTATGTTCTGTTTTTTCGATAACCGATGCGCATACTTTTAGAGATCTCAATTTTAGGATACAAATTGACCTAGTTTGGACTTGAACTCTTCTAGGAAGATGTAGGACACACTTAGAAGTTTCTAATGTCGCTAATGTCATGTCAATCACTCATTGTTTGGACTATTTTCCATTGTTTTCAAAGCCTAATCACAATCTAGACAAGGGATCAAATTCAAACCCCTGTTTTAATCCATGTTTGGACAGACTTTTGATATTTTTGTTCCATTTTTTCTATTTGGAATTTGAACTTGGCCTCTTAATGAGACTTACTTGTCATCGTGTTGGCTATATTGTGTGTAAAATTGATGATTTTTAGACATGTTTTAGTAGGAAAAATCCTCGTGACATTAGCTGAATGTCCTATTGTTTTAGCAAATTTCTGATGTGTTATTGCTTGTTGTTTGATTTTTGTAAAATCATACGTACATTGTTTGAGAAAACTTTCTTCACAAAAGTTGTTTGTCATCATGTCATGGATGTTATGAAATTTTTTCATTGCCAAATTGTCATTAGGTATTGCCCAATTTTTCTGTCCTTACACGCTTGTTATGAAATTGCATGTGATTATGATTGGTGCATGCCTTTGGTAATAAGTGACCCGTTGACGGTTCACTTCCTTGCTTGATTGGTTGAGAAACAATGTCCAAAAGACCTGCATACATGTTTAAATTTTTGCGATAGATGTTATTTTTAGATGAATGGTAGGGTCAATGCATGATATCGAGGGAAAACCCTAGGATCACATAGATCACTTGATTAGGAGACTTATTAACGTTATTGGCCATGCGAGAGTAAAATTGGTCAACAATTGCTATAAGTCACATCAAAAATGGATTGGGTAGGTGTCTTAGTGGGACGCTCACATGAAAGACAAATGCCGACCCCGAGGTCCCAAAATTTGACTTTCGTATTGCACTTCCTTTAAATGATTGATCTTAATATGATGTCTTGTTTTTGATTGTTTTGATGTGCATGCTTGTTTCTTTCCATTGTATGCACCTAGTTATAAGTTTCTTAGATTAGGTTTAAATTAGGACCCCCAAGATGGAGAAAGCGCGAATACGGTGGAGGTCAATGTCTATTCCAACCATTATCATGTACTATTGATTTTCCCGACATATGTCTCAGGTTCCATTTATTGTATAAAGCCCGACGAGTTGCGGCTTTTTTTTCTTTCTCTCATCTTTTTCAATTGTGTTTCTCTTTTATATTTTTTAGGATTGCATGATAGATTTATTGTTTTCCTTGATTGTTTACTTATAATCTTGCAATTTTAATTCCATTGATTGCTTTCTTTTCTTGTTTTTCAAGAAATAGAATAAAATGAAAATGACCAATCACGCATGATCACTTAGTTTAGGACAAATGATCCCAAAAATGTAGAAAAAAACACATGGACATGTTAGGAAAACACAATATACTGTTTAGGTACCGAAAGGGCGCTAATAACAATATTAGCGTAACCCAAGTCCCCGAACCTAGATATTCCGTTGCGTAGAAATCGAGAGAACACTCCCGACCCTCGATTAGGTTTTCTAGCCGACCCCCAAAATAAGGCTAGTGGCTACTCTCGTCTTATTTTTAGGTTGTCATAAACAACTAGACTGTAGAAATAAACCCGTCACGCGAGGTATGAGTTTCGATGAAACTCACTATGATTTAGCATATTCGATATGGAAGTAACCCAAAGGATGAAGTGATGTCATCCTTATGGGCGAGGCGTATTGTCGAGAGGGCTACCATGGTAAAGGTACCCTTAAATTTGATATCCACACCCGACCCCTTCTTCTAAGGTGTGCCGCTCGTGTATGTATGAATCGCGACACTCGTGGAGGGAACTCACGAAAAGCTTGATCCAAAATGCAAGGTGATGATGTCTTTTGGAACGTGAGCCGTGAGAGAACTCTCGTGATCAAGTACCCCTAAACCCGACCTTTCCCCCTTTTCTCTCCTTGTGATGATGAGGGATTCAAGGGCGATGGATCGGGTCGCGACACCAACCAATAAATTTTTTGTTTCATTTTTTGTATTCCGTGAAAAGACAAACTTAATATTTGATATACCATATCCATCAACAATGAGGCATTGATAAACCAAACTATAAACACCGGTGCATATCCAACATAAATTTTAGATAACGTAACAATATAGTTTCATGGAGCTCAACTAGCACTGTTACATAAATTTCTATTTGAAAGAAAAGAAAAAGTAAAATGAAAAACATAAAAGACCAAAAGTAGCATGAGCTTAAGCCATGCACCTTCATGCAATACTCAATACGACAATTCAACATTTTAGAGAGAATTTCAAAACAAAATTCTAAAAAGCTTTGTCGCAATGGAGCAAGAAAGTTTGAGGAATATCATTACCTATGCATTGCTTTTTTCTTTCAATCAGAGAAGGGAACCCCTACCTAATATCATTTGAATCACTAGAAGAAATCTACCATTATGAAGGAAGTACCGCTTCTCAAATATAGAATTCTAGACCAAATCCACACTACTAACACTCCACGAAAAATTTTGTGGAAATCATACTTAAAACAAAAATAATCATCCAAATCCTAGCATTAATGAATGACACTAATGACTTGAAGCAGCTGTTGAGAAGGGTTCTTTTCAAGCTGACGTGGTGCTGACTAACCTTTTACAACTTACGATTTTCAAAGCAATTGGGCAAGCTGGGTGAGGGGCAAGCGGTGAGCGACGTGCAAGAGCGGGACAAGCGGCGAGCGAGCGACGTGCAAGAGCAGGGTGAGCCGCAAGCGATAAGTGGGAGTGGGGTGAGCATCGGTGTTGCTCACAAAGATGGTTTCTAAATTTCTAATTAGGGCTTTATTCTTTTGGATTTACTTGGCAAAAATAAAAGAGAAAGAAGAGGACAGAACAAATGGCGAAGGAAAGGGACTCATTAATGCCTTTAATGTTAAGTTAAGGTTATAGACTTTAGAATAAATAAAACAATATTATATATAACCTATTAAATATATAACATGTATAATATATAATATCTATAGAATTGGCCTAGGTTGAACCAACCCTGAATTCCTAGGACCGATAATTAATCCACACAATGTAGAGTCTAGGGATCCCAAGACCAAGAACTAACCTAATTTTTCTAAAAATCGAACCAAGACTGATGGGATTAGACCGATCTAAGGCCGGTCCATAGTCAACCTTGGACCCATGCTCACTGCTATCAATATTTATTCAAGTCAAATACCCAAGGAAAAAAAAAAAAAAAAACCACGGGGACACAGCAAAATTCATGAAAGAAATTAGGGCAATTTATGCCCACGATTAAAAAAAAAAAAAAAAAAGCGCAGTTACCCTAAATCATATAGGTGGAGGTGGAGGCAACAGGGCGACGTCGTCAATGCTTGGTCGGGAGCCGAGGCCGAAGCCGAGGCAGTGGTTCGTTGTGATTTGGCAATGACGGAGGCTGCATGGTGGTTCGTTAGTCGAGGGCTCAATCATGACTCAAAGGAAGAGAGAGGGGAGAGCCACGGGGGCTAGCAATTTGGCTATAGCAGAGGCCACGGAGGAGTCGGTTTGGCAGCACGGTGGTTCGTCGGTCGGACGAGGGCCCGGTAGTTCGCTGGAGGGAGAAAGGGGGCAAAGAAGATAGCGTTGGGCGGAGAGAGAGAAGGAGAGAGTGTGCAGGACGAGTCCAGGGTCAGAGCCGGAGGGCTAATACGATGGTCTGTCGATCGGCTGCAATGGTGCGTTGGTTGGGCGCGGTGGTCGACGGTCGGATGAGGGCTTGAAAGGAGATAGAGTCAGGTAGGAAGAGAGAGAGTCGAGCATGAAAAGAAGAGAGACCGTGCAAAGGAGAGAGAGAGGGGGGGAGAGAGAATGCTCGCTCACGCTCGCTAAAGTACGAATTTTACGTGGCCTAATAACTTGGGCCCACTTTGTACACGTGTTGCACAGAGCACAACAAGTGTTGCCTAGGGGGGCTAATTATCAGGCTAGAATTGTTGAACTGTGCAGCCTCCTTTTGTTCTCCTTTTAAGAGAATGCTCTTTCTCTCTCTTCGCGCCCGACCATTTCTCTTTGCCCCCTCTCTCCCATTGACGAACCACCGCACCCAATCGACGAGCCCTTATACCTCCCCTCCAACTCCAGCTTCGACATGTGTTGTGCTCCGAGGTGCCTTCTTATTCGCTACGTTGGCACACCAGACGTAGGCAATATTTTCTTAGGTAGGAAAATGCAATTTATGAATTCTCTAAATGAAAGCTAATCTTTCTACCCAGTAAAATACTAGGAAATGATTATTCTAATGAAGGATGAGCTTGTTTCACTAAATACTTCGTGATAAAGAAAAATATTTTCCACGAAAGACATTTTCAAGGAAAATGGTTAATTTTCGTTTATTTGTTAGTTTAGAGGAAGTGATTTTTTTCTTACCAAAAGTGGAAATCATTATCCCTAAATCTAAGCTTGTTATTTCCGGTCTATGAAAAATGTTTTCCGTAAATCGATTAATTTTTGTCATCCAAATATTGAAAAATTGGAGAATAATTTTTTCAAAATAGTTTTCTTTCAAGTAAACAATTTTGCTTGATTATCGTCAACGATCACTAATGATTACTGTCGATCAACACTGGATCGCTTGGTAGCCATGACGATTGCCAATCAGTGATCTCTTTGGTCGATGAGAAGTATTCTATTAGAGTATCGGAATATTTTATCATCCAAACAATAAAAAAGAATCTTATTCCAAGGAATAATGATGTTTCTTGGAATGGAAATTTGATGATTCCTTCTTTACAAAAGCTAAATGAGACCCGCATGAATATAGAGCCACATTAAGAGAGTTGTGTAAGATTTTGATGTTTTATCCCTAAAAAAGGGCCAGTCCCATAAAAAAGCATAAACTTTAAGTATTGTCTCAAATCTAGCTTGAACTTTATTTTGTCTAAAAAAAAATGAACTTTTACTCTAATCCCAAATCTAACCTCCATTAATCATCTTTCGATAGTCACCGTTAATGGCATTTCATGTCAACATTAATATCCAACATAGTAGGCTGACGTGGTTATAAAGATAAAACTAAACCTGGGCTTTCTCTTCTTCATCTCTAAAGCACGAGAAAATCTGCTCATCAAGTCTTTCTCTCTCTTCGACCTCCTCTAGCTAGAGTCACGGCCAAGCTTAACATCCACCGTCCACCGCCAACGCTCGTCCACGCCAACACTACGCATCCAAACCAGATCACCTCTCTGTCGTCCTTATTGTTAGCTTCGTCTTCGCTGGAAGGAGTCCTCCATCTTCGTCATGTTTGTGGTCATCTTAACTCTTTTTTGGCCCGAGCAAATGGCCAAAAATCTGGAAAAAATAGAAGTATCTTGAGAAAAAAAAAAAATCTGGGGACAAATCTTTGAGACAAGGAAGGGGCCCTGGGTGTCTTTGACAAAATCTGAAGTAAAAGAAGAAGAAGACGGGGGGAAATTTTGTATTCATTCATTCTATTGTGTAATGTACAAAAGAATCCCTATATAATACAGATGACTAGTAATAAAAAGAGAATGATTATATTTCTCTAATCTACGAGTATTGGATCTAATCCTAAATTGACTAAAATAAATCTTCAGCATCTCTTGGGATATTCTCCCAAATCAACATCATATCTTCCAACAGTCTTGCGCAGTGGGTGTCTTCGCTTGTCTTTTTAGCTAAAAGATCTAACATTTGGAGGAGTTTACATAGCAACATGAGTCAAAAATCGGTGGGTCTCTTGGCTTGTCCTTTTGGCCAAACATAGAAGACACGGCCGTCAACAACTCGAGTTTTGCGAAATCTATGGAAGCTGGGTTGTGGGAAATCTGTGGAATCTAGGGCAAAAAAGGAAACTCGAAAACTTGAATGCTAAAGGTCTCCTTTTCATCGTAGCTCGTCACTAGGATAAGGAAAAAAAAAAAGAAACCTAGACTTGAATGCTAGAGTTGACTCAGAAATTCACAATCTGCTCACGATTCCCTCTATTCATCTTCGTCTTCAATTTCCCGACGGCCAACTCTAGATTTGTCCATGGGCCTGATAAGCGAGGTCAAAGGAGGAAGAAGAGACAGAAAAAAGACTTGAGTAGGTCGAACCCACCGTCGTCCTCATCGTCCACAACTTCCTTGCCATCGTCCACGCCGCCATGCCCGTCTCTTTCGCCATTCACTTCCTCTTGACTTTGCACACCGTCTTCCTCCTCTTCTTCCTCGTCATTTCCTTGCCATCCTCGTTGACGGTGGCGAGAATGCTGCCCTCTTTCACAACCCTAACTTTCTCGTCCTCTTTGAACTCAATCTCCTCCACCATTTTGGAATTCATTGTTGCAATCATGACCTCGCACTCTCTGAGACGAGAATCCGGTGATGTCTTGGCTCAATTCCGAACAAAAATGAACGGAAAATTTTTGAGAAAAAAATAAGTGGGAAAAAATTTTCTGGGTGAAAAGCTTCTTCGATTGTTCTCGAGCAGGATGGCTATGAATTATGTGTTTAGAGATTTGGCAAATTATCTTTTGTATTTGTGATGGTTTTGCTATGCACTATGCCTAGCTATTTCGAGAAAAATATTGGGTGGGCCAACCACGCCAAGTTAACGTGCGCCGGCCCAATCAAGGAGTGACACGTGGTTTGCATGGAGCCAAGTGGAGCCCAAGTCCCGCTATTTCTAAGCTAAATTTTTGCCTTCCCCTTCTCTCTTCATTAATTGCTACGTCCTTTTCTATCTTCTCCCACCATTCGCATTTGAATGCCCTCTCTTCTCTTCTCGGTCTTCGCCATCAAGCCAAACCAATTCACTCTCCCACTCCCTCCCTCCCTCTCTCTCTCTCTCTCTCTCTCTCAAAAATCTCTCCTTCCCAAGAGCCCGCCGGTCGCATTCAGCAAAACACCTCTACCTCCACCTCCAGCATGATGCCTCCTCGTCCTGGAGCCACTCCCTCAAGCCGCACGAAGCCCTCTTTCAAAAATCTCTTGGGAGATTGGCCGTTGCATCCTAGCTTAGATCCGTCGCCTCTAGCATGTCGCCTCTGCCTCTATTACCTTCAGCATGACCTCTCTGCCTTCCTAGAGCCACTCCCTCAAGCCACACAAAGCCCTCTTTTAAAAATCTCTCAGGAGTCCACCCATCGCATCCCAAGCTCAGATCCACCTCCACCTCCACCTTTGTCGTCGCCACTCCCTCAAGCCGCATGAAGCCCTCTCTCAAAAATCTCTCGACAGCCTGTCCGTCACATCCTAAGCTCAGATCCACCGCCTCTAGCATCTCACCTCCGCCTCCGCCGTCACCACGCCATCAAGCCACACAAAGCCCTCTTTCAAAAATCTCTCCCTCCCAAAAGCCTGCCCATTGCTTCCAACCTCAAATCCACCGCCTCCAACACATACCTCTTAGGAGGGAGAAATTTTTGAAAGAGGGCTTTGTGTGGTTTAAGGGAGTGATGATAGCAGAGGCAAAGGCGGAGGCGATGTGCCAGAGGTGGCGGATCTGAGCTCGGGATGCGACGAATGGGCTCCTATGAGATTTTTGAAAGAGGGCTTCATGTGGCTAAGGGAATAGCGACGGTGGAGGCGGAGGCAAAGCGCCAGAGGTGGTGGATTCGAGTTCGAGATGCAACAGGCGAGCTCTCGAGAGATTTTTGAAAGAGGGCTTATTGTGGCTTGAGGGAGTGACTCTAGGATGGCAGAGACATCGTGCCGAAGGCGACAGCAACGAAGGTGGATGGATGCAACCGGCAAGCTCTTGGGGAGGAGAGATTTGGGAGAGAGAGAGAGAGAGAGAGAGAGAGAGAGAGAGAGAGAGAGGAGGATGGAGGGAGGGAGAGTGAATTGGTGTGGCTTGACGGCGAAGACAAAGGAGAGAAGAGAAGACGTTCAAATGTGAACAGCGAGAGAAGACAAAAAAGGACATAGCAATTAATGAAGAGAGAAGAGGAAGGCAAAAATTTAGCTCAAGAAAAAGTGTGACCTGGGCTCCACGTGGCTGCATGTGGAGACACATGTCACTTCCTAATTGGGCCTACGCATGATGACGTGGCGTGATTGGCCCACCTAATATTTTCTCCACTAGTTCGGAAAGCTTGTTGTTGACATGGACTGGCCACATGGGATGACTAATGGTGACTATGGAAGAAGGGTTAACAGGCTAGATTTAGAATATGAGTGAAAGTTTATGCTTTTTTTTAGACAAAATAAAATTTGGACCAGATTTGAGACAATACATAAAGTTGGTGTTTTTTTTTTTATGGAATTGGGCCCAAAGCTCCAATTTGATCCGTGGAATGAATTCCGCTCGATTTTGGGCTAGGGTTTATGAGAAAAAACGTATTTGGAGGAAGATGAATCCAACTTACTCCCTCATTTGTCAAAATCAGTATCAAAATACGAAAATACAAACGCAACATTTTTAACCAACAAAAGAGCTGCCGAACATATGAAAATTGCAGTCTTGCAAGTGAAAAGTCGATTTTTCAAAACGATCTCCACAAAATGGTAGTGGCTAGTAACTGTAGCATCGGTTTCGCGTACTGCACGAGACCACGACAAGATGCCGGGTTTAATTAAGAAATCCAGAATGTATTTGCATGCAGGACAAAAGCATACTAGTGAACAAACACTCCAAAGTGTCTGTGACGAGTGGCGATGATGACTTTGTCCTCGCTAGCAGGTGATCAAGCCATGACGACGATGATGAACCAGGAACTCCAAAAGTCTCATCATACTTTAAAAGACCTTCGGATTCTCGTGCATGTCGCACGTCACATTCAAAACTCCCGGGCTTGCGGCGACAGAATAATCATCGATTCACTGTCTTAAAATAAAAAGTTCTCTCTTAATTTTTCGAACAAGTCTTAGTTGATGCATTTTCTCATTTGAACTCAGGCTATATTATATTTTGAAACTCCGTCACTCGATTCAAGCTAGACCTTCGGATTCTCACACATGGGACTCACATGCAATATGACCACGTTCAATTTTCCTCACCTGTATATATACATCATCAGCTCCACTAGGGACGTGGCAGTCATTGTTGGCCACGTCATCATCCTCCTTACAAATCAGATGCCGCATAAGCAAAGTCTGGCCAAATTTATCTTTAGAGTATGAGTTGGGAGCCTTTTCGTACATCACTTGAAAGTTGGCCACAGGTGAAAGCTGGCTGGGGCCTTTTTTTTTTTTTTTTTTGTGGGGGGGGGGGGGTAAAAGACCAGAAAAAGAGTATTAATAAAAAAACATAAGATTTATGAGCTCTATCGGTTTTTTTAATGGGAAAAGCACAATTGATCCCAAAAATTTCGTAAAATTGATTAATCAGGTCCTCAAAACGTTTTTTTTTTTTCATGTTGGGCCTTCCATCAAGTAATTGGATTTACTTACTGACGTGGAATAAAATAAAATAAAAACGAAGAAAATTAAAAATCTAAAATGATAAACACTAGAGAGGGAGGGAGATAAGGAAGAGGAAGGATGGGCGGTGGCACCGATGAGCGTCCGGCATCTCTCGTCGTGGCTTGCCACCAATCAAAGGTGGCCACATGGAGATCAGAGCACCCGATGAGTCTAAGCGTCCAAGTGTCTTCACGTTTTGGAAAAATGGGCCTAGGACTTCTTAAATCCAGGCCTGATACTAATTAATTAGTTAGATCAGATTTGCTCTTTTACTTTTACTCTTGTTTTTAAATTAATTAATTAATTAATCAGATCCTTTAGCTTTCGCACTATTCCACAAAAATGACAAAGGCCATGAACTCGTGATAAATGTTCATTGTATACTTTTTCAATCTTAGTGAACATAACTTCAAATAAACTTTTACTCGATAAATTATAGTTATCATCACTAATGCCACACTATTATTAAACCAAATGAGGAAGAGGAGAACTTATATTTAGCAAGAACGAGTTAGTTTTATAAGAAAACAACTCGTGTGTTGACTAAGGACAACTTGTATATGCTAAAAAGAAGTAGTAATTATCAAAAACAACTTATATTTACCATGAACTCTAGTATTTGTCAAAAACAACTAGAAATTACCATTAGGTTATGCTTACTGCAATAGCTAGCGGTAAATTCATTTATTAGTGATGAATTTCATGAACTCATTTAAGACCTTTTTTATTAATAGAAACTTTTTTCTTATCAAGTGACCTGAATTTTAAATATTTTACTCAATAAATTAGAGTAATTGGTAGTAGACTTTAAAATGGGCCCGGCGCCACAACGGCCCACCCAGATTCGGCCCGAGCCATAAGGGCCAGCCGAAAAGCATCTTTGTGGGCCTGAGCAAGGGCCTACATTAATTAGGTCCTGCCCCGTCCGATTGGGACCGAGCCAGGCCCATCCAGCCCGCACACTTCTGCATCATTCTTTGTTGATTGCATCTTCGTTTGCACCTCGCAGCGTTGCTGAGGTGAGGTCGTAAACCTCCCTCGCCACTACGTGCTCCGCCGTGCTAGTCGTGGCTCGCCACCAGCCGCCAATCGAAGTTGGGCACGTGGAGATCGGAGCACACACTACACAGTGAGTCTAGGCATCCAAGCGTCTTCATGTTAAAAAATAAAAAATAAAAAGCGAGTCTAGGATTTCTTAAATCCAGGACTTATGCCAATTAGTTGATTAGATCAAATTTGCTCTTTCGCTTTTCCTCTTGTTCGTTTCGTTTTCTTCTTTGTTTTGGCAATTTCACTTTATTCTCATCTGAAAGTTAATATTTGAGAAATTATATACCGTTGCCACAAATCAAGGAAGTACATGAGAGCGACAAAGAGAACACCCGTGTGAGGGGCTCTAGCGAAGTTGGTACTTTGCTACACCTTCGAAACGGTGACGTCTCGATCGTGGCATCTAACGAAATTTTAACAAGCGATTTTGGATTGAAATACAATGTCACGCCATGCCCGGGTGGCCATGTAATCAAAGCATTGAGTGTTCGGACTTCTTAAAGGACCCAATTATCACTAAATCATGATTATTCCTTTTCTTTCTTTCATAGTAATCATTTGCTAGCCTAAAAATTGAAGTTCAAGAACTCAGTTGGCTAAAAAAGATAACATAATAGCTTCAAGACTCAATTGAACATTTTACCTCTATACCTCTTTTTATACTGTAGACTTTCTATCTTAATACAATATTTACTTATCAAGTCACTTTTTGTTTGTTCAATAACTTGAGTTTAACCTCTTTTAGCTTCAATGCCGACCTTGTGACCATGTTATGTTAGTTATAAAAACCCCTTTAGTTTAATTGGCTCTAACCTACCAATTGGTTGACGACATGTAGGCTCTGTTTGACCAGGCTTGGGACCCCGATGCTCGTGCTTAGATCCTTGGCACCCGAGGTCAGGTCCATCAAAAACGGGCTCAGGTCCATGGAGACCAAGCCTGGGTCCACAGAGGCTAGGTGGACCATATTTTAATACTAAATGTATATTTTGGTCTCTGTTAATGAACAAATGCGAGTTGGGGGCCCATCACACGTTTTCATGTAAATGTAGTGCTACACAAATGTTTCTCAAGAAGCAGCATTAACAAGCTAGGCAAATTCAATCTCATGTTTCACTACACAAGAGGATGATGCACAATAAAACTTCTTTATTTTGACAATCACAAATACACTAATTCTTTCTCCTCCTTACACTTCGTTTCACTCCGTTGTAGTACTCCAAGAGAGAGAAAGAGAGAGAGAGCTTATGCCAGAGCGAGCTAATAAGCAAAATAGTTACACATACGAAGATGACCCATAGAATTGACCTAATAATATCCATACTATAAAATGTCTCCCGATACCAATAAATAACAAAATAAAAAGAAAGAATACATGAGTATTTTGGTAGTAGAGCTTAATAAAATGTATTACTGAATATGGTCTCCTTTACTTAGAAAATCTCATTCCATACTTTTTTGAAGATTTGTGCTCTTCATCATTAGTGCATTTCCAAATTTTTCATTCTCAATTAGATAGTCAAAAATCAATCCAAGACGTAACTTCATCATATTCATTCACTGTGCTTCCTAGGGCATCACTGCTCAAAAGGAAAAACCCTCAAATCAGTATTACCAGAAGAGAATCGAGCCCAATGTACTTTCAGTAAAATTAACTAATTAGAATGCACTTCACCATGATATCACATAATATAGCATTAGATAGTGAAAACTCTCTTGAAATAGATGGTCGTGACAGAGTGGAACATGTCCCGATCGGGTTGCATGAACTCTTCTAGGAAGATGCGGGTTTATGCAACCGCTGCTATGTGGATGCTATGCGAGGCAGGGTCTTTTGGGCAGAAAATACCGCAGTTTGTTTCGACCTGTTTGCTGTAACATCATTCAAACAAAATAACTAAGTTAGAGTATATAAGAGATTCATAATCAAACTGAGACTTCATGTCCATGTAATGTAAAAATTACCATAGCTACCTTAAACGAAGAGAACAGACTTACCAGTACAGCGCATCGGTGCCGTGGCTTATGCGAGCAATGCAACCGTTATCCGGGAAGTTCGTGGCCACCAACGCATCGAGTGCCATGTCAATTCGGCCCTACTGCCCAACCCGGCTCCGAGTGTCTCCGACGTACACTGCACATTCACCTTAAAGCCATCTAAGCCTATGCATGCCTGCCACCAAGGCGCTATGTTGTGTGAGAGGTGGGTTAAGAGAAAATGATTTCCTTCTTCTTCTTCTTCTTTTCAGTGTGGAAATCATTTTTCGGTACTTTAAAAGTGTCTTTTTCGTTGACTGAAAATCTTTTCCTTGATTGATTTGTTTTCCGTGTATCAAATGCCGAAAAATATGGACAACTTTTTCCTGATATTTATTTTTCGCGAAATAAATTGAGTTATACTATAGTGATCTTTTTTGGTGTATCTTTCTTTTATCACGATTTTCCTGTAATTTTGTCACCTGGTGGAGACCACCATTTGTATATTTATTTTATATTATTATGATGAAGCTTGATGTGATTTTCTTTCAAAAATAAATGATGGCATTTCTTTACTCGATAATAATAATCAAGTTAGCCTAAGAAAAGAAAACAGTAGAAGAAAAATTGGCCAGTTGTTAGGAGGAGAAAGTGTCAATGTCAACTTCTCATAGAGCACCGCGGACCGCCACGCATTTGTTTAATTAAACTATATAAGATTAGACTAGGCTATTGTGTAATGTGCAAGATGTGGATATGCATCTCTAGAGATGAACAGGAAGAACTAATAAAAGTCGGTTAATTGGTTGAGAGGAGACTATAAAGAATGGGAAGGAAGTACGTGTGAAATGGGAAAGAGTGCCACGTTCAAATCCACGTTCAAATAAACATACCCATCCACCTTGGAGATAGGCCCGGGTTGGATTTCCGACCTCATTTGCAATACATGTCAAAGTCACAAGACACGTCTAACACTGAGCATGGACGAACAACACAATGGCAAAAATTTGGCACATTAGGCAAACCTTACAGCGAGTCAGAGTGACTTACGCTCAAGTATCGCAACTTATGTAGTTTTGATAGATTAGGTAACCTTTTTATAGAGCTCAAGTTATCAATTCTTAATATTTACAGTAATTCACATTTATTTACATACAAACTTGATAACTTGCATAGTTTTGATTGATTAGTTAACCTTTCTATGGAGCTGCATTCATCAATAAAAATAATTCATAGACTCAATTGAATATTTTATAAAAGTTCGAAATCTAGTGGTACCTTTATCCCTCTTTTTATATCCTAGAATTTCTATCCTAATAGTATATTTAATTATTAGATAATTTGAGTTTAACCTCTTTTAGCTTCAACGTCGAATTTGTTATGACCATGCTACGTCAGTTTTATAAATCCTCTGCTTTAGTTCAGTCTTCTCTTACCTTTGAATCGATATAGATCAATGATATTTTTTGTGTAGCTTTCTTTTGTTATGATTTTCCGCTAATTTTATCATCTGATGGAGACAAAGGTTTTATCTCCTCATTTAATACGACTATGGTGGAGCTTGACTTAATTTTTCTTTTAAAAAAAAATTGGTGGCATTTCTCCATTGTTAATCACAATTAAGTTAGCCTAAGAAAAGGAATAAAAAAATAAGAAGAAAAATCGCCATGTGCTCAGCGGAGAAAGTGTCAATGTCAACTTCTCATAAAGCCCTACGGGTATGCACCACCACGCATTTTATCTAATTAAACAAGATAAGATTAGACAATGAAATAAAGAAATGGGAAAGAGTGAAAATGGGGATATGATATGCATCTTTAGAGTGAACAGGAGGAACTAAAAAAAAGTTAAAAGGAGACAATGTAATAAAGAAATGGGAAGCGAAAAGACAAATGAAGAAACAAAAGGCAAAGTACGAATGAATTGGGAACAAGTACCGCGTCACCCCAACATAGCTTGCCTCCTTGCATATAGGCGCGGGTTTGATTCCCGACACCAGTCGCAAAATGGGTCAATGTCCCCAGACTCGCCTAACAGTGGGCATTCATGAATATACGGCTCCCATCCATTTGGTACGGTACCTTGCAGTGATTTACAGTGAGACAGGTACAAATCCCGCAGCCTTCCGTGTTCTGATAGCTCGGGTGAACTTTCCGTGGACCTCCAATCCCCAATCGATAAAGGCGAGTTCGGTAAATCAGGCAAACACCGCAGTGATCTACAGTCTTCTACCAACAACCTCCTCAACTTATATAGTTTCGATAGATTAGGTAACCGTTCCATTGAGTTGCATGTCATAAAATGTAAAAACTTCAGCAACTCAATTTCTTCCAAATATCGAATCTCGATTAACTGAGGGCACTCATAGATCGCTAGCTCTTTGAGCCTCTCTAAACTTGATAGATCCAATATCACCAGCGATTCACAGTTAGACACGGCCAAATGATGGAGATTCTCTAGCTGTTCAATAACGATCTCTCTTGAACTGCATTTACAGAGTGTTAACTTGGACAAATATCTCAATTCGGAAAGGAGTGGTTGTACCATCGGTGGCTTGAAACCACTTAATACCAAATTATGAAGACCTAGAGGAAGCCTTGGGAGAGATTGAGGATCATCACAACATAATGAAAATGACGAAAGCTGGGGAGGCAACATGAGAGATTGAGGATCATCACTAGATATCTGTAGTATTGAAAGCTTAGGAGGCCATGTCATGTCCATATTTCTGCTACCATGGTATGCCAACATTTCAAGATTCTCCAACATCTTAATGGCCTTTGGGTAGCTCTCTTAACTTACTCCATCTCATATCTAAGAGCTCCAGCATTTTAAGGTATCCAATGGAATTGGGTAACTCTCTTATCATGCTATCAAGCATATATAACCTCTTCAATCTTTTAAGATATCCAATTGAAGCAGGTAGTGCAGTAATCTTTGTACCACTCAAGTCTAATGTGAGTAATGACTCTAATCCTCCAATGGAGTTTGGTAGCTCCCTTATTTGAGTCGATTCTAGGCTCAAACGCTCCAAGGTTTTGAGATCTCCAATAGAATGGGGTAACTCTTTTATCTTGCTTGATTCCATAAATAAGAACTTTAGTTTTTTAAGATATCCAATAGAAGCAGGCAATGCAGTAATCTTTGAAGAACTCAAGTCTAAGTGAAGCAATGATTCTAGTCCTCCAATGGAGTTTGGTAGCCCCCTTATTTTAGTGTATCCCAGGTGCATTTCCTCCAACATTTTGAGATCTCCAATAGAATCAGGTAACTCTCTAATTCTTGTGTTGTGCAAATTCAAATTAAGGAGCAACCTCAATTTTCCAATGGAATCTGGAAGCCTTCTAAACCGATAACAACCCATTAAAGACAAGCATGTCAAGCCCGCCATCTCTCCAATAGATGGATGAAGCTCCCGTATACATAGCCCTTCTAGCTTTAGACTTGACAAGTTCTTTAGACGGCATATTGCATAAAGCACTACGCCCAAGTCAAAATGGGGGTTTCCAGACAACTTTGATTGCTGAATTCTAGCTGCGTTTATTTCCAATCGCTTTAGGCGCTCTAGCTTACCAATAGAACTACTGATTTGTGGCGACTCCGGACAATGTTCAGCAAAAACCAATATCTTCAACTTCAAGCACATTGAGAAGTCAGGAGTTGTCAAGAGATAGCATCTCATGAGATGTATAACTTGCAAGTCATGGTTCGCCTACGAAACAAATTACAATTAGAAAAGTAAGGCAAGGGAAAAGGCAACAAATGTATATATGTGATGCGAAACTATACCAAGCATGGGCTCCATCCATTCCAGTTCTTGGGAATTTCGCTGTCTGAAAGCTTGAGTACGACTAAGTTCCATAAACATAGATTGACTGCCTGTAAGTGTGAAGGGCAACGATGCCAAGAGAGCCATTTTAAATTCGAGAAAAGATTCTTGAAGTCTCCCACCAAGTTTCCCCTTTCTAATTCCAAGAACCTTAAGCTAGGCAGCCTTGAAAACTCTTCACTTGTAAAATTGCGATCTTCGGAAAGTTTAGTTAGTTTGAGAGCTATGATGTTCTCTGTTCCCTGGCAACATGAAAAGGCATAAGTGAGCTTTCCTACGGTGAAAAAAAGGAATCCATTCCATGAGTAAATATTGCATATACTTGTTCTATAAGTAAAGCATTATTGTTTGCTTCTACTTTTAGATGGTAAATATACACTATTAATATTTTCTAGATATAAATCTTTGTTACCATCTTCAGTCACTCAAAATTAATAAATTTAGTTTTCTACGATGTGCAAAGCAAAAGAACACATTCAAAAATATACTCTAATCGAGCTAATGTTCCCTTAATCGAGAAGATGGAAACTATGAATGAAATTTACCGTTCTAGTCTCCACTACTTGCAATGCAATCTTGGGTTGCCAAAGTCTACTACGCTTCCCAGGAACATTGAGGTCTTCTTGTCGAACAATTTTCCTTCCGAGATCTCTAAGCAAGCCATGCATCCACAGTCTATCACCATCATTGATCTTTATCAAAGACTTACGAATAAGGAAATCGATCTCACTTTTGGGGTAAAAAGCCAAAGATTTCCACATGTAATATGGATAGATTCTTTCTTCACCAATATAGTAACAAGCAATATCAAGAAAAATTTCTCTTTGTTCTTCCGTTAGCATTTCAATGCTAATCTTTAATTTGTTATAGATATGTGGATTCAACGCTAATTTCTTCAACGTATCTTTCCAAATTGGTTTTCTTTTGCGATAAAGACAACAACCAATAACTTTGAGAGCCAAAGGAAGCCCACCAGTCATGTGAGTAATATTGCAAGAAATATCATCGTAGTCATGTGGAGGGGAATCCATTTTGAAAGCGTGCTGGCTAAAAAGTTGAAGGGCATGGTGATAAAGCAATTCTGTCATTTGATAAATTTTATACTCTTCGATTGCCAGATTGTTGGTGTCCCTCGTTGTAATAATGATTCTGCTCCCTAGACCAAACCATTTACCCTTTGCTGCAAGCATAGAGAGTTGGCCCCAGTCATTTAGATCATCAAGAACAATAAGGACTTTCTTGTGGCGAAATCTTCTTTTAATCTCGTGAATCCCTGCATCGGAGTCAAAAATCTCCACTGGTGTGGAGTTGAGAATTTCTGACAATAGTTGCTTTTGTAATTGGACAATTTTGCCATCCTTTGCAGCTTCTTGAACATCCAAAAGGAAGCTACACCCATCAAACCGACCAGAAATTTGGTTAAAGACAACTTTAGCAAGAGTCGTCTTACCGATGCCACCCATGCCATGGATTACTAGATAGCGTACATCAGGAGAACCTTCATCTAATAGGTGCATGACATCTTCAACACGATCCTGAATTCCGACTAAATGGTCGGGTAGAATTTTTTCTCTTTTATTCAGTTTGATCAAAACTTCAGCGACGATTGATTTAATGAGTTTACCGTGGCTGTCATATTTGATACAAAGGGTTTAGTCAGATCTATCGCAAAAAGAATATTAACCTATCAAGGTTAGAAATATTAGAAGTTAAACACAAACCAGCTAAGGGAGAGGGGGTGGAGACGGGGCGACTGGCCCCCTCCCAAAAAATTTTGTATATTGGCCGCCCCCCCCCCCCCCCCCAAAAAAAAAAGAATAATCTGGAAAAAGAAATATTAATTTTACAAAAGCTCTAACTCTTTTTTTACAAGGAAAAAATATCAGTCAAAATCCATGTCAATGTACTTAAAATGAGTTGCAATTATATAATTTTATAAATGCTAAACTTTACAAAAGATGCTTCCTCGTCCATAAATTGTAAAAATCGAAACCCGTGGACTTTCTTCCTTTATATATGCAAAGGATTTGTTTATTCCTTTTTTATTGCTCAAATATGGTGAGTCCTCTGTTTTTCTAGTTTTGCATGGTTTAAAATAGTAATAGCTAGAACAATTGCTTTCTTATTTCAAATCCTACACAAATTGGATTTAGAAGTTAAGAAAAAGTATTTCTAGTCTATCTAAAATATGCAAATCAAATAATTAATTCAAAATTGATTTTTCATGTCTTTCTAGAGAAATTATCTAGTTTTGACAGGAATTGACTGTTTATTTGATTGAGTGGATGTGTAGTTAGTAGTAATTAAATATGTGTGAATTGAGTGATAAGTTGATGAAAGAGAGAGCAATGGGTAGTTTTAACTTTTGATGCCAGGATGAGTATTATTAATATCAATTAAATATCTAAATCAACGAAAAATGAAAAAAACTAAAACCTTACCCTGTATCTTTGAGATCCCATCCTTTGATATGACCGACCTCCATCAGAGCCTCCTTCCATTGCTGCACTAGATTGCTGCCAAAGTTCTGCTCATGTTTTTGCAAAGCATCGTGGTATAGCCCGGTTTTGAGTTTGACATCGTCAGGCTCCACGTCGAAGAAAATCGGTAGGATCAATGTATTGTCATCTCTATTTCTCGAGCAGTCCAACCTGAATGCAAGCTCGCGAAGACACCACGGACTAGACGCATAATTTTTAGAGAAGATGGGCATAAAGATTGTGGAGTTCTTAATCGCACGCTCTAGTTCGCCTTTGATCACTTCGCCTTTTCTAATCTCTTCGTCATCTCTGAAAACATGAATCCCAGCTCCATCCATGGAGTGATAGAGGCAATCGGTAAAACTCCGGCGAGTGTCGGGCCCTCTAAAATTCAAGAACACTTCAAATTCAGCCCCTAGTGACAACTCAACATCATCTCTATCGGTCATGACCGCCGCTTTTCCATGCGATGAGTCCCTTCTCCTCTTCATCTTCAGGAGCTAAGGTATTGTGAGGAGAGATGAAAGGGTAGCGTCTAATAATTGTGATTCCGGAGGACTTATGGACGAGCCAAATGAAGAAATCATAATCCTTTATTTGATGTTGTCCAGGCCAGATTCGTGGAAATTAGGGTAGTTGACTACCAGGTCCCATTTCCCTCTTTTCTTAAGAGAGAATTATAGTAATGGGTGGGGACATCGTCGTAAGCATAGATATATAATTCGAATTCAAAAGGAATAAGGAGTCTGCGTGATGGAGATTCTTTGAAATTAACTTACAACAAGCAGCCAATTATGTGGGGACAAAAAAGTATCAATCTACAAAAAAAAAAATATATATATATATAAGGGACCGATTAAATTAAAGAGACGGCACTTCCATCCGCATTTTGTTGTATTCAATGAGTGAGGACATCATCTTTCCATAATTAAATTAATATAGAGAAAGCATTCGTTCATGGATTACATTCTATTTGATTAAGTAAATTATGTTCTATAGAGGCTACATTTCCAATAAAAAAAATTTAGGGAAAAATACCAAATACTTCTTTTCAAAGTAAAAATTTCTAAGATTAAAATTTCTTGTTGGACAAAGAGTTGAAGCCAAACATTTTGTAACAGGCATGAGACTCTTATTACAATGCCTAGAAATGGTAGAGAAAAAAAAATATTTTCTTCCTCTCTTTTCGAAGTATCATCTTCTTTTTTTCCCCTCTTTGTGATGAGCCAAAGTGTTGTGGGAAGTCTCGCATTGCGCATTTTCTTGGAAGGACCGAGAAAATTTCCTGCAATAGAAAATTAAATTGTATGCTAATCTAGTTAACAATATGAGTTTGATTGCACTTCAAAACAGAAAAGACATAATTTTGATTGGTTCCAGTTTCCGTTCAAAATTATTAAACTAAAGAACTTTCCCTCAGGTCACAACTGGACAAAGGTTATTTAATTTAGAAAGTCAACAATGCACCGATGCTCTACTCCACGCACCACATGCATGCGCGGCCAGTTGTCGCTCGAATCTTCACGAATCATTCTCCATTGACGGATTCATCAACTTTCAGAGATCTACTGTCCTCGGATCTTACGTTCCTTCAATCAATTTGTTCTGTAAATAATAACTCGTCTAATTTATTCGAACCGTGAATAATAACTAGAAGACTTATTTGAACTTGAAAGTTTGTGATTTGTTTCTAAATACGACTGAACTGTTGTTTTAAAGGCAATTTATAATGGATTTTCCAATCAATTTCGTTTTGTGTTGAACCCCAGAATTTCTTTAAAAGTGATTTTCCGCAAAATCAACCATAAGAAAACAACTCATTTTTCTTTAAAACAATTTTCTTAAAATTATTTTCCATTGATCAAAAAGTATATCAATTGTTTTCACTTCGCGTTCTAATTGGTCATATGAGTTTGAGTACCCTTCAATATAGAAAATACCTAACTTCAATTGATTCCACTTCACGTGTTATTTATTAATCTAAAAAATTTTGCACGCGCTAGATAAATCCAATCCGACGTGTTGGGTCGGGTATAGAATGACGCCCATTTGAGTGGGTTAATTAACAAAAAATTATATCAGCAAGGTGTCCCCATTTCATAAAACAATAGTTTCATAAAAAGTTTAGAAACTTTCAATTCTGCCACTGTCTCGCGTTATCTTCCCCCATGTCTCAACAGGAGAAAGGCTATCTCATTCAGACAGCTAGCACCGCACCAGATGCATGAACCCCGTCCCTAATTTCAGACTAAGAAAACAAACAAATAGAAGATGTACTCTAAAATAATACCTATCACGCCCCGAGACCTCGAGCACGTGAACAACCCGTCATGGTCATGTAAATGCGACATTCACAGGTAGTGTCGCCGACCCCATTCATTTATTATTGCGCATGCGGAACATATTATAAAACCCCTGACAATGAAATACGGGATAAAAAAGCAGGAAGCAATTTCACAACCAATCACATACATAAACCAACGGAGTTTACAAACAGAGGTCTACAACCAAAAGTCTACAAAATGCCGGCTTATAAAAAGGAACCGTCCTACGAACTACAAGTCGAACACGATCTCCAATCCTTCAGCTTCACCTGTATAACTCCACAAGACCCACCATAACGAACGGGCCGCTCCGTCCACTAGGGACCTAAAAATGTGAGCTCATAACGGGGTGAGACATTGTCTCAGCAAGTTCACATCCCTAAACCCCTATTAGAAAGAAAATACACCCAAGGATGGCCTAGCCACACCACACAGAGGACTTATCTCGCCTCAATTCCTTCCTGCAGGTTAGCACAATTCAAATAACTCAATCATGTTCATATCACTCAATCACATATAGTAATAAGAACTTAAACAACTGGAACACTAACAATACATTTCAAACAACCACAAGAGTCCGAATTATAAGACCAAACCGTTATGACACGTCACATACTATGCCACACGATTCGGTTCCATAATCCGACACGTCAATAACACTCAGCATGCGTTCCAATTGTTATTCACTG
The DNA here is from genome assembly GCA_017140595.1 of Eucalyptus curtisii. Taxonomy (NCBI): domain Eukaryota; kingdom Viridiplantae; phylum Streptophyta; class Magnoliopsida; order Myrtales; family Myrtaceae; genus Eucalyptus; species Eucalyptus curtisii. The sequence continues at coordinate 22,773,903 of CM029496.1, forward strand.
CCACACATGGGCATAGCCTACTCGCAATTCGACTATCTACTGGCATTTACCAGGCATCGTCTCCCCACCTTGGAGCACGGCTTCGTCACTATATCAACGGCGTTCCCGAAGGAGCATAGGCCCAAAATCAACTACAACCCGAGCCCGTTGTAAGGGGCATCCCATATAGGGGCAAGTCCGGCTCAACAGCCCAGGACAATTTCCTCTTAATTATCACACAACAATTTCACACTTGGCCCAGAATACTTTGCATTTCACTCAATGCTTCCAATTAAAATAGTGATCCCGACCTCTTTTCTTCATATTAAAAATAATCAGGAAATTATTCACGTGTGTGGAGGCACGTTAATTTCAAACTAGAAAAACTAATTTCTTATTTTCTCAAACCCAACTATTTAATATAATCCTTAAAATCCAATTTTGATATCAAAACCCGACACTTGGGATTTTATGAATAAAATCCATATTTTTCACAATCAACACTCAATTTGTAATATCCACTCATCAAATTCATAATTTGAATAAACAGCAACGATCAGCGCGAAACTCTGAGAAAATAAGGTCCCGAAATAATTTTCAAATTTTATTAAATAATTAATTTTATTCCGAAAATTAATTAAATAATAATATTTTAATAATTTCGAATAATAATATATTATCAAATTATTAAATAATTTCGAAATATTTATTTAATCAAAAATAAATCAATAACGTCAAATCAAGGCTTATTCTAATATAACCTCCACTTAGCCTTAATTAAACTTACTTTAAATTAATCAAACTCCTTAATCTAATCCACAACTAAATAAACTAATATAACCACCTAAACTTACTTAACTTAAACTAAGAACACCATAAGCATCATTAACCCTCTAATCAAGGTTTAGGAGGCTAAACTCACCGGAATCACTTTCCAATGAGTCCCCGGCGAAGACAACGGCGAGGTGGTCAAAAAACCTCCTCGAGGTGGCACCAAAGAAGGACCGGAAGGCACCTAAAACATGCCTTGAAGGTCCGGATCTTGGCTGGAACTCCGGTGGTTGTTCAAGGCCAAACGGAGGTGCGCCGGTCACCGGTTGGACGCGGAACCGACAGGAACAGACGGCGGCAGCTCGGCGTGAGGAAGCAGCGGCGAATTGGCGGGTCTTCCAGCGACTTTGGCGACAGCGAGCTGGTTGCTAGGCGACGGACAACGTCTCGGACGGGCTAACGAGGGCGAAGCAGCGGCACGAGTTAGCTGATCGCGCGGGCGAAGGAGGAACAGCACCAGCTGCGGCGGACGGCTCCAGTGACAAGCGAGCGGGCTGCCGAGCGGGCTGTCGAGCATCACACGAAGGGGGGCGGACAGCTGGTTTCCTCCTCAACTTTTTCTCTCTCCTCTCTCCAATTTCCAAGACACCCTTGATTCAAGGAGGAAGATGATGTTGATAGCCCACATTTTTTAGAGCAAATCCACACCCTACACTTGTCAAAATCCTCTTCACTTTGGCCCCAACCATGACATCAGGTGATGTCACATTCCACTAACTCAAATCTTCCACAACAATTCTCCAATGGGTCCAATTGCTTCCTCCGCCGTGGCATACGAATTTTTAAACTTTGTACATCACATCCTTCAATTCTCTTCTAATTGAACCAAATTGAAGTCCATAAAATTAATCCAATGTCACCACACTTCAATTCACATAATCACTTGACCATAGAACCATCTTAGATCCCAAAAGTACAACCAAAAGCGGGCCTACCAATTTTCCGAACCAAATTAACCATACTTTGATTATTTTGCCGAAAAACTCGGTTTGCATGAAAAATCTTCCGAAGATGAGTCAATGTTCCTAAAATGATTTGTGACACACTAGGACTTCCAATTTCTGAATTCGCTTTCAATTTCACGGTTAATTTCACTCTGGCACAATACTAGCACATCCTAATCTACCGGGTACTTTTAGAGATTTTCGTGCATTTGACCTATGGTTGATCATTTTCAAGCCACAATGTACATCTTTGACACATTGGCGACTCTCGGTTGTCGTGGTAATCTTAAGGTTTCAAATACGGACACAGGGTACCCAAACGACAAAAAAGCCGGTCCGGTGCCAATCGACAAGACTTGTGTGATCTGGTGGAATCACCCACACTTGATCACATGCCTCTGTCGAGTCGACCTATCTCCGGTCTCTAATCGATTTTTAATTGTGCCGTAATGACCCTTGCATATTAGCTCGGTCAAAAGGTCGCTTCCTGGTCAAATTCTCGAGTCTGATGCATTATAATCTCTTAATGGCTTCACCTGATAAACTAGTTTTCACATGAGTGGCCGACTCAATGAAAAGAACTATATGTGCGAAGATAAAATGCCCGTCTCATTTTATTAAAAACAGAATTGGAAAATCGGGATATCACAATATCTACTTGTGGTAGGAAGGCAAGACCAACAGGACCTAGTCAATTGACAAAAACGAGGGATGTAACGACAAAACTTGTTCATATGTCAATATGAAGATATGATGATGTCCTTTTCTTGAATCATCGCTTCACATTTTGTTCTATTCGATGAGCGAGGATTCCCTCCGTGCATATATAATTGCCCTGTCATTTACGTGAATTTATGATTCCACGACGGTTCGATGCATGTCGTATATAGTTACGGTTCAAATAAGTTTCTAAAGGAAAAATACTGCACATTTCTATTTCAAGATTATAATTTCTAAGATAAAATTTTCTTGTTGGCCAAAAAGTTCAACTCGAATGCTCCGTGACATATGGGGGATTCCTATGATAGGGTCCAAAGAGGCAGCTTAAAGAATTCTTTTTTCCCCTCTTTTCAAAGTAATATTTTTCTTGCCAACAATAATATATTTCCCTCTCACTAAAAATTAAGCACTATTAGCTTGCAAAGATCACTTGATGACCTAATATTTTGTAATTCTAAAGTGTCAACCAAATGATAAAGGTTCTCAAAATACGATATACAAGCAATAGGAGCCCCAAACTAATTGGTTGTATGTTGATTGAGTCATAAATATTTTTAAAGAATATGTAACTCACCTAAACTCCCTGCTAGTGACATTAACTCATTGCAAATATCATGTCCTTTTAGTTATTTACAAAATTAAAAATTACTTTGACAATAATCAAGAAATAAGACACTTAAGTTTCCTTTAAAATTGAGTGAGACACTTGATTATGAGATTCTATTATAAAATAGAATTAAAAAAAATTCATAGCTTTATGTGACTCCAGAAAAAAAAAAATCAAAATCATATGGTTTGGGTTTTTCCTATCTGTCTAGGTAAAATTTACACTTTACTTCTTAATTGGTTTCCATAATCAAGTTCTCTATCCAATGATCGATAAGATTTATATGTTATATATTTTATTGAGGTTAAAATGATGCTTCTTTTCATAAGAATCTCATAGAGTGTGACTGTCCAGTTACCAAAGGTCACACAGCTAGAGTGATTAACTTAAAAAAGAAGAAGAAAAAAAAGAAAAAAGAAGAGTAACTCTCCACATGGGCTGTGTGTAATTGATTCTATTGCAAGTCCTTGGTTTGTTCTGTCTTTCACCGTATAAGATACTATCAAAAATACTCGTAAATTGACCTTATGAAAATTATAGTTTTAGATTCAATTTCATTATAGCAGCAAGTTCGATCTAGCTATAAATGATGTAAGTCTTAGTCCGGTGTTGTGCACTTTTCATGTGAAATTAATTTCTACAATTTCATTATATAGTTTTCGTGAGGCTAAGTTCACTTTGCTTTTAGTTTGACATGAGGCTTCATCAAGCTACCGTTGATGATATGTAAATGAAAATGAGCAAAATAGCAAATAGGCAATTTTTTGGCAACAGCGACAAGACTGGTCACCAGGCAAAGATGCAGTGTTTAGATCACCTTTGCACTTGCGAATAATTGACGCGCCAAATGCTAAAAACAAGGAACATACTTCATGAAAATTACCGTTGAGGATGTCTATTGACATAGTTGATGAAGTGTGACTGATAGATTCTTGGGGCCAACAGCATCCTCATTTTTCAATCGGGTTTTGTCCAGTAGTGCTGTGTTACTGTGTATTCAGATAATAATGTTATATAAAAAAATTTAAAAAAGGTTTAATTGGCAAGTAACAATGAAAATTTAGTCCTTCATTCCATAAACAAAATATATCATTTGAATTACTTCCGCTTCACGTTCTAATTTATTAATAAACAAGAGCATTAACGACAAGAGATACAAGAATCATGATCCTTTATTCAACGTTTTTGGGGCACGTCCATTCACATCTTTGTTCTACTCAATGGGTGAGGACCCCATTTGTCCATATCAAATTGCCCATGGCGTACGTGAATGATCTTTTCAAATTAAGATAAAGAATGCATTTCATCGTTGTAATACATTCTATTTAATCAAGCAAAATATTTCATATATCGGGTATTAGAATAAAAATTCAAATGGAAAAATAGGGGGTATTGTTTTTCAAGATAACCATTTCACAAGATGAAGCCATATCATTGGACGAACAGTTCAAACCGAATATTCCGTAGGAGACTCTAATAACAGGTGCGAGACTCTTATAGTAACGCCCAAAGGGATTAGCTAAAAAAATTCTTCTTTTTCTCTTTTCACAGTATTAGTTTTGTTGCAAATGATAATTAGATTTCCATTTAAGTAGGAATAATCATTTGCTAAATTATCCAGATATATTCACTAATTGAATGATATGTTAATATATTATGTAATTGATAACTCAATATTTTTTACATAAAGTGTCCACTAAAAAATAAAGGGATAATTACCAAAATAATCCTAAAGTTATTGTACGAATACCAATCAGTTCTAAACTTGTTAATTTTGCTAATTTAGTCATAAAATTTTTAACATTTTGCCAATATAGTCTTTGTCCAGCTAATTCGAGCCAAAAGATAATGATGTTGACATCGACTGTCCTACATACACGATCAATGTTAATATGAACAACTTTTGCAACTTTTTTTTCAAAAAAATTTATGAATATTTTATTATTTTTTATTTTTCTTTTCTTTTTCTTTTTTTGTAGTATAAGTCTTTTTCCTTCGAGGCCAACAGGGCCTCAACGACGGCCGTTGACCCTTGCCGACCGCCGGTTAGCTCACCTCACCAGATTTAAACAAAGTGGCCAGCGAGGGCCGCGATGAAATCGCCTCGCCTGATCTGTGTGAGTGGTGCCCGTGGCCAGAGAGGGCCGTCAGTGGTCAACGAGAGCTTTGCAATCGGCAAGGACATCATGGCCCATGACCCCGAGTTAGACATCCTGTCGGTTTCAGTGTTTGCATGCATAGGCATAGGCATACATTCAGTCAGTTTTTAAGAAATAATGTACAGCTCATCCTATAAGCATCAAACTAACCGACGTGATGTGAAATGAATTCGTTATTCTTAGTTTGCTCATCTATTGATCGCCCACATTTGTCCATGATGCAAAACAATTTGATAAGAGATGTCTCCAAAGGAGAAACTGATAATTTTTTTGGTCAACAAAACTAGAGAGAAAATAAAAGGCAACGATGCTCTCACGCTGCGTGGTACACTTGGAAGACGTCGTTGGTACCGAAATCTAAAATGATAGAACTAGACTTTCACGAATGTGTGAATTCATTCATCAATGGAAGATGCCAATATTCGCCCAAGAAATTAGGAATACTATCCTCATACGATACAGCTACCTTTGGAGTAGGGAGCGCTATCCTTATTGCCGTATTTGTGGTATCTAATCCTCACTAAAGGGTTGCGTTGACATATTGCATTCACAACCCATGGCCATGAGCAAGAGATTCTCAAGAAATATGCACTTTGGCGCAAACTCATAACAAAAATGTCTAAACAAGCAGCTTCTTCTAATTATAATCAAGAAGTCTCGTAATGGCATGACCAGAATATAGAGATACTAGGTGCATCTTGTTTGAGCAATTATCATGTTGGCATGGAAGAAAATGTATAATCTGTCATCATGCTGATGCTGCAACATACTAGAGACAAAACAGAACATTTAACTTCCAAAAAAGTTCACAAGAACATTTTCTTCTCTAATATGGATAAGCGTCAACTCCACAAGTGCAAAATCATCTTAATGATTGATAAACTATTGTCGGGTTAATTCAAGAAGAGAAGAACACCAGTGAGAGAGAGAGCTGAAGATCACCAGAGTCCGATAAATATATCTAGTCAAGCATAATCAGGCATCACTTTTTTCAGGAATGTAATTGGCTTGGAATCCTCAGGCGCCAGTTGGTCAAATGCAACATAGTTGTGCTCTTCATCATACACATGGCACATCGTCATGATCGTCTTCATGAGTCGCCAATTCCATGTGGCTTCATTTAAGTACTGTGGATGACATGTAAATCAAAATGAGCAGACTAGCAAATAAGCAAATAGGCTTTTTTCGACAACAGCGACACAACTGGTCACTAGGCAAATGTGCAGTACTCAGATCACTCTGCATTTACAAATATTTGAAGCACCAAACGCTAAAATCAAGGAACCATCTCAAGTTTGCCAAATTTAGTTTCAACTTTATTACTCCCTTCCACTTCAAGCATCTGTTACTCATGACAAGAGAAAAAAGGGGAACTTGTTCCAAATCATCCTAATCTAGCTGGCCTTTTGAATGCCAAAATAACATACATGACAAAAACCAGCTCACCTTTCCCCAGTTTTCTTGTATAGACTTGTGAGCCGCACGCAAGTTGTAACTCGGAATCCTTGGTGATATATGATGGGGTATGTGAACATTTATGTGATGGCATAGAATTTCAATCCTGCACAAGAGAAGAGCATCACAGTTTGCTTTTTGATCATTCTACTCATCCTTGCACCCCAAGGTCAACTAAGATGAACTTTTAAGACAATGCAAGTGACAAACCCTTATTAACCCTTCTTCTGAAGCGTGCAGTCAGCTAAGATAGCTAGTCTGCCTATAACCACATCAACTTGATAGTAATTTCATCTTCCACTTTCAAAAATGAAAAAGTTTCTTGATACACATTTTTGCATGGCAATGTCCAGAAGCAATGCCAAATGTGTTAAGTTTAGAGGTACAAGACCCAATTGCCTAGGGTGATTAGTTCCTAGTCTGATCCAATTCCAAGGTGGAATTGGGAATCGGACTGGAAGAAGCGGTTCCCAAAATTTGGAATCGGGGACCAAACCAGTTGGTCCTAACCAATGGAACCGGTCACTTATTTTTTTCTCATTGCTTTTTTATCCACTACTTGGAACCTAACCGAGATAGTGTTTAGTTCACATTTTACCAATGTTTTTAAAGAAATAATATTAAAAAAATATATATATATATTTAGTCGGTCCTGTCTGGTCTAATCCAGTCTAGTTCCCCCTTGGAACCAGTCCAGTCCGGTCCAGTCTGGGCAGGTTTCCGGTTCGGGCAGTCCATTTTGCACACCCCCACAATTGCCGCCATCATCATGTCATCGATAGTTCATTTACATCTGAGATGCGAGCAAAAGAGAGCAAGTATTGAAGAAACTTGAGGAAAAAGTTTTATTACCATTTAGGATAATCGCAGTGGACGGTTCCATTCAGCTGGGCTTGAGCAGCATTCCATTCATTGGAAGATTTGAAAGGAATATGAGGTGCCGTGTGATGGACCATTGTGAAAGTACTCATCTATAAACATGAAACAGATCGCTCCTCATTCAGCAGCAGACACCTTATCTTGAACAGCCAGGGCAACTAAATTACTAGAGCAAAAAAGCTTGAAGTGAAAGCTCCTAATTATACAACTCGCAATTTTCAGACAATCCAAATCCTAAGATTTGAGGTTTTGCGGCCCTCAGCTGCACTTGGCAATAATGACCGACTATGATCAACTTCTGACCAAATATCCTGAACGATCAAAAGCTATAAAAAGATGAGAAACCACTAGATTCTTATGGAGGTTTTTTTATTATGACTGTGAGTATTACTCGTCAACGAATTATTGGTGTCTTCAGTAAAGAAGGGCAATGAAGCATACATTAATGCAGATGAAAAAGATCATTACCCAAAAGTGATAGCCCAGCCATGGCATCAACCAGAACTTAATCCACCCCAAAATGCCAGCCTTGTAAATGATCAATGGCCACCCAATCCCCATAAAAGCAAAAACGCAAGCCAAACTGATCTTCACCCTTCTGACTTCATTTGGTCTGAACTTGTTCAAGTCGAAGTGCCATATCAACCTAGTAGGGCATTTAGTCAGATTAAGATCAATGCATTTACAAGAAAAGGCAACAAATAAGAATTATAACAAGCCACCATCAATTTGATATTTTGAATTCACAGGCTTGGAGAGCGAGAAAACAAGCATCTAAATAGAAATAATAGTCCCATACATACCAATGAGCTATAGACATCCAAGGACGAATTGGGCCATATCCATATATAATTGCCTTGCGCAGAAGAGGTGAAGAGTCAAACTCCTCTTGCCAAATAGGATGCCAAGCTGTGTCTTCAGACAACCTAATATTTACAGAAAAAAGAGAAGAAATATATCATGATGTTTGCATAAAGGCAATTAAGAGGAGATTAACCAGACAACTACAACCATGTGAGCATGCTAACCAAGGGGAATTTTCTCACGAAAGTAAAAAATAAAAAAAGAAGAAGAAGAAGAAGAAAAAGCAAGCAGAATGTGTCCAAAACATAACATCATAAACATGAAAGAGTGTGCGAAGTGCAAACAAGTGTCTTCATGTACATTTGCTCACTATATCCAAAGTGTAAAGAAGGGTCTTGAAGTAAGTAGATTATGCAGAGTAGATAGCCTTAAAGTGGACTATTTGCTAAAAAACAAGGGAGAATATACTGTCACAAGAGTGTTCTGCTTGTTGTTAAAGGACCATCTACTCCTTTATTTCGTATGAAAAGGTATTTAAAATGGATAATCAAATGGAAAAATCTAAAGGGAGTGTCTTACAGACATGTTAGTTTTTGCATGATGTCGGTCGTGCTTAAACCTCCATGGCTCGTAAGGATATATCAACGGTAGGAATGCCAGCGTTCCCACTATATCTTCCACTAATTTGTTCTTCGCAAATGACTTGTGAGCACAATCATGCCCTATAACAAAGAACTTAAAAATGGGAGGAAAAACAAGAAGGGATAAACAGAGCTGTCTAGGAAGTTAATCTAATATATGTTATGGAATGAAAAGACAACCCATATGAGGAACAAGCAAGGGAATTTTTTACCAAAGAAGAAAAATAGCAAACAAAGCTTACCCCAGTAACAGCAGTTCCTGTCCATGCCCACGCCAAAGGGAGTAGGTACCATGGGGCTTTTGAAATCATGAACAACCCCAATGCATAGGAAGTAACAGATATCAAAACTGAAGTCCAGGCTTTCCCATCATTGATCTCAAAAACCTTCAATGAAATTTGAGGGCAATAATTGTTAGAAAACTTGCTAACAAGGTGTAACACTTTCGGCTATACCAGAATGTTTCTTGTGACCATCTAGCCCTAGATGACCAAGATGCAGCTGATATTATAAGCACATGGTAAAAAGCTAATGTAGTAGTATTAAAAGAGACAATTGTTCATTTTTTGAGACTGTTTCCAAAACAATAGGAGCTAAAATTTCAAACTAGGAACATCATTGGATTTTTTTTCACCCTTTACAAAAACAACATCCTTAAGTGGAAAGGATAATCTAAATAAACAATCTTAGCAACGTATATGACAAGATGGGAATGCTTCATGGATAAGAGTACATGTAAGCACATTCTGCAGCCAGTCAAGCATATACCTTCCGGGGAAGTGAATCAATAACATCCTTGAGCATAACATTTTCAGGAAGAGGTTCTCCAATTTGCCTGAAGCCATAGCTATCGGCTAATTGTTTCCGGTACTCAGCACTGTCTTCTGAAATCAGTGCAACAGGAACTGCCACAGCCCTTACAATGTGAATCTTTTTAGGGGAGAATGAATGTCCTTTATTTTTTATTCCCTTCCGGAGTTGATTTTCCCAATTCAGATAATATAAGCCTGTCTTCCATCAAAGTATTATGAGAAACCCAACAAAACCAGAGAAACCATTAAAACCAGTACAGTACCAATTGCCCCATGCAATTTGTTTCATGTCATTTTAAGTGTATGTTCGAAATAAAACCCAGTAATTTGGTTGGTTTCATCCCAATTCCCAAAATTCTATTATCAAAATGATGCTTGCACTCAAATAAATTCTAGCCTATATGATGATGTCTAAGTTTTTAAACAACTGAATAGCCACCAGATGTATGAACTGGTCATGTTCACATAGACTTTGTTGCTCATACCTGAGATTAGGTTGACTTGTTCTTATTAAAATACATCTGAGCGAGTAAATATAATTAAGATCAAGTTTCAGCTGACTGATAAAATAAATTTGGTCAACTAGTAGGAATCAGATTTTCCAATTGAAAGCTATATTTCATGATTCTAGCACTTAGTCGGCCCTCTCCTTCAGCCACATCATTAGTTTGATGAAAAGAAACAACATCGTACTGAACCAGGCTACATCTGAACTACTTATTTAAGTAAATGGATCATTTTGATAAAATTGGGTGGGTGGGCTGGGAGTGTGCGGCCATGTTGGTGCCTGGGGTGGGTGTGAGAGCCAACTCCAAGCTATTGTTCAGTGACCATACAACAGTAAGAAAGTGCATTGTCGACATTTACCATCATATTTTACCAAAACAGCAATCAATGTCAGAAGTCCATGAATGGCCACTCCAACAAAATGGAGCTTCAAGCCTCTAACCAGCATTGCATTAGGTAAGACAATTGTCTTGATATATATCCAACAGAAGATATTAAAACACAAAAGTTGTTCTCAACTCATGATAATCCGCATGCCTTGGGCAATCCAAATGGGCGTCGTCAATTGCAAAAAGGATTAATTTCAGAATTTTACCAGAAGAGTAAGGCAGTGACTGGGAATCCAAGTTCTATGCAACAAAATGCATTGTAAACATATGGCATAAAACGCATTCTCTTGGAAGACAAAAAAATGATAGCTTTGAGTGTTATGCAGCGTCATTAATTAGGATCCTAAATCCCACTACTGAGCAATCACTTTTCTAAAAAGTATAGATCTACGAACCAGTTTCACGGATCACCCGTATTATCAACTGCAGCCATCACAACCAAATTCTAAACTTACAGAGCAGAGTCAAAGCTCCGAATTTATGGCTACTTTGGCCACTAACGGAGGGTACCACCACCGCAGCACAACCAACGGATAAGGTTTTGAGAAAAAGTATTAAGTTACTCAATTCACACATGAGATTAAAAAAAAAAAGTTAAACTCCAGGCGAAAAGCCATAATAGAAAATCAAATACCAGGTGAACACTGGGTAGCAATTCTTCGGCTCCGAATCGACGTCTGATGGGGGCCCTGAATACAAAATCCATACGAACTTGTCAATAGGGAGGGGCGGACAGTAAATGCCCATTGACACGTTACACTAAAATTACACAACCAAAGTCCAAATTCAACCAAGAATTTGGAACCCAAGAATCAAAATATCCAAAAGAAATCTTGCATTTACAAAAAGAATCAATCTTGAAGGCCACAGAGAGAGACACAGAGACAGAGACAGAGATGGACACACCTTGAGGAGGAAGACGGAATCTGCAAGCCTGCAAGCCATGAAGAAGCAGAAATGCAGAAAGAATTTGCAGCTCTGCTCAAGAGGACCCCAAAACACAGACACACAAACTCAAGTATCCAAAAGATAAGCCCCTCTCCCTCTCTATCTCTCCCTCTAGTTATTGCAACTGGGGTTACAACACATGGGACGAGGCGGTGGAACCCCAAGGAGAGGATCTCCAAACGGCGTCTCTTGCTGGCTATTTATATGCGGGCAGTTGCCTTCCCCAAACTTCATCTTCTTTGTCCGTGGTCGGCATCGAAAGTGTGGTCGGCATTTCGCAGGTATCCTCAACCTTTTGTTTCTTCCTAGTTTTTTTGTTTCCTCCTAGTTTTTTTCCCTTCTTTTGGGGGTACTTTTTCCTTTCTTTGCCTTTTTTGCCAACAGTAATTTTGTAAGGAAAATAAAAAATAAGATTTACGCCACTTTTCTTTTTATTGCTTTAATATGACTTATTTTGTCCAAATGATAGAGCTGTTTCCACCCTGCATATGATTAAATCCATTTCATTTCCATTATACAATAAAGCACACGGCGTGAAAAATTTGTGGACATTGAGGCACCTTGAATTTTCTTATAACGAACACTCTATCAATGATATTACCTTTAATTCATCGAAGTGAAGTGAAATTTAACTGCACTTTAAAATTGTTGTTGTCTTTTACAAATTTTGATTTAATAAATTTCGTTTTTTGAATTTTTGAATTGGAAAATTTAGTTGTGGTCTTGTTTTAACAAATCTTTAAAGAGTGCCTCTTTTTTATTGCATCCGGTCATCTCATTATATGTATATAAAGAAACGACTAATAAAAAAGAGTTTGGGGGTAATATGTGCAATAAAAATTAAAGTGTATAAATGTTCAAATTTTTTAATTTTTACTTGACAATCAATCTATAAATTTGCTCGATTAACATGAATTTGATTGGGAACTTTCTCTCATTGACAAAGCTAACACGTGCAAAGGTAAAATCTAAAAACTAGAAAAATAATACATAGCGCTTCTAACATGCATGGTGATATGTACCCACATAAAATTAGTCAAGAAAAAAGAAAATACAGGAAAATATGCGCTATTCTCATTACGACAACTAGATTTTTAGTAATAAATTAAAAAAATTGAAGAAAAAGGAAAGTGAAGTGTTGGAACATGACATGGTATCGAGCCGAGAGACTCGACATTGCTTCCGCTCCATCTCTCGTTGATTGCCTAGAGGAACCCTATCCCGCAAAAGGGTTGCCGAGAGGAATCAAAATTCTTTTGAAGGGAAATTTTGTCAAACATGAACCAACCGAGAACCTCACCTCCAATCCGATGAACCAATACCAATATCGACGACCCCACAAACTTCCAAGCAGCCTTTTTTTCGTGACCGAACAACAATTCGGCCGGATCCAAAACCAACATGCGTATTGCGTAATGCTCCGCCGCCTTCAATCTGGGTCACCATTTTCGGCGTATCCCTACCAATGGATGCCATATCCATGGATCCCGTGGATGAATCCGGTCACATCATCGCCGGGTTTTCGTAGAGTAGTGTGCCGAGCGACGGAGGTCTACCAACCAATATTGGGGGCGAGACTCGACCATTGGACCGGAGCGACGGGCGGATCAAATCATTCGGAACGGGATCTCAAGGGCAACTGTGCGGACTTCAAGGACAATCCCGGGAATACCACCTGGTTTTCTTCCTTTTCCTTTCGCGGCCGCCATGGGTCGACTGAGCCCGGCGACGCGCTTTATGTTCCACTTCCGACGGACCGGAGTTGCGGCTCATCAGCCACCCTCTCACGGGTCCGTAGAATTACTCAACCCGGGCGCGGGAATTTAGGCGAGCCCTAATCACAAAAGACAAAGAAGGCTTCATCGACGGGACCGTTCCGATCCCGACCGACGAAAAAATGGGAAAACAATGGAGAAAATGCAACCAATTGGTCGAACATGGATCGGGAACTGCATCAACCCGAAATCGCGGTCAGGTTACCACCTACGAAGATTCAAAAATAATTTGGGATAGCATCCGAGAAATGTATGGCAAATTGGATCGGGCAAAAAAATTTTCGCTCCATCAATCGCTCGCGAATCAAGCAAGGAAACACATCGGTGACGACGTGCTTCAACAGAGCTTTCAAGACTGCGGAACGAGTTGGAAGCCGCTAAAGAAAAAACTGGAAGGGTCCGAATCAACCCTCCAAAGGATAAGGCTATGAAAGACAGGGAGAAAGCGACTCGTTTCTTACTCATTTTGAACGACTCGTATCTCACCTTCCGATCGCAGATTCTGGCGATGGAACTAGCACCCACCCTCGGCCGTATCTTCCAGCTTGCGGTGCAAGAGGAGAATCAAAGGCTTGCTTCGTCGGACAGCAAGATCTCCGAAACCCTAGCGCTCGGCGGCGAAAGTGGAGAAGGAGAAAACCCTAGAACGAAAAGGGCAAGAGAACAGAGAGAGCGAGAGCACGGGGTTCGCGGAGAACCGAGGGCAGCTAGGGTTCGCGGATAAAAGGCCCTATAAATGGGGCAATCGGACGGCTCGGATCGCATGCCGCGATCCGACGGCTCTGGGGGCGCGCGAGCTTCGGCCGATCTGGACGGTGGAGATGCGTCCGTTTTAAGAGGATCCAACGGTCCTCAAAATCCGAAAGGATATGGGCCAAATTTGAGAAATAAAGGCAAATTATTTTGCGATTTTTGCAAGCGGCCCCACCACACAATCGATACACTGCTGGAAATTACAAAGGCCTGGAGAAAAAGACAAAAGGGGAAAAGAAACATCTCAGCGGCCTATCAAATTTCGGATCATTGAATTCCGCCAATCAGCCTATTACACATGGGGAATATCAACAACTTATGTAGGCCTTGCACAAATTGGATGTCCAGAAATAGGGGAGCAGCTTTACAGGTATTTCTTATTGCCTGGCAAGCACTATCTCTAGAAATACCTGGATTATAGACTCAGGGGCCAGTGATCATATAGCATGTGATAGAAGATTATTTTCTTCTATTAATGAAGAGTTAGAAAATCCCGTCATTGTGCAATTACCCAATGGAAATGCTGCCTATGTCACCACTACAGGAACAGTCGAACTTAATTCCCATGTTGTCCTTACCAATGTCCTCTATATTCCGGATTTCCAATTTAATCTCATTTCAGTGTCTAGAGCCTGCAAGGAAAACTCTTGTCGAGTTCTTTTCAACACTGATACCTGTCTGTTTCAGGCCCTTTCGACTGGGACACTGATGGGCTGGGGTAGTCTCTCTGAAGGATTGTTTTTCTGGAAGAGCTTGCCTGCAAATTTTAATTCTTCTTGTAATAAGAAATCATTGTGTAACTCGACTTCCAATGATAGAAATTTCCTTTTGCACTCCAGATTGGGTCATAGCTCTCATTTTTCTTACCCTCATTGTCGAATTTGCCCGCTTGCAAAGCAGTTGCGTAATCCTTTCCCTTTAAGTCAAAGTCGTTCGAAAAATATCCTTTCCTTACTGCATATTAATGTCTGGGGACCCTACCATACAGTAAATCATGATGGATCTCGATTTTTCCTTACCATTGTGGATGATCACTCCGAGCCACCTGAATTTTTCTCATGCGCCTAAAAGTCAAGTTGTGTCCAACTTAAAAACCTTTCTTTCCTTATCCAAAACTCGGTTTAGGACATCTCGTGCAAAAAATAAGGACAGACAATAGGAAGGAATTTTTTAATCATGAATGTGCGGATCTCCTTTCATCACAAGGGATTTTACATGAGAGCTCCGTATTTATACACCACAACAAAATGGAGTGGTGGAAAGGAAGCATCGTCATCTCCTCGGAGGTTGCCGAGCTTTAAAGTTTCAAGCTTCTATTCCGATACCTTTTGGGGGGGATTGTATATTGACCGCTGCTTATTTAATAAATCGAATGCCGACCAAGGTTCTGGATGGACAATCTCCTTTCCAGATACTTTTTGGAAAGAAGCCTGACTTGAGCCACTTGAGAGTTTTTGGCTGTCTGTGCTATGCTGCAATTGTCGGGCCCAAAGATAAGATGGGTCCACGTGCTCGCCACTGCATCTTCATGGGATATTCTACCTTAAAAAAGGGATATCGAATTTTTGATCCGAGTCTGGAGAATTTTCTGTCAGCGAGATATTATATTCCCGTAAACTATTTTTCCTTTTGCCCACCGTAAACAAAAGTGGCACTGAACCAGGGCATTCTACAACTTATTCTGCTGAAGATAGATCTGCAAGTTCCGAATATATATTTCTTCCTCCGTTGATAGATACACAAGGTGTTCCCAACTCCACTATCAACACAACACCTTTAGAGGAAGTCCAGGATGAAACACTGAATGATGATGAAATTCCTTCAGATCTGCCTACTTCAGACTCGCTTCCAGAGGAAATTCCAAATCATGCTACGTCTTCAGAAGATGATCGATCCAGACGTTCTGGACGTGCTACTCGACCACCTACCTGGACTAAAGACTATATATGTGGAGTCAAGAATTCACCAGGTATTCCTTTTCCAATCTCATCTTACGTTTCCTTCGATCATTTATCCCCAATGCATCGATGTTGCATTGCTCGTATTTCTGAAGAACAAGAACCATCCAACTTCCATGAGGCAAGCACTGATCCACGATGGCAAACAAGCAATGGAGGCAAAATTTGGAGCTCCATCACTTGAAGTTTTGTTTAGATGGTTGAACAATTTTATCGTAGAAAATTTGCATTGGAGATCATTTCGAAGCATGATTATCTGGGTGTAAGCCGGTTGTGGTGCCAATTGAGCAAAATGTCAAACTGACAACCGCCGATTATGATGTCAAGTACCTCGTAAGCAGATCCTATTCTCAAAGATCCCTTGGGCTATCATAAGCTTGTCGGGAAGCTCATATATTTAACTATGACCAGACCGCACATAAGTTACGCTATTAGCCGGTTCATGCATAAGCCAAAGCAATCTCATATGAACTAATATGTACATTGTATCTTTTCCTTTTTCTTCTACACATACTTTGTAATATAATGTTTCTTTACTGGAAATTGGATGGATATAGTCTTATAAAGAGCATAAATAGATTCACCCGTGTCCAAATAGCTACTTAGACTTCACCTTATCAATTCTTACGTAAACAAATGTTTTCTGAACAGAACATAGATTTGTTTGTAGACAGAATAACTATTAAACTCGTCTTAATCTTCAACTTACTCGTAATAATTTTTTTTTTAAAGTAAATTGTTCTACCAACCGATGGTTTGGACATGGATTAGGGAGCCAATTCCCAGGAAAGCAGTGGATTGTTTATTGCAATTGATTCCGTGCCACGAGGTTTGACCGACATCTAGTTACTAGACGCCATAGGCATATACTTTTGACAGGGCAAAACATGTAGAACACATATACATATGTTTGTTAACAATATTTTCCAATTTTTTTATATTTGGAGAGCGAAAGATTAATCTATTTATGAAAATTGTTTTCTATGAACTGAAAACAATAAGTTTAAACCGAGGAAAACAACTTTTCTTTGTGTTTGTTTTGAAGAAAATTTTATAGTTAAAGAAAATAATTTCTATGCAAATCATTGCAGGAATTCATTATAGAAAATGTTTAATCCTTTTTAGATTATAGAAAGTCTAATCGAAAATTTAAACTAATAGATGAAGGAAGACTGCATAAAAATAAAAAGCATATAGATTGTTAACCAATGTGATTGTTAAGCAATGTAAGATAATATTTCAATAAAAGCGATGATAGCGCAATTTATAAAGACATGATGACTATTTATCTGGAGAGAACTATATGTTTAGTCAGTATTTTTGTTTGTTTTGTTAACAATATTTAGACATTTAGTGTTGTAGATGAAACCATAGAGAGAGAATTATGTGTTAAGTTAGGACTTTTGTTCAAGTTGTTAACAATTATTTAGGATCATAAATTGTGTGTTCATGTTGCAATTACTTATTTAGGATCAACTCCATTTAAGTAGGGCATGTAATTTTGCGTTTAATCTAAGGTGTTGATCACAAACTCATATGCTGATTGAACTTCAATAATATCTACATTTGCGTGAGGAAAACATAATTTGCAAACTTGTTATCTTACAATGACTTAAATAATTACCTACGGTTTGTAACTCTATATTTGATATTAACCGTTAATTTTTACGTTTTAAAATGTTGCAGCTGGCCAAATTTTCTTTTTCTTTTCTTTTTTTTCTTACGCCAAATATTGAAAACTTTTAGAACATGCAAATGCTGAAATGATTCTGACTAATATTTCAGAAGTTGGCAAAAATGCAAAAATAAAATATTTTTTTACCTCTGAAAAGGTCTAAAAGAATAACATTGAAGAATATGAAAATTTCAGAATTTATTGTTATGATAGATAGAGATACTCGATTAAATCCTTGATATCATAAAATTTAACAGATACATATATTAACTTGTCAGCCCTCTCTAGCACAAAAATTATAAGACACAATGGTACTTTATCCAGTTGCCGCCTCAAATTAAGAGGCAATTGAGTGTATTCACAACACATTTATAATTATAATATGATATTTCATAGATGTGGCAATTTAGAGCTAAGTAATTACATATCAAGAAAAGAGCGAGACCCATATTGAAGGCTTATTACATTTTCTAAACCATCAAATCACTTCTATCGACCGCGTCATACATCAAACAGTGTATCAATAACATATTTTCTTCATCTATGGAGAGCTAGTGCAACGCAAGACCCATGTTGGAATAGCATCGTTGGCATCTCACCGAGTTTAAGGCGTGTCTCCGTAAACTTATTAGGAAGAAAGATTTTTGGGGCATCCCTGTTCAATCTTGTCAGCTGAATGATAAAATTAGGGCATTCACGTTGCGCACGTTTCCCATGAATTCCGCACATAATCATATATGACCCTTCGAGTCTTTCGTGTCGGTCGTGATTGTGAGTCAGAAACCAGCCACACCAATTGGCGCGGAGTGCGTAACTTGATTCACTCGTCCTGTCGCTCTTGCCGTCCTACGGACAGTGACCATCACATGCACGCTTTGTCTTCGTTTGCCCATGTCACCATATGCACTCGTCAAAGTCAATAACCCACTTTTCGCGTGGGGGTGGGAAGAAAAGCGTTTCAGACTTTCAGCAAGACTCATCGTTCTCAAATTGAAATTCATAAAAATTAATTTTGTATTATTTTTTATCTTACATAAATTTTCAAACCAGTATCCGAACCCAAATTTACCATCCGTTGGCATTCCATCCAATACCATATTAAAATGCTCACGTGTCAACATACTCAATAGACAACTACTAAAGGAGGGGGGGGGATGAAACTTATGAAAGTGTTTAGACTTCTAGCAAGACTCTCATTGTTCGATTATTAACATTGAAAATCTCAAATTGAAATTCATAAAAAATTAATTATATATTATTTTTTTATCTTACATAAAATTTCAAATCAGTATCCAAATCCAAATTTACCATCCATTGGCATTCATCCAATACCTTATTAAAATGTCCACGTGTCAACATACTCAATAGACGACCATATGGATCCAACGTGGAGAATGATGGATTCAACGTGATAAATTCACACGTGTTGACACGAATACATTTAATGGAATATTGATTGAAATGTTGGTATGTGTTTGGGCTAATAATTTTGAATTTTATATTAGGCAAAAATTTAATTTAAGATAAATCTGCCATTGAGTTACAATTTTGGATTTTCAATGGTATTAACCCCTCATTCTTTTTCTATCTATAAGGTGTTATGAATCTTTGTAAAGTAACATGACATTGTTAATTATCACATAATGTTGCATGTCTTTCAATTGATTGAAAATTTTTGTGCTGATTTATATAAATCGTTACCATTACGATTTCAAAAATCGTCTTCAAATAAATTTTCTCTTTCAATCAATATGGGAGTAAATTCTATTCATTTTTTTACGTTGACTCACTTTGTCAACTTTGTATAATTGGTGGTGGAGGTGGAAACGTGGAATAAGCGTGAACTTTAGAAAATGACTTTGCACCTTTTAGTTAGGTACATATAGCTTTCAACTTTTAAGAATACTTAGTTGTTTAATTGAAAAAAAAAAAATTGTTCCATTGAATGAGAAGATATCCTTCGTTGACCAATTTTCATCGTGCCGAACATAGAGGATGACAATTTTTTATTAAAAAAAAAAGGTTTTCTGGTGTTATTTTTAAATAACCAATAAATAAACGGAGCTCAAAACAGACTATAATTTTGAGTTTTTGCTTTGCCACACCAAACTTTGGGTTAACTTTCGAGATTTAGACAACTTCAAATAATTTTACAATTTCGGTTTTGCCTAATAAACAAATGTTTATTTCTTTAAAATATGAATTTCAAAAGAATTTAAGTTTCAGAAAACTATATATAGTTACATACGAATTTATACATTGATATATGTAGGTTATGAAATGTTTAAATAATAAGAGTCGCATGAAAAGGCAAGTAGGCATGTGGTTATTAACTAAACCTTGCATTTTCTAACTTTTGCATGTCAAAAGTTTAATATTGTAAGCATTTTTATCTAATGCCCTGTTAGTTATAGCTATCTGAAACACAAAATTCAATAAAACATGTGCTCGCTCTGGTCGTCGTCGTCATTACTATTATTATTACTATTACTATCATTATCATCATCATCGTCATCATCATCATCATCATTATTATTAGTATTATTATAGTAATTTTTAAGTTACTTCTTATTCTGATTCCTCATAATTCATTTCGATTTGGTAGAGCTAAGGAATTCAAATATTGATATCATGTCAGAACAAATTTTTGCAAGACAATGGACCTTCCTCATGTAGATTATATCATTGTCTTGATACTCGAGTTAAGTTTGGTTGAGTCCAAATTGGTCATGCCTTATATGTGAATTAAAACTCAAACTTGAGAAACCTGAGTATCATCGAGCTCAAATCAAATAGGTGATTTTTGAGAACTACACATGAAAAGTTTATTTTGATCGGCACGTAGCGTGGAGTTTAATTCAATCCGATCACTGAACACCCCTCGGTGCCAAACAATCGAATTACTGCCGATACCGTAAGCTCATGTTCAATGATTGAATTCAAAAGTACCATTGATGTGTTACGCGGATGTGGGACAAGTTTGTCGTGGGGATTCAAATCTTTAGCTAATTGGCAATGGCGTGCCCTTAGTGCTTCTTTGTAGGCCAATCCCCAAAAACAACACGCGTTTCATAATTCCACTAAAGATTCTAATATGGCCTTCTTTTCAATGGATTCTTTCATCATATGGCTCAGGTTCTCCAGTAATTAGACAATTTTCTTCACCTTATAATATGGTTCATCAGTTTCAAGATGAGTTAATTTTTTATTTAGAACTGAAAATCACCTTGTGCAATTCCAAAATATTAGAAATCGCAATCCTAACTAATCGATTTTGAAACTACCAGTTCTAGTCGCTTTTATGTTTTGAGTACAAAATCAAATTCTTATAATAATGTATAAAAGTTAACACTATTTCACTATGAAAACATTTCTTAGTCCATCGGTTATGATATTTGTTCATGCTGAAGATTCAACATCTAATAGGTAGAAAAAAAATACTTCTTCTTTCTAAAAGAGGCTTCAAACTAGTTCAACCTCAGTAGAACATGCGGTTTTGGCCTTGGAACCATAGTTTTTTTTTTTTTTTGATGCAGGAGGAACCAGCTTGCACCGACAGTGCACCGTAAACCCCCTGGTGACGCTAGCAGGGAAACCACCACCCCGACACCACGCTTAAATCGCCTAATGATCCACCAGCCTCCCTGCAACTTGCGTTGCAGGGACTTCGAACTCCCGACCTCCCCGAGGAGGACGTTGTAGAGCCTACCCAGCGGAGCCACCTAGCCTTGGAACCATAGTTGAACCAGTCTTGGCCCGGTTCTTGGTTGGGAAAATTAGAAATTGAAGCAGTTCCTCTTGGAACAGACCAGTGTAGGCTAATGAAACATGGACATATTCTAGGAGCTTCCATCTCATGTTAAATACCTCGACACGTGTTGACCACACTCAAACACGCGGTCAACACGTGTCGAAAAATCCGACATATGGTCAACTCTTTCCAACACACTCCAACACGCATTCCGAAATTGCGAGAGGCATGGTGGTTTCTAGGGTGGGTCTACAAGTGCAATGGGAGAGAGAATCGTTGAAGAAGGCGATAGAGAGTGGAGGCGAGGCCGCAAACAATGGCAAGGTTGCGACTGTAAGGAGGGTCAAAGGAAGAGCAGAGACTAAGGCGATCCAAAGTGCCATAACTACGATTCCGCGATAGAGGGCCAGAGGCAAGGCTATAGCTGCGAAGGAAGGATGGACAAAGGTGAGGCGACGAGTTATTGTGATGAGGCGACCAAGAGAAAGCAGAGATCAAGAGAAAGAGGTTCATGCAAGGAGGAGGAGGCCGCAGTTAGGATTTTTGAGTTTCCTCCTCTTTTAGTTTAGGCTTTAGCAAGAAGAGTAGAGTAAAAGAATTAGAAATAGGGATTTTGGATGGGACTTGGCGTGATTTTTTCCTTCTGGAGGGAGGGCGTGGAGGATGACTTCAATTCTCAAGAAAAGAAGTGACAGCTGATGGGAGGAAAGAAACGAGGGAGGGAAATAATTTTTTAAGGGAGCGGGGGTGGGGGGGGGGAGCGGGGCTTTTTCTTGTGTCAGAAAAACAAAAATAATGAGGTTAAAAAGTGATTTCGAAAAATAAAAGAGTTGAATGGTAAATAATGATAAATTTTGATTATTATAGAAGATCATAGGTTTATTTAAATAAGTTGATCCTAATATCTCTTTTTTTTTTGTCAGAAGAATAAAAAATGGGGTTAAAAAGTGATTTTGAAAATAAAAGAGCTAAATGTTAAATAATGATAAATTTTGGTCATTATAGAAGATCATAGATTTATTTAAATAAGTTGATTATAATATCTTGTTAGTCATTAATTTCACATATAACTTTTGTTAATTAAAAATGTGTCCCTAAACATGGATATGCATTAACTATGAATATGTTTTATGAATTTCCTATGAATAGATTTATGAATATTATTGTGTAAATTCATTATAGGCTCTTTATTAATATTTATTTATTTGTGAATTTTAATCAAATTAATTAAAAATAAAATTATTCACTTAATATACAATGTGTCACAACATGTCGAAAATATCTATTTTTGATAAATAACATGTCAGCATGTCGTATAACATGTCTATATCGTGTGTTGGTGCTACTTAGATATATAGGCCGATTTGGTCGGTTCTCAAGTTAAACCAAACCCCAGTGCTACCCCTACTTGATAATGCATCATTAAACTAATGTTCCCTTTGGAAAATTAGAGAACATGGAGGGAGAAATGAAAATTCGGACCGAAAATTGGGAAACTTTTCAAATTTGTTGTATAATGACGGGTCAGAAATCTAATGTTCTTTTCCCATTTTCCATCCCCTCATTACTTTAGTGTCCCATACGTAGCACAAAAGTTAAATTAGGTTCTGCACAAATATATTTCAATCTATTCCTAAATTGAAACCGGTCCATGTTCATGGAACATATGGTTGATAATATAATATTCGCTTCGATGTTGATTTGCCCCTCCAATTTATCAAAGAACATATGCTATAAATTATTTAAAATTATTAGAGTTTGTTTGTATTATGACTAGTTTATGAGCCTGATAATATCATGGGCTGGGCCTGACTAAGCCCATTATACATTGGGGAAGGTTTGTGCGAATATTTTTTAATAAGTCCAACCAAGCTGGTCGATCCAATATTTTTTTAAGCCCAATTAGTCGGTTTTGCTTAAATCGGCCATAGCTGGGCCGACTTGTCCAACGGGCGTAACATCTAATAATAAATGTGACTTTTAAACGTCACATGCATCAAAGTCAACCAATTTTTATTTTATTTTTTGTTAAATCAAGTTTCAAAAATTTTCCAAGAGAGGTAAGGAAAATTTCTTAAAAGTCTCCATTGTGAATTGAGCATGAGGTTTGAAGGCCCTACCGCATTCCGTTTCACGGAACCCCAATTGGTCCTCTCTCACTCCTCTTTTACCGGTAAATGTTGACTTTCATTATTCCTTTTCCTAGACGATACCTCTTGGATTCAGAGTTCGTTTCTTGAGAGTCCTCCCCCTAATTTATTATCTTATTGAAGAGGATTTCAAGCAACATGAACCATGTGCGTTCACATGAAGCAAGGCAACATTTCGTGCTACTTTTAATACAATATGCATCTTAACTATTTGTTCAAGACGGTATATTATGCTAAAGCCTCTCGACTCAGTTACTCAATTGTATGATTTATGTTCTTTGTACATGCGCCATGAAATTTAAAAGAAAAGGAAAAGGGCTCGAATGTTAGACCAGCTTGGCAGAGGCTCAGAAAAAGATTTCGGATAGCTACAATACATAGGTATGTACGTGGATAGCCATGAGATATTGAATTGTTTGCATCAAATCAAGTTGCACAAGTCAAAACCAAAGCCATTATCTGACTATGTCAAAAGAATTTATCTTGGCACCAGCAAAGGAAAAATTTTTGTTCGCGATAACACTAAGAATATTAAGTTTCATGTTCCCAAAATTATCATTAAAGACTTCGGCAATTATTGGTGTCTAACCTACGAGGGTCTGACCACTCAAAAGATTTAGTGAAGTCACTCGAAACCCAATTCCATTGACTGCAGAATTTGTGACAATGTCATTAGAGATGCATCATATGCTCCCTTCTCCTTGCCTACATATAATTGTAACCCATCAATGCTTCGCGTGGAAAAGAGAGAAAATACTAGCTCAGAATGACTATACCTGTCCCTGGAGCATAGGCTCGTTTCTCTTCCTTGCTTCCCGTGTCCAAAGTCCACTTTCTTTAACTACAGGGTTCTCCATTTTGGTACGGAATAAATTGTAGGATGCAAATTGCGCAATCCCAAGATCTCCATAACCAGAACAAGAACATGCATAATTGGGTAAAAAGATTAACGCACCTGGGAACCATCACTCTTAAAGCGGAAGCGGAAACACAATGTTCCACGCGCAAGTCCTTCTCCTCTATTGCCCTCCGTATCACTGGCTCAATGAGGCGGCTCCCCTCACGTTTAGCGTTAGGTAAACGCTCCTTAGGTGAGGATACATGTGAGAATTAGGGTTAGAGGAAATACTTGAGCACTATTTATAGAGTTTCCAACAAAGCGCCCTCATTACGGGCCAAGCTCAACTCGGCCCACACTAGCCAGCCCCATATTAGACTAATTAAGAAACCTTCTATCTCACCTTAGACCAAACCCCGTAAAACGGTAACCATTAAACGGTAAATTACAATATCAATTAATATAGTCCACATTAGGAAAACTCTTACATTCTCCCACTTGGACTATATTAATTGAAATCGTACTGTATGTGCGCACTTTGGTCTAGAGATAATTCTCAATAGCCAATCCTATCCCATAAAGTCTCAAACACCGAATCATGGCGGTAACTGCATGTATACACACAGAGCCTTCCATGGTCACGAATGTTCTCAACTTTATTGATATGGATTCAATATGGTAGTGTGTCAAATGGATAACATCTTCCATAGAGAGATCCCATTTGTCAGTCACCATTCTCTTACCTTAAGCGTCACAAAAACTTGTGCCACTAGAGAATGCCCATTCTATTACCTTAAGCGTCACAAAAAACTTTTGCCACTAGAGAATGTCTTTATGGTTCCATGAACCCACATATGTCTTGTCCTTATGGTTAACCATTCTTTATGTATAACAAGACAGATGGATAAGGCTAATAACCGGATGCCCCTAGCCTTCACTCAAGGTTTATACAATACCTTGAGACTTTATCAATATGTATTCAACATAATGACAACGCATTCAAAAATATTTTATTGAATGCAAAAATTGATACATATCAAACCGTTACTAAATGTAACGAACACATATGTAAATTTTATCAAAGTAAAGCCAAAATAGCTCCCACTAAACAATAGCATCTCATGATGCTCCTAGGCCCATGCTAATGACATGTCGCTCAAATTTCACATGGGCGTAGGCTTTTAGTTAGTGGATCTGCTACCATATCATCTGTGAAAATATGCTATATTATAACGTCACATTTCTATACCGTTTCTTTATGTTCAAAAAATTTAACTGTCATATATATAGACCCCTTGAGACCTCTCGTAGTTAATAAAAATACTACAAATTTATTGTCTTAATACAACCGTATGGGTCAATTCATGAAATTAAAAACGGTCAACTCCTTAATGAGGTTCCGGAGCCTAATAGCCCAAGTAACAACCTAAAAGAATGTTACTAACTCTACTTACATAGTAGACATAGAGCTTTATTTACTGCACTTCCTACTAACATAAATATTTATTATATTATTAATCTCATGTCATCATAACAGCCATCAAAGTTTACATCTAAATACCCTACTAGCTGCAAGAATTGAACATGTCTATAAGTTAGCATATAATCTCTTGTCCTCTTTAAGTACCTTAAAACCTTCTTGGCAGCAACGCAGTGATCGCATCTTAAATATAACTGATATCTGCCTAGAAGTCCCGTCACAAAGACGATATTTAGTCTAATGCAAATTCAAGCATACATTATACTTTTAAGTGCACTGACACAAGGCACACCCTTTAACTAGATTTTCTCAATATTTAAATAAGGACAATGTGATAGATTCAGTCCATCACCCTTAACAATAGGAGCAATTCCTGACTTGTAATGATGTGTATTGAATATTTCTAATATACAACCAACAAATGTCCTCCGAGAAAATCTAATATAGTATGACAAGAACAATCCTTACGGATGTTAGTGGAAAGAACAAGAGATGCCTCAAGGTCATTACTTGAAAAAAATAACATATTCATAAAGTATGAGAAAAATACATTTCCTCCCACTGACCTTGCAGTATATTAAATTACTTTGTTTCCAACTAAACAAAAAGACAATACTATGAAACTTTAATAATATTGTCTGGAAACTTGCTTAAGACCATGAATAAGACTTTTCAGTCTACACACAAGTTTACTTAAAACATATGCTGCAAAATCTTCCAATTGCACTATATAGATTTTGTATCTATTTGGCGTAAGTTTTTATCGAAATAAACTATTAATGCCACATTCACTCTGAAAGAATCTTTAAAAATACTAGAAAGAAATAATTATTTCTTCACTATAAACTATCCACCCCTCTTTTAGAGTGAAGATTTTATCATCTTTTATGGCATCTAATCACATACTTGATTAAGAACAAGAAACAACATTTATATATATGTCGTTAAATCAACCATGTAGTGGATATTGTAATAATGCTCTCACAAATAGACTATGTAGTCGAGATGGTATAACCGACCGTCTTTCCCTAACAAATCTCCCGAATAAGGCTACAACCACTTCATTTTGCACTTGAGAGGTTCGATAAATTTTATCATAAACTATATCAAGAATAGTACCTTAAACCTCAACAAGTTTAGTCTATGGTACAGGAGATTCCATAATTGTCTATATCACAATTATCTGTATAGGCAAAGACAAAGACACAGTGATATTTCATCGCACTATTATCCTTAATAGTCTGAGAGCAGCTATCCTCTACAATAACGTCAATCTCTAGAAACTTTACTGTATGTGATTCCATAATTATTGTACATTCTTTAGAGCATAAAAACAATACCCCTTTGAACAATCTATGTAAGATACAAAATAATTCCAAGTAGATCTGAATTGCAACGAACTTAAATTGGGTTAGATAACCTCACTTCTGCATGACACCTCTAAATTTAATATGATTCAAGTAATTTATGTCCAGTCTATAACTCAAAAGAAGTTTATGAAATAACTTTGGTAAGAAAACATCTTTTGTATGTGAAAAGAGTTGCTTTCACAATATCAACTCACATAAGACAAAATAAATTAGTCTTATTCATCATACTCATCACCATGTTCATTATGGTGCAATTATGCCTTTTGGCCAAACCTTATTGTCAGGATTTTCAGGCATAGTAATTAAATTACCACCCTAGAATTTACTAAGTATTTGACAAATGACCCTTTAAGCAATTCGGTATTGTCATACTTGCCAAAATACTCATGGCCACTATTAAGCCTGACAACCTTCAAGACTAATTCTAACCGATTTATTCTTTACCTCGGTCATTTTATTTCCACAATAATCAATAGAAGTCTTTAAATAACCATTAAGAGTAGACATAATATCAACAATGTCAACTTTTCTACTCTTCCTTTAGACATGTGTGAGATTAAACCTTAAACAGAAAATTTTTGGAAACAACCTCTTCAACCATATACGAGATGTATATGCCATTAGGACTTAAACAATCTTCACAGATGTGTCCTAAATTTGATATTAGACAAGACATAATTACAAGCCACTATGGCTTCCATCATCTTATTGCAAAGCAGTCCGCAAACAAACCACTTTTCAAGTGTTCCAGAATGGAACGCTTCATGGACAGTAAGCAAATTCTATTGCTCTTTTCTCAAGCAACAAATCATATGTTCACAATTTAAAATTTGTAGCAGTAAAAACCTCAATAATAGTTGAGTTATTAATTACGAGAAAGGTGACCGAAAAACAAGCAATGTATATAATTCGTATCATGTGAGCAATGTGTAACTTGACATACAAGTACACATCCAGAGAGTTACACGCATAATCATATAATCACCTTTGGGCAGAATACATGACATGCAATTGTACACTCCCCACATGATAGCAGTGATGAGAATATATTCCAATCTTCGTGAATTCATCACCTTTAGGCATATGAACAACTAGGATCAGTCAAACCACCGGCCAAATAATACACAATCACCTGGAGGGTATGATCTGCATTAGACCAGGTTTCCCAATCAATGGATACGGCCAAGGTTCAAGCCCACTTTGGCGGTCACTACTCAAGTGGTGATTTAAACGTGATCATAGGGTGGTGGTTTCCCCTTATTACTCACATAACAAGGGGTTTAGCATCATGTGAGAATTGTGTAACTTGATGTTCAAGTACTCATCCAATCAAAAAAAAAAAAAAAAAAAACCTTTGGGCATATGAACCAACTAGGATCAGTCACTCCTCCACTACACCATCATGTATCCTTCCATGAACTAATACACAATCACCTCCTTTGGGAGTATGACTATGCATTAGACCAGGAGACATCCTAATCAATATACGAGACCGAAATTTCTCAAATCCAATCAAGCGTGCCACTTTGGCGGTCACTACTCAATTGAATCATTGAAACTCTCTCATATCGGGATATAAACCTTATTGCTCACATAACAAGCAATGTGTGTAATTAGCATCATGTGAGAATTGTGTAACTTGATGTACAAGTACACATCCAGAGAGTTACATGCAAAATCATATAATCACCTTTGGGCATATGAACCACTAGAATCAGTCACTCATCCACCACACCATCATGTATCCTTCCATGAACTAATATGCAATCACCTCCTTTGGGAGTATGACTATGCATTAGACCGAGAGACATCCCAATCAATATACGAGACCGAAATTTCTCAAATCCAATCAAGCGTGCCACTTTGGCGGTCACTACTCAATTGAATCATTGAAACTCTCTCATATCAGGGATATAAACCTTATTGCTCACATAACAAGCAATGTGTGTAATTAGCATCATGTGAGAATTGTGTAACTTGATGTACAAGTACACATCCAGAGAGTTACATGCAAAATCATATAATCACCTTTGGGCATATGAACCACTAGAATCAATCACTCATCCACCACACCATCATGTATCCCTCCATGAACTAATACGCAATCACCTCCTTTGGGAGTATGACTATGCATTAGACCATGAGACATCCCAATCAATATACGAGACCGAAATTTCTCAAATCCAATCAAGCGTGCCACTTTGGCGGTCACTACTCAATTGAATCATTGAAACTCTCTCATATCAGGGATATAAACCTTATTTCTCACATACACCATATACATGTGATTTTAACTTTAGTGATAGGGGCAGCATATCACCAAAATCACATATCATGCTAATTACATTGCTTTATTCATTAATAAAATCTTTAATCATACATATATATAAATATATATATAGTGAACCTGAAAGACATATTCCAATAAGATTACCGATCACGGTAATGCAAGAAACTTCTCATAACGGAGAAGAAATCATCTCTTATGCACCCCGATTACATATTACCAGAACAACATAAAAAGAATGCTGATCTAGAAGATCTCTCACAAATTAACATCAATAGTAATACGGGTACACCAAATCGACAAGCCTGATAGCTTATCCATTATCACTCATGAGTTTCATAAGGCAAAACATGACTCCAAGGCTAATAGTTGATTTTAAGTAACAAATTATTATTGTAATCAACCAATGACCTATTAATTGAGTCAAACCAGAGAACCAAATATATAAACTTTAACAATAGATACTTTTGCTCTGCATAAATATTGTCATACTCCTTAACCATAAAAAATATTCAACTTAATGAACATTAACCAGTGACCAGATGAGTTTAGGTACAATATGCAATGACTTAACTGACATGCATTACCCACATTCAACAGATGTGTTAATTAATATAATCAATTTGGTCACGGGTTCTTAAGATGTCCATCATTCAAAAGTTACCAGCATTTAAAGGAGTATGCATGAGCAACAAAAGTTTCATAACCTTTTACTGTTTCTCATCATCTCAATACATAGTTCAAATACTATCCCTTAATGATCGTATCTCATTAAGCCAACTTTAGTTCACAATAAAAAAAAAAAAATTATTAATGAATCATACTTTTATAATATTTATGTGATAACATACTAGTAACTCAACACTTGTATTTCGAAAATCACAGAAAAAAAAATACAAGACAAATATGCAAAAATATACTAAAAATACATGTATTTAGGGTTCTGTATGTATTTTCACATCCATAAAATCATTAAACATCTAAAATAAATACACCACAACGTAGAGGATGGCCATACGGATCCAACGCGCCCGCCACGCGCCGATCCGACGCTCCACGCGCCCCTCACGCGCCGCCCGAGTGCGCGGCGCATGGGATCACGCGATCACCCGCGCGCGTAGGAGCGCGTGAGGGCGCGTGACCGCGCGTCTCCCGACGCCCGGCGGCCCGTGGCCGCACGTGGGGGCGCGTGATGCCTCCCCGGCGACGCGCCGTCGACCGTCTTGCTCGTCTCGTCGAGCCCAGTCCAAATTTGTGATTTAATTTTATTTTTATTGAACAAAAAATCTCGAAAATCACAAATTAGGGCAAAAACTTTATGTGTTCAAGTTCTAGGGTTATGGTTGTTCTGATACCACATGTAGGATGCAAATTGCGCAATCCCAAGATCTCCATAACCAGAACAAGAACATGCATAATTGGGTAAAAAGATTAACGCACTTGGGAACCATCACTCTTAAAGCGGAAGCGGAAACACAATGTTCCACGCGTAAGTCCTTCTTCTCTATTGCCCTCCATATCACTGGCTCAATGAGGCGGCCCCCCTCACGTTTAGCGTTAGGTAAACGCTCCTTAGGTGAGGATACATGTGAGAATTAGGGTTAGAGGAGAGACTTGAGCACTATTTATAGAGTTTCCAGCAAGGCCCCCTCATTACGGGCCAGGCTCAATTCGGCCCACACTAGCCAGCCCCATATTAGACTAATTAAGAAATCTTCTATCTCACCTTAGACCAAATCCCGTAAAACGGTAACCGTTAAACGGTAAATTACAATATTAATTAATGTAGTTCACATTAGGAAAACTCTTACATAAATTTCTAGCGGGATGATAATGATATAGTTGAAGCCATGAACATAGGATGACAACAGCGTTCATCCATCAACTTTCCTAACAAAAGATGTAATGTACTTCGAGTAACATCTTGTTCAGCTTGCTTTTTCAGGAAATATGTAGTCCGATATAAAGTTATCCCCATCTACATATACGGTTGATCTAAATCTCGGGGCACGTTGAGATTCTTTATTTATAGTATTATAAATACGAAATGACACCTTCCATTAGAACACTTGAATAAATTACATATATAATATATAGTGTGTACTTTTATTAATAATGCATACATCAACCCACTTTATAACAGTACCATCCATTTTTTCGAAATTAAACCTCACTTTCAACTACTAAGAAATATGAAAAAGAAAATAATAAATTTCTTGTTTGTTACTCAAATAGCAACTAGAATTTTTTTTTTTTCATCTGTAAATGGCAACTAGAATTCAAAAACCTTTATACATCATAGGAAGGGCAACTAGAAATATTAAATGCCAACCTCGATTTTCGATTGGAAAACTATTATTAGCTCCAAGGATTGAAACTTCCAAAATATCCAAAAAGATACTAGCTAAACATAGCACGAAAGTCATTAATATATATGATCATCATGTTTTATTTCCACTTGTGATTTTTTTTTTTTTTTGGTATTTACAACACAAACTTTATGAGATGACGATGCATGCATTGATGGTATCACCAAAGAAATTAAACATATTATGAGGTCCTTTTCATTTCTTCATTAAAAACCTACTTTCAAGCGTGATGCAATTAACAATCTTGAGTGAGATACCTAACCAATATTGATCATAGTTAGTCATAATGCTTATTTGTACTCTTATTCATAGAAGCCTTCTCTTTCTCCTCCGCCATATAAAGGTAGATCAGCTGCTAGTCCTTCGATACAAAAATAATTATGCATCTAAGCGCTTTTTTTAAAAAATAAAATAAAATAGCAGGAATATTTAAATTTTGCTTCTTTTTTTTAATGGAAGGGATAATTTTATGCATTATGTACATGGTGTTTGATTAGGGACCAAGGTTCCCCAGAGAGTATGGAAGGTGACGAGGCCTTATACCAAGTTGCCATTGGAACCCTATTAGATGGCTTTAGATGAGCAATGTGATCAATTGGCATCCTTTTTGCTTCTAATATCTTCAAAGGAAGAAGGAAGGAATCAACTATCCTAGTCCAGAATAAGGGGAGAAGGACATTAGAAGTACCAAAAGTTGTGTACAGTACTCATTTTAGTACTATTTTTTTTTCTAATTACTTAAGTGCCACTTAATTTAAAAAAACGATCACTCAAGTATCAACTCTGATTTGGATCAACGAAAGTCCGATGTATCCATATTTTATTAATTTCTTGATCCTATATGACTTGCTAATGTGCCTAGTCAATATATAAGTCTTAGTGGGTTAAAATGTGATCACTTTAGTAACAATCTAAGTAGCACCGACACACAACACGGACACGCGACACACCACAACACGACACGTCGACACGTTATTTCTCAAAAATAGAGAACTTCGACATGTTAGGACACGTGATAACTCTATAAAAATAGAGTTATTTTACCTATTTTAGGCAACAATTAATGCTATATCTATGAGAAAATATTTGGATATCCTTCTGATTATTTGAATTTTCATTGTTTATACATAATAATGAGATATGGAAAAGATAAGGAAAAGAATGGCAAAAATCAGGAATTCAAATCAAGCAGCAGTGGAAGATAGATTTCAAATTAGGGAATCTTTGATTTTGTTCCTTAATGTATTAGATAACTTGGATATATCCTATGAAGAGGAGAATTAAGAGAGAGAGAGAGAGCAGCTAGGTTTTGTTAGATCGTTTTTCATTCTTCTGAGAGTTTTTCAAGTATTTTGAAGAGAAGACAAAAGTGGTGACAAAATTCTTGTTCTTTAATTCAAGATGTTGGGTTTGATTTATATTTTTATTTCTTCTTCTACTATGTTCTAATTTTCTTTTATTAGGGCTACGATGTAGCCTAACCATGATGATGTGAATTTCATGATTTTTATATTTTACAATTGATTTCATTCATGTGAGTTATATATTATTGTGCATAATGCTTTTGAGTGACTGGCCACCACTTGAATGATCTGATATGCATGTTTGAGACTGAGAAGTGATAATATGCAATTGCTCATTATAATATATAACCATGAATTAAACGTGGATAGATATATACCGCGTTATTTGTGTAGCTTTCAGTGATAAGGTGATCCAAAAGACTCATTGTAAACCGGGAATATTCATAGTTTTTCATGCACTTATGTTTATTTTAATTTACATAGAGATATAGTAGATTAATAAACTGAGTAGGTTTACTATACCTAAAGATAGGATAGTAAATAGGTTAAGAAATTCCGCGATCACATGTTTGATATCGTTCTTGTACCCACAACAATATGAAATTCATATCTAGTGGTTATGGTAAAATCGGATTCAATAACATATTTATCTGATTGATTTACTGCATTTAGTCTTCAAATTTTATTTTTAATTTATTCTCAATTATATTTTGATCTGTTAGATAAATTTTAGAATTAATCTATTTTAGTATTTAATTTTTATTAATCATCGATCTTCGTGGGACGATACTCTTTCTCATCATTATATTACTTGTTCGACACGTTCACTTGCGTTTAGAATTTTACGAACAACACGTTATTTTTAATTAATTTGATTCAAATTCATAAATAATTAATTAAAAAGAGAGCCTACAATAAATTTACATTAATAATATTAATAAATCAATTCATTGAAAATTCAAAAGAAGTATTCATAGTTAATGCGTATCCATGTTTGGAAACATGTTTTTAACTTTAACAAAAGTTATTGATGAAACTAATGACTAACAGTAAATTAGAATCACCACCGCTTTGGTGGCCGCGATGGTTTGAGCTCTCTCCCCCTAACGCAAGGGGAGGGAGTTCGAATCCCCTCACGGTCACTTGGGGACTTAAGTGTGACGCCGGGAGTGATGGGTCTTCCCGCTTACGTGTCACCCCGGGTTTACCCTCCGGCCCGGCCATGCGGGGTTCCCCAGGGTTACCAAAAAAAAAAAAACAATAAATTAGAATCAACTTATTTAAATAAATCCATGATCTTCTACAACGACCAAAATTTATCATCATTCAAAATTCAATACTTTTATTTTTCGAAATTATTTTTTAATCTCATTTATTTATTTTTCCGATTAAAAAAAATCCCCTCGAGGGGTCCACCCCCAACCCCACTCCCTTCTTTTCCCTCGCTATTTCCCCCCACCCCCAAATTTATTTCACTTTTCTTTCCCTCCCCCACCACCTGACGGGCTATCACTTCCCCCTCCCTCCAAAATGAAAAATCACGCCATCAGAGTCCCCTTTTTTTTTTTTTTTGTTCTTTTTGAGTTTCCTTATCAAAAATCCTAGCCAACGCCCTCCTTCTCCTCCTCCTCCTCACCGCTCACCGCACGACCCCCTTCCTCTCCTCTTCTTCTCGATCTGTGCTTGCTCTCAGTCTTCGTCACAATCGTTTATCGCCTCGCCTTCGACCATTCCTCCCTCGCAACTGCAGCCTCGTCGTCGATCCATCGCGGCATCACAGTGGCAGCCCTCACCTCAATCTCTGCTCTTTCTCTAGCCATCTCTTGCCATCGCGGGCTTGCCGTCGCTCGCAGCCTCGTCTCTGCTCCCTCGCCCTCGCCTCCACCCTCCATCATCTTCTAGACATGTGTGTCGAAACGTGTCGAGAAAAGTTGACCACGTGTCGGAAAATCTAACACACATTGACCGCGTGTCCGAGCGTGTCGACGTGTCTAACACCCTCCGACACGTGTTGGACATGACACGGAAGCACATGCAACGTGTCCGTGCTTCATAGGTAACAGTCATTATTAAAGAATGATTACTTCGGTGTTAATTGTTATTAAAAAGTGATCACTTCTCAATGGAAAAGTCGATCACTTCAGTATCAAAAAAATTCCACCTCAAACAAAATTTTTAATTATAGAAGCCATGTAATTTCTCTTACTAGAATTTCTTGCCAAAAGCACTTAAATGATTATTTTTTCTGATTTGGCATTTAAGTGAGCTAACGAAAATTTTTAACACTAAAGTGAGTGCCATACACAACTTTTCGCACTTCTATTGTTCTTCTCTCCCAAAATAAGTATACAAACTTGTATGCATGAAAACATACAAGACCACACCTTAATGATGTAGCATGTATGTATGAATACATGCCG
Source organism: Eucalyptus curtisii (assembly GCA_017140595.1). Taxonomy (NCBI): domain Eukaryota; kingdom Viridiplantae; phylum Streptophyta; class Magnoliopsida; order Myrtales; family Myrtaceae; genus Eucalyptus; species Eucalyptus curtisii. The sequence goes on from CM029496.1 coordinate 22,809,708, forward strand.
TGGAATCCCATTTTATGGGACACAACTCTGTGGTTTTGTGGATAGTCATCTAATATAAAGAAAAAATAATCTCAATGTTGTTAGTTGCGAAAAATCAATCAACTAGAAATTTTAGTAAACATTGGAAGTAGCAACAAATGTTTTGAGATAGTCTACCATGAAACGACAAAATTAAACATTCCAAAAAATTATCCATAGGCCACAACTTCAATATTTTCCTAGAACTAATGTGTTAATTTCTAATGAAAGAGCTGAATATCTTGAACTATTGAATATCTCCTCTTGAAACACTAAATATGAAGAAGAAGTCAACACTTCATCTAGCCAATGCACCAGAGCACTTGCATGGTTGGCATTGGCAAGTCAACACTTCATCCAACGAATTTCGATTTATTTCCATAAGTGGCACACAACCATCATCATTTTGTCATCTAAATAGCCAACAAACAACAAATCGATAGAGATTTACATTTGTACGTGGAGAGCATATAACCATTTTGCGTGACAATACATGACACAACCTTGTAAAGGAGTTTTGTCTACCGACTTGGACAGAGGTTACACTACATTTCAAATCTAAAAAAGATAGATCACACGAAATATCCACCGTGAAATGCATTTCACACCAATATTAGAGAATTTGAAGTCCACAAATTCAAACTCAAAATATCAAGCGGCTATATTCATCGACAATGACGTTCCAATCTTATTTAACTAAAATGCTGAAGCAAACACAGAGAAAAGCGCTCTCTACGTCAACCTCAAAGGCTCAAATGGATGGAACAAAGCAGTAAACACGAGGATTGTGGCGACCCAACCTCGGCGCCCAATCGACGATTCAATGAGCATAAAGGCGGGGTTTGAAAGTGCTTGACCATGGGAGTTCTCTCATGGTATATAATTTCAAGAATGTCATCACCTCATTCTTTGAGATCAACCATATGAGTTCACTCAGTTATGGTCATGACCTCTCCCAAGTTCATACCTTGCATGACAGTGGAATTTGTCATAATCTTACCTCGACACCATGGCATACCTTAATTGACAGTTTTAAGATTGAAAGGAAATTGGACGTAAATGTGGGTTTAAAGATATTTCGACTATGATATCCCTGTCAAAGGTCCATCCACTTAAGATGACGCCGCTTCATCTTTTTGGCTTCATCACTACGAGTATGCTAAATCATGACTACGAACTTTTTCCAAAAGTTCATACCCCTCGCGACGGATTTACTTATTAGTTTTGATTTGTCTTAGACAACCTATGTGATAGTTAGGAGTCGCCATAAGTCTTGTTTTTGGGAGCTGGCTAAAGTGTCTAATTGAGGGTTGGGTTACGCTAATGTTGCTATTAGCCTCCTTTAGGTACCTAATTGGTGTGTTTCATTACCTAACATGGCCACACATCTCTTTGTACATTCTAGTGCAAGTTCAAGAAACAAAAACAGTGATTAAGCGTCAATGGCTCATTCATGCCATCCTACTCTATTCTAATAAGAACAAGAATGAAACAAATAATTAATTGAAAGACAGTGCATAAAAGTAAATAACCAAAGTAGTTAAAAGGGCAAAATCAAATCTAGGTATACAACTCTAAATGCGATAGAAAGAAAAACCCACAACTCGTTGGTCATTTATACAATACAAAAAGCAACCCAAGACGTGTCAAGGAATGAATAATGCAAGTGAAATGTCAAATTGGACACTGACCATTCGTCATCTTCATATCTTTGGGATCGCCACCTCCATGAGCCTATCCTAATTCTAGTGTAGCGCTCAAACTAAATTGATAATTCCAAAGTACTTTTTATGCACACAATGCAAATAACAAATAACAAACAAAGCATCCAAAGTGTTAAAAGAGAACACCCATCAATCATGAATGGCCTCGAGGTCGGTCTTTGGATGATGCATGCAACAACCTACCTAGAACACCTACCCAATTCGTTTTAATGTGATTTATAGCTATTAGCCATCACTTTGCATGGTGGCTAATGTTAAAAAGTCCCTAAGTCGGGTTCTAATTGTTGTCCCAAAATAAACCACATAATCATGCATCGCACTTAGATCATGCATCTAAAAATCACATACGAAGTGTATAAGATAACATGCATGTAGGTTATACAACCTTATTTCGTAATCAATTAATCAACTAAGTGAGCCAATAATGAATCGCTTATTTAAGCATCATGCACCAAACATAACCATGTGCATTTCATGGCAAGAATGAACACATCAAAAATGCAATGATTCATGTGATATCCTTAAAACCACTTAGCAAACAATTGGGATATTGATTCGAAAAGGTTTGATAAAGAGAGGGCATAGCTTCATCAAGGTTATGAAACACATTTAGCCATTAAAGCTAGCTTGGATGTATCTTATGCACAACTGATCAAACGTCGCAAACATTCTAAATATGATCCAAACTTTGATGAAATCAACGCAAAATCAAAGAACACAAATTGTAAGTTTAGTAGAAAGAAGACATAATTTCATCAGGGTCTTGGAGCACATTTAGCCATCAAGGCTAGCTTGGGTTCATCTTGTGCACAACTGATCAAGCATCACAAACGTTCTAAATATGACTCAAACTTTGACGAGATCTATGTCAAATCAATATTCAAGATATATTAAACCATTTCAATGGAGAAAGATTTTTCATATGGGCATCACATGAATGAAAATCAAATTCGGTTTGTATGAAAAATGCAAAATTCTAGAATACCCTGCAACTTTGAGGACTCAGTAAAAATACTAAACATCTTTTATTTTTCGAAATTTTTTTGACAAACGAGGTCTTGATGAGTAGAGCAAATCTCATGAAGATATCAAGATCTAATTTGGCACGCATGATCTAGGGTTCAAGCAAATATTATCATCTCAAAATATATTTAAATAAAGATTTGTTTCTAGAAAAACCGAAACAAAGCTTTTACTACTTCCCACGCCAAATTGAAAGATATTTGCGGGATACTTTTATTTAAATATTTAACCTTATCTTTTGTTGAATCTATTAGATATATTCGACCCAAAAAAATCTATTAGAAATAGAGTAATTCTTTTGTGGTTAGAGAATTTTAGAGGAGAGGCGGAGAGATTCTTCGCTAACATTTTCAGATTCGATATAGAAAAATAGACTTTACATCAGAAACTATGTTTGTCCAAGGTTCAAGAAAATATTATCATCTTAAAATCTATTTAAATATTTGTTTCTGGAAAAACCAAAGCAAAGCTATTACTACTTCATATATGAAACAAAAATATATTTGTGGGATACTTTTACTTAAATATTCAGTCTTATTTTTTTGTCAAATCTTTTAGATATATTCGACCAAAAAAAATCTATTAGATATAGAGTAATGCTTCTGTGGTTAGAGACTTTTAGAGGAGAGGTAGAGAGATTCTTCACTAATGTTTTCAGATTTGATATAGAACAATAGTCTTTACATTAGAGACCATGTTTGTCTAGAGTTCAAGAAAATATTATCATCTCAAAATCCATTTAAATAAAGATTTGTTTTTGGAAAAACCAAAGCAAAGCTGTTACTAATTCATACATGAAACGAAAAGATATTTGCGAGATATTTCTATTTAATCATCCGTAGGTAATTTCTTATTCATTTTCATAAAAAACTCAAAAAAGTCAAATGATTGATTTTCGAGTTGACTTTTTCCATCAACTCTTTGACCAAAAGCATTACTTCAAACATGGAACGAAAAATCAAGCTCTCTCCACATCGTCGGAGCTGCTCTCTCTCGCTGGTAGAGATCCCCTCTTCTGACCTTATGGAAGTTTTCATCACCAAACCCTAAACACCAGGTCTCTTCTGAAGCCTCTTGTTCTCCGAATGTAGCGATTTCTCCCCAAATTCCATGGATACCCATCACGCAAACCCTAATGCCCCTTCCACTGGAACTCGATCGCGCTGAAGGAACAGTCCACGGACTTCGCATTCCATCCCAAAACCTTCGGAGCTCCCTTCAATCTTCCCTTTCCCAAAGCCACAACACCTCAACTAGTAGAACGAGCTTGTAATCTGCTGCCAGTATGGAGTACAAGGAGGAGAATCAACGTCGCCTTGCTGCCCTGTGCAAGAGTTTAGGCCATTTATGGTCAGAAAGTGATGTGGTTGAAGTGCAACAGGAAATCCCTCCCAACAAACGAATAGAATGTAGTCATACTCTCTTCGATAAGCTATACTCGAAACCCAATGTGAACTTTCAAGCATTCGGCAATACTATGAAGAAGGCGTGGAAAACAGAGGCTATAGTATGTTCACAGAAAGATCCAGGACTGTTTTCTTTTGTATTTGAATCAGAGGAAGAAAAGGAGAGAGTTCTGAAGTCAGGACCATGGTCCTTTGCTAGCAACCTGTTTGTGTTAAAGCAATGTGAGCCAGATATCCCAGAACACTGCTATGATTTCTCTAGATATGATTTTTGGGTTTATATTGTTGGTTTACCCTCGGGATGGATCATAGAAGAAGTCCTCTCTGATGTTGCTAGTAAAGTGGGAGTAGGCAAGGAAATACAACTAGAGTCCAGAGGAATCAGCCCCTATAAAACCGGTAAAGTCAAAGTGGAGTTGGAGCTTTCAGCCCCTCTCAAAACAGGGGCATTAGTAAAGATCGGGAACAAGAATCTATGGGTGGAATTTAAATATGAATGTCTCCCTCATTTCTGTTACTCATGTGGTCGAATCGGGCACTATGCATCATATTGTAAGGAGATACCATATGAAACAACAAATTGGGTAGTTAACAAGGTTGGAAAGTACGGTCCTTGGCTCAAGGCGGAAGCAAGAGATCAGAGCCCACATTGGGAAGCATTTTATGGCAAGGCTGATCCAAATCAGGAAGAAGAAGAATCAGTCCCTGAAACTCCCTCAATGACAGTCAATATGGAAATTGTTGCTAGGACAGAAGCCGAGACAAACACCAACCCTCGGAACAAAAAAAGATTAGACAGCCCATCTTCAAAGGAGGGAAGAGAGGGAGGAGAGAAAATTACAGCAGCAAAAGAGGGGAGCGGAAAATAAATATTGTATCTAGAAGGCCCTAATGAAGCATGATGAAAAATTATAGGCGGTGAAAGTAAGAAAATGCTGAAGTATCAACAAGCAAAAAAACAGAAAAGAGCAGAATTTACCAACTCTTCGCTCCTTGATGAAATTGAGTTATTAGAGACCTCCGTTCAGCTAGTAAAAGAGGGGAAGGATTGGGCTTTGGTGGCTAGCCCTAATAAGTCACCAAAAACGCCATGAAGATCCTAAGTTGGAACTATCAGGGGCTGGGCAACCCCCTAACAGTCCAGGAGTTAGAGCCTTAATGGCTCAAGAATGGCCCAACATGGTCTCTTTGATGGAGACCAAAAACAAGGAGACGATGGTGGATAAAACCAGAAAAAAAAAAAAAAACTAAAATTCCAGCACATGTTTATAGAGCAACCAATCGGCATTGCTGGTGGATTGGTACTTATGTGGAATGAGGAGGTGGATGTTAAAATAAACTCGAGTTCGAAAGAGCATCCAGCCTCTTCTTCACTAAATTTTTACCGTCTCTATTATTGGCCCAAGTAAAAGCACAGCCTTTTGTATCAATATCCATTAAGGAGCAATCATTAAGCATTTCTTGAAAGGCTGCTATTCGATGTTGATCAGCTTCCCTCTTCCCAACCTTCTCCCAGCTATATAGAATGTCATTAAAATCCCCCATACAAAGCCATGGATGTTGGTTGTTGGAGTGCAAATCCCGAATCTTTAGTCTCTTTGTGAAAGTTGTGGAAGCATGTATGAAAGTGACTCTCATAGTATGGCCACTTGAAGGATCCTTTACATAACCCTCATTCCCAAAGTTAAAACCCCAGAAAGTATTTGTCAGTTCAGGCCCATTAGTCTATGCAACTACAGCTACAAAATCATCTTAAAGGCGTTAGCAAACAGATTGAAACCGTGGCTTGAGGAGATAATAGCCTATGAACAAAGTGCCTTTGTTAAAGGACGACAAATACAAGATAACATTTTTATAGTCCAAGAAGTGTTGCATCAGCTGAGAATCAAAGAAAGAAAGAAGAAATTCCAGGCAGTCCTTAAATTGGATATGAAAAAGGCCTATGATAAGGTTGAGTGGGATTTCTTAAAAATGAGTATGCTGAAGATGGGTTTAGCGCAAGATGGGTCGAGCTGGTCATGACATGTGTCTCCACGGTGTCATTTAGCGTTAAAGTTAATGGCGATCAAATATGGTATTTTATACCCACGCGGGGATTAAGACAAGGAGATCCATTGTCGCCCTACCTCTTCATATTGATGGCTAATGTTTTCTCCTGAATGATGCACAAAGTAATAGAAGATGGGAGCCTCAACGGAATATTGTCTCATCTATTATTTGCTGATGATGCTATCATTTTTATGGATGGGACAGTGAGAGAATGCCAAAATTTGGCAAATCTCCTGAACTAGTATTGTTATGCGACTGGTCAAGCTATCAATCTAAACAAATCAGGAGTGTTCTTCAGCAAGGGCTGCCCCTTAAACTTAAAGAGTAATATGGCCTATGAGTTAAGAGTGCCTATTATTGACAAAACAGGGAAATACCTGGGAATTCCATCTGATTGGGGACAAACAAGAAAGGAGATGTTTTCATGGATTCTTGCTAGGGTGAACATGAAGCTTGAAGGCTGGAAAGAAAAGCTATTGTCTAAAGCTGGCAAAGAAATATTGATAAAAGCCGTGGTACAGGCTCTTCCTCAATACGCTATGTCCATTTTCAAAATTCCAATCTCAGTTTGTAAAGCCATCGAACAACGGATAGCAGCTTTCTGGTGGAAACAAAATGAGTCCCAAAGAGGAATGTACTGGAAGAAATGGGAAATCTTGAAATGCAGAAAAGACGAAAGGGGTCTTGGGTTTAAAGACCTAATCAATTTCAACAAGGCAATGTTAGCCAAACAAGCCTGGAGACTTTCACAATCACCTTCAGCTCTATGGAGCCAAATCCTAAAAGGAATATACTATCCAAATGGGGACCTTTGGAAGGCAAAAACAGGACAACGACCATCTTGGGGTTGGCGCAGCATCCTTATAGGCCGAGATACTATAGAACCGGAGGTGAAGTGGATAGTGGTAGATGGGCAAAGCATTATGGAGAGACAGATGGCTTCCAAGGGGAGTGATAGGAGGACCGGTAAACAAGAATGATCCTGATATGGTAGCTGAACTAATGAACAATGAAAGGAGATTATGGGAGTAGTCTAAAATTCAAACACTCTTTGATGAACAAGTCGCTCAGGAAATTCTCTCAACTCCAATCAGCGCACAATCACAGCAAGATAGGCTCATCTAGATGGGGAATAACTCAGGATCCTACACAGTAAAAAGTGGCTATAACAGGGTATGTTCAGTGACCAATTATCCTGACCCCAACAGAGCAACAACCTCCTATCAGCCGCCTAGATCCCTATGGATTAGGTTATGGGATACTCCAATTCCCCCTAAAGTAAAATTCTTTCTCTGGAGCATATGCCAAAATGCAATCCCAACCAAGGAAAATCTCTATAAAAGGAGAATATTACCTGATCCCCTGTGTCCCCTCTGTCTTCGGCATCCAGAAACAGCAGAACACTTGTTCTTCTTATGCAAAAAGACAAGGCAAATATGGCTTGACCCGCGCCTTAACCTATACAACAAAACGATATCAATAACCCGCATCGACAAGTGGTTAGCAAAGTTCTTCGACACAAAATCAGAGTTACCTGCAGTAGATATGGTGGCAAGCACGATCTGGTTGATATAGAAGCTCCGAAACGACTACATCTTCAGATCTCGACCTCCCAAAACCGAGTCAATAGTAGATCTTGCCCACGCCCAGGTCCGGGCTTTCTCCAGATGGATCCAGAGAAAAGAACAAAAGAAAATCAGCAGGTCAGACCCAACAGAGCTCTGGACAGCACCGAACAGTAACAGCTTTAAGCTTAACGTGGACTGCTCTTGGAAGAAGGGAGAAGAGAAGAGCTCGGTCGCTGGGATTGTTCGTGACTCGAGCGGCTTGTTGATCGACGGATTTGCTGCTGAGATCTGGGCCGCATCTCCTCTGCAAGTCGAAACCCTAGCACTTCTGCACGGGTTGAGCTTTCTGAACCAACAAACAGGAAGTAAAGTGGGTGTTGTTCAGTTCGAAGACAGAGACTGGGAAGTACAGTACGACAACTTGGCACTTGTGGAGGCAATTTTGGGCCGGGCTGCAGATCCATGGACCGTGAGTAATTTACTGCCTGAAATGAGAGAAATCTTACAACAGCTCTCCTTTGTCAAACTCTCCTACTGCCCAAGAGAAGCAAATCACGCTGCCGATTGGCTCGCAAAATCACATCGCCTCAAATCCCTACCCACAAATTGGTTATATGCACCACCACAACCCCTTTTGAATATTTTATGTTCTGAAGCCAATCTATCGTCTACTTGTAAGCCTTGCTTTAAATGAAAGAATGTCTTATTTCCGACCAAAAAAAAAAACATGGAACGAAAAGATATTTGGGGGGTGCTTTTATTTAAATATTTAATCTTAACTTTTGTCAAATCTATTAGATATATTTGAACAAAAAAATTTGTTAGAAATAGAGTAATGCTTCAATGGTCAGAGACTTTTAGAGGAGAGGCAGAGAAATTCTTCTCTAACATTTTCAAATTTGATATAGAATAATAGACTTTACATCAGAAACCATGTTTGTCTAGGGTTCAAGAAAATATTATTATCTCAAAATCCATTTAAATAAAGATTTGTTTTTGCAAAAACCAAAGCTTAGCTATGATTACTGCATATGTGAAACGAAAAGATATTTGGGGGACACTTTTATTTAAATATTTGCTCTTATCTTTTGTCGAATTTTTTAGATATATTCGACCAAAAATTTTCTAACTAGAAATAGAGTAATGCCTCTGTGGTTAGAGACTTTTAGAGGAGAGGTAGAGAGATTCATCTTTGACGTTTTCAGATTTAATATAGAATAATAGACTTTACATCAGAAATTATGTTTATCTAGGATTCAAAAAAATATTATCATCTCAAAATCCATTTAAACAAAGATTTGTTTCTGGAAAAGAAAAAGCAAAGTTGTTACTACCTAAGTAGCACCGACACGACCACGTGACACACGCGACCGACCACGATACACCGATATGTCGTTTCTTAAAAAATAGAGAATTCCAACACGTTGAGACATGTTTTGTATATATATATATATATATATATATATATATATATATATACATACATAATAAATTATCATTTTTATGATTATTTCAATCAAATTAATTTGAATTAAATTCATAAATAAATAAATAAGTCTAGAATAAATTTACACTAAAAACATTGATCCATCATTTATTAATATCATTCATTGTTTCAATTTGACAATTTAACTTTATTTCAATAATTCATAAAACTTGGAAAAAAAAAACAAGCGATCCATATTCTGGACTCATATGTTAGATATGTTGGAAGAGGAGAAAAAAAAAAATTAAGGGGTGAATTATGTATCACGGGAAGTGGGAGTTAGATGAGAAGAGAAGACTAGGTTTTTCTTATTTCTCCATTTATTATTTTTATTATTGTGTTTTATTTTTTCACATATATATTTTGATCTCTCATTTATTGAATTTTTAAAATTGTCCTCAATATCGGAATCACGTGTCGGAAACTCGTATGTTAGAATTCCGACTCGAGTGTTAGAGAGTGTTGAGAAAATTAACTAGATGTCGAATTTTTCTGACACGTGTTGACCGAGTGTCGGAGAGTATCGAGCACTTGTGGAAGTGTCCGACATGACAGAAAGACTCTTGAAGAGTGTTGATGTTTCATAGGTTACTACTTCATACATGAAACATAAAGACATTTGTGGGTTCAAGATAATATTCTCCTTTACAATCTATTTCTAATAGATTTTGGGACGTGTTTATTGTTTGTTGATTTTCTACTGAATTTTGTGCTTAAATTCAGAGGCTGATGTCTTCACGAAAGTTATTCGGAATGTCCTTGTCTAAAACATATAAAATTTTCAGAATTTTTTAGGTCGGTTTGGTTAGGATAATTATAGGTAAATTGTCCTTAATGTGATATGATGTAATGCTTTTGACCTAATTGTTGCTTGTCATAACATGAGCTAACGAACGCGCTCAATTGCCTTAGGCATATTCTAAACATTTGTAAAGGACACCTCAAGCTTCAAAACAACATATGACATGCATATTTTTGTATCATTTGATATGTCAAGACTCTTATCCAAGTCATTGCGTCTGTTCTACAATTTTGATCATGTACAGCTACGAATAAGTTAGCTAATTTATTTAGCTTCATGAATTTTTGTGATTTTTTATATATTGATCTAGGATGATGTGTCTTCATTATATTTTCTCTTAACATCTAGGCCTAGGACATACCGAAATGTCATAAAATTCATGCATCATCTAAATAAAATAATAGCCCAAAAGTTGCGAATCATGTTCTCCTTGCCTAGATCTAATCTGATCACCTATGTGAATGCCTTTAGTTGAGCTAGAAAAAAGACCTTAATTGGATTTGTCACCTTCTAGAAACTCGTAAGAAGATGTCATTGAGAAAGAATTTGAGCTTTAATCTTTCACTTAGTTTGGTGTTTCGCTCGATCAAATGCGAGAATTATATAGGCTTTCTTTTTTCCTTTTTAAACAGTGATAAGTAAAGATGATTCAACCCAATTTCTACGTACTTGGATGGTGAACAACTGGGAGCGATGCAAAAGAATCCAATATGCACATTCACAAACCTGTAAGTTCTAATTGTGTAGCTTTCTAGTAAGTCATGATCTTCACCTTCTAAATTGATCCTTCTTAACAACTTATTTTTCCTTCTATATTGATCCTTGTTGGCAATTAATTTTTAGTTGACGCATCGATAAAAGTTAGAAAATCGAGAATTAGGGCTTTTGATTACAACATAGCCCATTTATCGAATAAAAAGTATCGTTTCTCATTTCTTTCCTTTAGCCAATCGTCTGTTTCATCAAAAACTCAAAAAAAGTCAAACTTTCGAATTGACTTTTTGATCAATTCTTTGATCAAATGTCAACCCCAAGTCAAAATTTGAATTTTTGCATAAGAAGATCTCTTTTGATTTCAATTTTACTTTAGCCACAAAAAGTTTGGAAAATTCAAAGTATTGATCACGAAATCAACCTTTTAATGGAAAGGCAATCGACTTTTGGTCAAACCTTTGATAAAAAAGTTGAAAAGTATGAAAACTTTCAAATCACTTTGTTTCACCCTTAATCTGACTTTAGCATAAAAAATTCCGTGAATATTGATTAAGAACCTCATTTTTCGAATTTTTTTTGTTTTAAGTTGGAAATCGGCAAAAAATAAAATTACTTTCATTTTGTTCATATTTTAATTTAGTTCCTTCACAACATTTGATCTAGAGGTTCTTAAAAATACTAAACATCTTTTTATCTTTCAAAAAAAATTTGACAAGTGAGGTTTGGATGAGTAGAGCAAATCTCATGAAGATACCGAGATCTGATTTGGCACGCATGATTTTCTACATATCCTAGAACATATACATGTCAATCAACCAAAACAAAGACCATAGAAATAGGACACTCAATGCGAAATCAATAAAATTATAGCCAATAGTTATCTGACCCTAGGATTTTTATGGTAAATAAACCAACATGTAAGGAACAACTTTCATGAAGGGAGCATCTCAAAATTCCTACCGCATGACTTTATGAAAATCCTATAACATAGATAGGTCAATTAGAAGTAAAACAAGACAGCAGAAAAACATGGATTCGGTGGCTAAGGGCGCGTTTGGTAACAATTCTGTTCCCGAGAACAGATTCTAATAAGATATTATTTTTTTATTCTGTTTTCAAGAACAATTTCTAAGCATTTTAAGCCGTTTGGTAACTGTCCAAAATTTCTGATTCTGGAATAGAATTGCATTTGGTACCGTACTCATTGATTCTGTTCCAAATCAATTTCTTTTAATTTTAAATGATTTTTTTTTCTTTTTTCCTTTTCTTTTTTTCCTTTCTGTCCTATTCCTCATTCAAGTGGTCGGTCGCCGGGCCGGCAACCTCACCGAAGCATCACGGCCCTCGGCAAGGCTGACCACAGGTGAGGCTCGGCCTTGCCAAATCGCGAGGCTCGCCTAGCCTCGCCGGTGGCTAGGCTTGCCTCCGACGAGCTCGCCAGACCAGTTGCCAGCGACCGCCGGCGGCGGCGGCGGACATCAACCGCGGGATGGCGGTCGATGAAGAAAAAGAAAAGAGAAGAAGAAGAGAAAATGGAAGAAGAAGAGTTGGTTTTGATTCTTAGATTTATTCCCGGGAACAAAAAAAATAGAAATTTGTTCCCCGGAACAAAAATTTTACCAAACGCAATTCTGTTCCAAAACTACTCCCGAGAACAAAAAACCAGAATCGGGTACTGTTTGGATGGTTACCAAATAGCCCATAATCGACCATCCCCAATGACATTAGAAAAATTCTCAAATTTTAACATGTGATAGAACTATGTGTTGTCGACAAATTTCATCAAAGACTTGACTTCAAAATCAGCACACAGAAAATCCCACAAAATTGGCAAATAGCTGAGCTCATAGAAACATAACAAGCATTTCAGATCAAAGCAAATTCCATATTTTAAACTTAGATTTGGAAAAATGGAAAAACAGCGCAATTTGTAGGAAAATTGGGCAGACTAGGTGCTATTAGAAAGCTCAAGACTTCCTTTACAAGTTCCTAGAAGGTGGCAAATCCAATTAAAGTCTTTTTCTAGCTCAAGTAAAGCCATTCACACAAGTGATCAAATCAGTTTAGGGCAAGTAGAACATGACTCGCAACTTTTGTGCTATTATCCTATTTAGATGATGCATGAATTTTATGACATTTTGTTATGTCCTAAGATTAGCTGTTAAGAGCAAATATAATGAAGACATATCGTCCTAAATCAATGCACAACAAATCACAAAAATTTATAAACCTAAATAGGTTAGCTAACTTATTCATAGTTGTACATTATCAAAATTGTAGAACAGATGCAATGACTCCGTTAAGAGTTTTAACACATCAAATGATACTCAAATGCATGTCATGCGTTATTTTGAAGCTTGAACGAGTTCACTAGCTCATGTTAAAACAAACAACAATTACGTTAAAAGCATTACAGATCACAATAAGGACAATTTACTGAAGATTATCCTAACCAAACCGACCTAAAACATTCTAAAAATTTTATATGTTGTAGACAAGGACATTTCGAACAACTTTCATGAGACATCAGCCTCTGAATCTTAGCACAAAATTCAGTAGAAAATCAGCAAACAAGCATGTCCAAAGATCACAATAACAACATAACACGAGTCAATTTTCTATAAAAATGCATGAACTTTCTAAATAGATTCGAGCTAGTAAATGATCTGATTGGGGGCCTATAATATATCAAATCGAATCTTATTGAACGTAGATAAATTTCCAGAACATATCAACTCAAGATTTCGAGGTTTAGGATCTTATATCCACTATAACAGAAAGTTCATTTAGAGGTTTTACGAATTTCCAGAAATGACAAATAAACACAATCAATCCATGGATCATCCATCATTCATTGCAAACCATTCAATCGATCATTTCTGAGCATATGAAAGCACCTAGGTTTGAATGCTAACCCTGATCGTCTAACACAACCTCACTTCATCAAATTTGAGTTCTAGATGTTTACATTTGCGATTTTCTCAAATCAAGCCCGAATGAACTTGAACCAAAGGCTGCCAAACCTCGAGGATCCTTCGGAGATCATCGTCACAAGCTCTCGGAGTTGAGTTAGGGCAGTTGAACCGATCGGCCAAGCTACCGACATAGACGCTGATACTTGGCTCTGAGAGGGGAAGGAGCCGAATCCAGGCCGTCCGGCAACAGTTAGCATTGATGGAGGATGCGACTGGCAAGAGCAGTTACAAGAGGTTATCGGTGATGAGGTGGGGTGTCGAGATAAGGTTGACGACCGACGAATAGGTGCGACGAAGGGAGGCGGCCGAGAGGAAGGGCACGAGTTCGAGAGAGAGGAGGGGAAGAGAGAGAAACTCAATTTGAAAATGTGGTGCCTTCTTTGGTTTTGGAGGGAAATTTTGATATGTGGTCCTATGCAAAATGCAATCCAGATTGATCCAAGGGTTAGGGATTAATCTCACAAGCCTAACAATCCTCGTTTAGGCCTTAAGTATGTTCAAGATGACAACTAATCATGTACATGTCTAATTTGGATGACTACGATATGTTGAGGATAAACAATCGTGATCAATCGAGCAATTAAAACCTGATTGACGGGAATTTTTGTAATTTTACGAAGTCTTAAGGGCAAATTTGTAAATTCAAGAAATAAAGATACCCAAGGGTGGCCAAATGACGGAGCACCTTACGGTGATCACTAGTCGCCAGAGGTCTACCGAAGAATGGCCGAACTGGCCACCTTTCACCGGAGGCTAGTTAGATCGGTTTAGCCAGTTCTTGTCATTTTTGGTGCAATTTAGTCTTTTATAGGGACCTAATTGAAAAGAATCTTTACTCACTTAAAGGACAAAACACGCAAATTCTCTTAATTGCTCACCTCAAAACACAAATCGGTTAAAATTGAACTCAATTGACTTAACAAGACATCAATTAGTTCAATTACATATGTTCATGATAGCCTATTGCATCCAAATTGATATTAAGATGAAGGCGCAACCTTTGCGTCAAAAATAAATCAAGGGTCAATGTCAAACTTGAACCTCAATCAATCAAATTAAACCTCATTCTAGAAGAAAAAACCTCTCGAAATGCAGAGACTATCTCCTCTCGACATGCAGAGAATCCTAAACCCTGTGTTTAGTTATGGCTTCTACAACCTAACCCTAACTTCAATATCTACCATCCTTCCTTGCATCTTCATCATCTTTTCCCTTTCTTAAGGGTTTTGGATTCGGTCTTCACCTGGTTTTCCGAAGAACGGTCTGCATGTCCTTTTCCTTGGAATTACCGATGGCCTCTTCTCTCATTGCTCCTGATTGCGCATTTCCCACTTGAACAAGGTCTCTGTTTCTTATGCGATTCCTCAGCGTTTCTCTCTCTTCTGACTGGTACACGGTACGATTCCTCTCCTCCGTTCTCTTCGTACTTCTGGATCTCTTCTTTGACTTGAATTTGGCATGTCGGGACACACCGACTCTGCTACTCTGGATGTACTGTACTAGTAGTCTTCCCTCGGCTGGGTTTTGTGATGCTGTTTTTGAAAGACTGGATGGCCTCCGAAGCAATCCCTGATTCTGTGCGACTAGCTGCCCTGTGCTCCCGACTGGGTAGGCTTACAACTGAGAGGAACATCAATGAATGGGATGAGGCACCACCCCCTGAAAAGTTGGAAGAATGCAGTTTATCTTTAGTTGGAATGATCCTTTCTAATCCGTCCATCAATTTCCCAGCTTTCCAGACTACTATAAAAAAAGCATGGCGAACTGAGCGAGTTGAATTTACTCAACGCGAGGGTGGTCTATATGTCGTCAAGTTTCAATCAGCTGCTGATAAAAAGCGTGTTCTAGACGGTGGGCCTTGGCTTTTTTCAGGTCATCTCTTTATTCTTAAGCCATGGCAGCCCAATACCCCTCTACATTGTTATGATTTTTCAACCTGCGCTTTTTGGATACAAATTTTCGGCTGCCTTTGGAATGGACCACTTTGAAAGCCTGGTAACCAAGGCTGTGCAAGATATTGGTCGGGTCCTAGAAGTCCGTCTTGACACTAAGGAGAGACCTACGCTAGAACAGTCGTGTTCGGGTTGAGTTAACTCTACAAGACCCTCTTAGAACGGGTAAGGCGATTCGTGTTGCTTTGGGAAATTGATGTGGCTGGATTTCCGATACGAGCGTCTTTCGCATTTTTGCTACTCTTGCGGGAGATTGGGTCATTATGCAATGTATTGCAAGGAAATTCCCTATGATGCAGCTAAATTTGACACTAGAGATACTATGGTCTATGGTTAGTGGCTTAAGGCCGAAATTAAAGAACCTAGTCCTTTTTGGCAATCTTTCTATGCACCTCATGCTATATTAGACTAGCCTGAAGACTCCATACCTGAGACGCCTCCGTCACAGCTGCTGAACGCTCCTCCTTTGCCTCCGGCCAGCCGCACCACCACAGCCATGGTCCACCTCCCGGTTTCTCCAACATCCCATGTCCCTACGGGGACAAACCAATTGCATTCTCAGATGGAATATATGGATGAAATTCCTACTCATACAGCTTTGATACCTGCTTCAGTTAAAATGAAGCGCCCTCAGCTTCCTTCTATGGATACTCAGACCCCCAGGAAAATCAAGAATTCAAAGACGATACCTATTATGAGCGCTGCTAAAAAACAGAAACGGTATACGCCTTATGACAAAAAAAGTTTACTGTTGTATGACTTGGATGAAGCAAACCGTATGGACACGCCTGTGCTTGGCATCGAAGAAGATCGAACTCGGGCGCTGGTAGCTGGCACAACACAGCTATGTGACACTCCCCTACTTATTGCTAACAAGCAAAGTATAAGGGCTGAGGTGGCTTGCCCTCAAAAGCCACCGATGGCAAAATGAAAATGCTGAGTTGGAATTGTCAGGGTCTTGGGTCTACCCTGACAGTTCAAGCCCTTCGGGCCCTTGTGGCTCGAGAACGACCGGATCTCCTATTTTTAATGGAGACAAAGAATGGTCCTGCAAAGTTATCAAAAATTCAGAAACAGCTTAAATTTCCTCACTCCTTTTTGGTTAACCCTATTGGTCTAGCATGGGGTTTAGCTATCTTTTGGCATGCTCACCTCAATATCAGCATAGTTCATTCGGATCCTGACTTTATCGACCTGTTTTGCACTGACTTAGGGAACCATATACCTACTCATATCACCTGTATCCATGCGCCGGCGGTGTTTCGGCTTCGGCGCGGTTACGGGAGGTTCTTCGACGGATTGCATTAACCAACTCTTTACCGTGGCTCGTGTAGGGATTTCAACGAAGTTACTTACCACTTTGGGAGAAAGTAGGGAAAAAGTTAGCTGATTTTCATCGTATGTCCTCTTTTCGCGAGGTATTACATGACTGCTCCTTGATTGATATGGAGAGCAAAGGCTGTGCATTTACCTGGATAAATAACCGTCAAGGCGAAGACAGTATCAAGGAGCGTTTGGACAGATCTCTGTGCAACTTTGAGTGGAGAATAGCTTTTCCGGATGCTGTTGTCGGTGGTCTTCCAAATGTGGGTTCGATCACAGCCCGCTCCTACCGAATACTTGTAGCTTCCCAACCCAAAGCGAGCCCGCCCTTCATTTTTGAAGCCTTTTGGCTACAACACCCGGACTGTAGCAAGGTTATTTCCAATGTTTTGCAGCAACCAACCAATGCACACCATGATTTACCATATCTCTTAATCAGTCTCGCACTTTCCTCGTGGAGCCGCCGGACCTTCTCAAATGCTAACAAGAGAATCTGCAAACTGCAATATAAACTTCAACAGATCACAAACCAACTGGATATTCCCTATGACAGACACGAAGTAACAACAATTAAATCAGAAATTCAGCAGCTTTGGCAACAAGAAGAGCAGTTCTGGGCTATGCGTTCGCGAATCAAATGGTTGAAATGGGGCGACAAAAATACTAAGTTCTTCCACGCCACAACCATTCAAAGAAGGCAGCGTAATCGTATTACAATGTTACTCGATGAGGCACACGGTCAAGTTAGAGATGAAACTATATTACGGACAAGACCCAACTTTATTTCTCAAACCTATATCAATCGGTTGGTTTTCGTGATTATGGTCCAATCCTCGACCAATGCCCCTGCTTAGTCACCCCTGAAATGAATATGGGTCTCACCGCCACGGTTACTAAGGCTGAAGTTCGTGCAGCCACCTTTCAGCTAGGAGGGAACAAGGCCCCGGGCCCGGATGGCCTCAATGGACTGTTTTATCAATCCAACTGGGATACTCTTGAGGATGTAGTGTTCAATTCAGTCCAGCGGTTTTCCTTTCCGGTAAAATGCCCTTGGCTCTCAACCGACTCTTTGTTACCTTAGTACCAAAGATCCCCCTCCCACAGAGTCTCGACCACTACCGCCCTATTAGTTTATGCAATTTCGCCTATAAGATCATTTCCAGAGTCCTAGCTAATCGGCTGAAACCTCTATTGCCACAACTGATTTCACCTGAACAATCGGCATTTGTTAGTGGGCGTCAAATACAGGACAATATTTTGGTGGTCCAGGAGATTATCCATCAGATAAAAGCAAGAAAACGTCGGCGTCACTTCCCGGCAATCATTCGTATGGATATGCGAAAGCTTTCGACGAGTAGAATAGGACTTCTTGATGGCCTACCTACACAAGATTGGCTTCCATCCCCAATGGGTTCGAGTGGATTTTCCAATGCATATCAACTGTATCTATCGGTATCAAGTTTAATGGTCAACGGTTGGATTATTTTCGCCTACTAGAGGTATTCGTCAAGGGGATCCTTTATCCCCTTATCTTTTCATCCTCTTGACGAATCTATTATCCACTCTCATTCATCGAGCCATCGACATGGGACAGCTCAAAGGTGTTAAACTTAACGGGTTTAGTCCTACTCTCTCTCATTTGTTCTTTGCCGACGATGCTATATTCTTTGTAAATGGCACCACTTTTTGCCATACCCTAGCAAGTATTCTCGTCGCAATATTGTTTAGCTTCGGGTCAGTCCATCAATCGAAACAAGTCCGGTATCTTCCTCAGTAAGAACTGCCCGAGCTATCTTAAAGCTAACCTAGCTAGTGAGCTCAGAATACCTGTGCTGGAACGAATAGGTAGATATTTAGGCATCCCCTCTGATTGGGGCCGATCAAAAAGAGAGCTCTTTTCTTGGATCTTGGGTAAGGTGAACTCTAAAATGGAGGGCTGGAAGGAGAATCTAATCTCAAAGGGTGACAAGGAAGTCCTTATTAAAACTGTTGTGCAGGCCATTCCCCAGTATGCAATGTCTGTTTTTAAAATCCCAATATCCATCTGTAAATCTATTGAAAAACAGATTGCTAGATTCTGGTGGCAGAATGATTGTCGAAAAACGGGGATACATTAGAAACAATGGGCTGTGTTGAAAGAGCCTAAGGCGAAGGGAGGACTAGGCTTTCGAGATTTGGCGGCTTTCAACAAAGCCATGTTGGGTAAACAAGCATGGCGTCTCATCCAACAGCCGTCCTCACTGTGGAGCCAACTACTTAAGGCAATCTATTTTCCTACACAAGACTTTCGCTATGCTCGGAAAGGACTTCGCCCTTCTTGGGGCTGGCAAAGCTTACTGTTAGGAAGGGAGGTTATACTTCCTAATCTATAGTGGTTGGTTATCGACGACACAAATATCAACATCAGGCAGGATCGGTGGCTTCCTAGGGGTATTCTTGGTGGACCTATACAGCGTGATGAACCAACAATGGTGGCTGATCTCCTAGTTCAGAATTCGAATAACTGGGATATCGCGACTCTAAACACCTATTATGATGCACAAACAACACATGACATACTCAGCATTCCAGTGCGACGAAACCTCACCACTGATAAACTAATCTGGACAGCTACAACAAATGGCCAGTATATAGTTCACAGTGGCTATCATTCTATCAGAGGAACAGAAAGAGAGTCTCTGACCTTACATGCCTCATCGTCATATCAGTCGCCTCCTCAACTTTGGAAGCGCATTTGGAAGCTTCATCTCTCACCGAAGCTCAGGGTTTTCTCCTGGAATGTCTGCCATAACGCCTTGCCCACAAAGGACAACCTTTATCGACGTCGTATCAGCCCCGATCCCTTTTGCCCTCTTTGTCACACCCATCACCCGGAGATGATTGAGCACCTCTTCTTGTTCTCGCCCGGACATCGGAATTTGGTCACATCCGTCAATAGGTCTTTCCTTCGCAGACACAAAAAATCCGCCGCATGGATGAATGGTTTGCTAGTCTAATTTTTGATAAACAGCTCGTACACGCCCGGAGTTTATTATAGCCGTTTATTGGCAGCTCCGGAAAGCCGAGAAATAGCGCGATCTTCTCCAACCGTCGCTGGATCCATCCTCGTTGTACTTGCCGCCACGGCCCAGGTTCAATCTGCTCAGCTCTACCATCCGTCTCTGTCGCGACGAGTCATCGGGCGAAACTTTGGATTGTTTCGCGATCTCCTCCTCTCGGGGTCCCTCCGAATTAACATAGATGGGGCTTTCATCTCCAGCGATATCACCGGATCTATTCTTTGTCATCTGTCTAGACCATTCGGGCATTTGAAGGATGGATTTACCGGATCCGTGCGGCGATCATCGACTCGCGGACGAAACTCGGCGCTTATTTGTGCTCTCCGGTACGTGCTTCAGATCCCTTCAGTGACTACCCCTCTGGAGATTGAATCGGACTGCTTTGTTTTGGTTGAAGCCCTCAACGGCCGGCAAGAGCCTCCATGGGAGATCCGCCCCCTTCTCCACGAAGTCGCTCTCCTCTGTAGCGCTATCCCTCTTTTGCAAATTAGGTTTTGTGCTAGGGTTGCCAATTCGATCGGCGATTGGGCAAAGCACGAGCCCACAACAAGGGCTGCCTCTCCCCTTTTTGGGTCGAATCCCCCCTCTCCCCTTCTCGACTTGCTGTTATCAGACATTATAGCTGCTGACTGTATTTCCTATCTTTATAATTAAATTATCTTTCCTGATCAAAAAAAAAAAAAAAAACCTCATTCTAGAATGGGTCAACTTGAATTGCACTAAATGAAGCTTATTAGCTTGGATTCCTTGAGTTCAAGGAAGCTAAATCATCGAATTTGTGAATTCTTGAGTAAGTTTACCAAAATTGATCCTGGATTTGAATTTAACTCAAGAAAATGAGTGGAATTGAAGTGTTGGTGCACAAATCATGAATGATCGATTGGAATCCCTAATTAGGGCTAAAAATGGCAATTTGCATGCCAACATGCCAAATCTCAAAATTAACCGCATGAGTGAATGGGTAATGACCTCTAAATCAAATGTTGTAAAATGAACTAAATAATGAACATAATGAAAGTAATTTTATTTTTTACCGATTTCAAACCTAAAATTGAAAAATTTAGAAAATGAGATTTTTAATCGATTTTCGCAACATTTTCGATGCTAAAGTCAAATTAAGGCTAAAACGAAGTGATTTGAAAGTTTTCACGCTTTTCAATTTTTTGTTGAAAGGTTTGATCAAAAGACAACATTTTAGTTGACTTTTCCTTAAAAGGTTGATTTCATGATCAAAACTTTGAATTTTTCCAAACTTTTTGTGACTAAAGTGAAATTAAATCAAAGGGGATCTTTTTATGTAAAAAGCTAAATTGACCTGTGGTTGATTTTTGGTTAAAGAGTTGATCAAAAAGTCAATTCAAAAGTCAATCGTTTGACGTTTTTGAGTTTTTGATGAAAATAAATAATAAATTACTTACAAATGGTTGTATTGATTAAAGGAAAGAAATGAAAAACGACACATTTTATTTGAGAAACAAGTTCTATCACAATACGAAGTCCTAATATCAATTTTATTACATTTATCGACACGTCAACTAAAAATTAGATGTCAACAAAGATCAATATAGAATGTGAAGATCATGACTTACTAGAAAGCTACACAATAAGAACTTACAGGTTTATGAATGTTCATATTGGATTCTTCCACATCGTTCCTAGTTGGACACCACTTAAGTATGTAGAAATTGGGGTGAATCATCTTTACTTGTCACTATTTAAAAAAGAAGAAAGAAAGCCTATATAAGTCTCGTGTTGGATCAAGGGAAACACCAAGTTGAGTCAAAGATTAAAGCTCAAATTCTTTCTCAATGGCATCTTTGCTTCACGGTGACTTTAACTCGAATGCATTGACGCCTAGATGATGATGCTCCATAGATTCTTACGTCTCCAAAGAGTCAAGAGTGTGGTCCCTAAAGAGATATCCAGGGAGTACCTAAATACGCCACCAATTCAAAAACGTTTTAATTTTAAGAAACACTATAATTTTTAATATTACGCCACCAATTCACTTAGGTGCCAATTGTCTTTGCCAGTATCAATAAACACATCTAGTGATTATGATCATCACAACCATCCAACT
This sequence comes from Eucalyptus curtisii, assembly GCA_017140595.1. Lineage (NCBI taxonomy): Eukaryota > Viridiplantae > Streptophyta > Magnoliopsida > Myrtales > Myrtaceae > Eucalyptus > Eucalyptus curtisii. The sequence goes on from CM029496.1 coordinate 22,831,887, forward strand.
GGAGTCCTTGCACAAATCCAACCCTCCATGGACGCGAATAAAATATGCCATCTTATGTCTAATTGGGTTTTGATTAGTGCCCACTTTTGTCTCAATCCATCTAACCAAAAAATATGGCACATTTTTTTCATTTCTAATATTTCAATTTAATTTATATGGCTATGATTGACATAAATAATATTTTCATGTTTTTCTTTTTTATTGTTAGTCATAGGATTATTGAGCGAGGCATCGACATACATTAAAAAGGACAAAAGGATAATTCAGCAGCTCATTGATGTCTATGCAAGCACTTTGAATTTATTCTCACTCTTCAGGGCAGTGATGGTGGGACGGATTGTTGATCGGATTGGCCGCCGCAACACAATCACGTTCTCAATCAAAAATCAATGGTAGTTTTTATTTTTTGAGCTAATACTAGTTCTCCAATCGAAAATTGAGGTTGGCACGTACTAAATACTTCCCTTTCTATGATGTTAAATGGTTATGTGAATTCTAGTTGTTATTGGAGTAACAAACAAGAGACGTATTCTATTTATTTATTTTTCATATTTCTTAATGGTCAAAAGAGAAATTTAGTTTCCCCAAAATTGATGATACTACTAAAAAGTAGGTTAATGTATGCATCATTAAAAAAAGTATATATTGTAATTCATTGAGATGTTCCAGTGGACGTGATGCACAAAAATAGGGTACAGGAATATACGCAGAAAATAAAGTCCTCTATTCCTACTTATAATACTACAAATAAATGTTCTTAATACATTCATTTAGATATGCCATATACGCAAATGGGGATAGCTCACATCAAACTATATGTTACCCTCGAAAAAGCAAGTTGAATAAGATGTTGTTCGAGATGCAGTACATCTTTTGTTAGGAAAGATGACAGATGAAGGCTGTCATCGCATCCATGAGGTTTGATAACTTTTTACTTATCGTGTGTACCTTGTTCATTACTCTAAAAACAACTGGCTTCACAAAACCATTTAACATCACAAGAAGAGCAAAGCACACTTTAGCCTATGCCAATCTCAATTTTTGATTGGAGAACTATTATTAGTTCCAAAAAAATAAAAACTACCATCAATTATCTATTGAGAACATGATCGTGTTGCGATGGCCAATCCGGTCAGTAATCCGTCCCGCCGTTGCTGCCTTGGCGAGCAAAAATACATTCAGAGTGCTCACATGGAGATCAATCAGCTCCTTAATTATCCTTTTATCATTTTTAATGTATGCTGGTGCCTCACTCAATACTCCTATGACTAAGAATTATATAAAAAAAATTACATTATTTATGGAATTGAAAAATTAGAAATGAAAAAATGTGCGCTATTTTCCGGTTTGATGGATCGAGACAGAAGCGGGGCACTAACCAAAACCTGATAAGATGCAGGTGATTGAGGTTGCCACGACACAAAAAATGGCATCTTGTATTGGGGTCTGTGGAGGTTTGGAGTTGTGTGAGGACTCCAATTGGATGGTTGCGATGACCCCATAATCACTATCTTGCAAAGATAATTGACACCTAAGTGAATCGGTGGCATATATAGTATTAAAAATTATAGCATTTATGAAAATTACAATGTTTTTGATTCGGTGGCGTATATAGTCACCCCTAGATATCTCTTAGGAGACCACGCTCGAACTTTATAGAGACGGTGGGACCCTACAGAGTGTCATCTCATAGGAGTTGATGCCTTCGAGCTAGAGCTGGAGTTGGAGTCAACATGAAGCGAAGATGCCATTGAGAAAGAATTTAAGCTTTAATCTTTCACTTAGTTTGGTATTTCGCTCCATCCAATGTGTGGGACTTATGTAGGCTTTCGGAGTTTGTTAAGGAGACCGCTTCTTTCGCTAAATTCTCTATTTGTCACTCTTTTAAGCTCATGACTCGCTCAACTTAGACAGGGGACTGAGGATTGGCCTTTAGTATATATAGTGATTGGCCTGTGGATGGAGCTGAGACTTGGCACCGGTACAATGAACAAAGATTTGGGAATACATTAATGGATGATGTAACGACCTGGTCTAACAAAGGTGGGGAATAATGACCTGAGATAGAGGGTTCGGACAAGAAGCAACTCTTGGCAGGCTTCAGTGATAGTGGAAGGGGCAAGAATGAACTAAATTGCCCATGGAGTAATAAGAGAGAGTAACTGAGATAGACGTGTTTTGACATAATAGTAATTCTTAGTTTAGAAAAAAGTTAAGTGTGCTCAAGTGGGAGCACTTCCAAGATAAGTGACCCCCCTAAAAAAGTATCCACCTCTACTCCAAAGGACAATATTAGGAGGCTCGATATGAGATCGGTCAAAGTGGACAATACCTCGAGTAAGCTAAATCCGAGATGTCGGAATAGGGTACAAGAGCGAGAGCCCCCTCCAGTAGGTTTGTAGTTCAGGAACAAATCATGCGGAAGAAGATGGTCGCCTATAATGACCCGATCTAACAAGGGTGGGTAGTGGTTGTTGAGTTGAGAGGTCTTGAACAAGAAGCGGCTCCTAATAGGGTTCTTGGTTGGCAGAGTAGATTAAAATGAACCAAATTGCACAACAAATAAGGAGAGAGTGTGATTAGGATATATTTGTGAAAAGTGGAATTACACCATCCATTATTGTATTCCCAAATCTCCATTCACTACACCTATGCCAAATCTCAGCTCATCTGCTGGCTAATCCTTGGAGAGTACACAGTATGTTATTGAGGCTCGCACTATGGAGATATTCAATAGTTTCGAGGTCATTCACTCGCTCAACAATGCCTACCATCATGAGAAGCAAGAGCTCCATTCAGTCCCTTTCTCTCCGTCTTTCATTTTTGGCTTCTTTTTTTTTTTTTTTAATGATTGTGAGTAGATTATGTTTGTAATTACTTCCGTTGTGCCGACGGAAGGCGTTAGGACTTGGAGCTTAGCTTTTATTTTTTTTCTTTTTTCTTTTTTAAAAAATGACAACTAAAGGTGATTCACCCAATTTCTACGTACTTGGATGGTGTCCAACTAGGAGCGATGCATAACAATCCAATATGCACATTCACAAGCCTGTAAGTTCTAATTGTGTAACTTTTTGGTCACTGCTTTGTTTCATTCATTTGAACCTTTGAGATTGACGTAAAGAGTGCCTTTCTCTACATTTGTTTCGGCAATTTAATTAAATAAGGTTAGAACGTCATTGTCAATAAATATAGCTACCTAATGGTTCGAGTTTGAATTGCAGACTTTAAAGTTTCTAATATTGTTATGAAATGCATTTCATGGTGGATATTTTATGTGATTTGTCTTTTTTAGTTTTGAAATGTGGTGCAACCTCTGTCCAAGTCGATAGACAAATCTCATGTATTATCAAGAAAAATGGTTATATGCTCTCCACATACAAATTTAAATCTCTATTGATTTGTTGTTTGTTGGATGTTTAGATGACAAAATGATGATGGACGTATGCTACCAGCGAAAATAAAATAGGATTGGCTAGATGAAGTGTCGACTTCCCAATTCCAACCAGGCAGGTGATCTGGTGCATTGGCTAGATGAAGTGTTAACTTCTTCAGATTTAGCATTTCAAGAGTAGATACTCAATAGTTCAGGATATTCAGTTCTTTCATTAGAAATAAAAGTTTTAGCATTAGGAAAGTTTTGATGTTGTGGCCTATGGACCATTTTTTGGAACATTTACTTTTGTCGTTTCATGGTAGACTATCTTATAACATTTGTTGCTACTTCCAATGTTTACTAAAATTTTTACTTGATTGATTTCTTGCAAATAACAACCTTGAGATGATTTTCTCTTTATAGTCCCAAAGAAGAAGATTCCATGTCTTGTATTTGTGCATAATGGCTACATCATTGAGGTGTGGTCTTGTATGTTTTCATGCATATGAGTTTGTGTACTTGTTTTAGGAGAGAATGACAATAGAAATGTTAAAGTTGTGTATGACGCTCACTTCAGTATCAAAAGTTTTCATTATAGACCGATTCTTGAGTCCACAAATGAAGAACCAACCCTTGTCACGCCCCTTCCAAAATAGGCGTCCAGAAGAATATGGACTTAGAGGTAATGTTGAGTTAAGGCCAGCGACCCTCAATCGGCATGGGTTATTCCAAACCTTTATCTCTTGCAATGTTGGAATTTGCAGTTTTAGTTTAATCAACCCTATGAGGAGTCGCCACTAAATCTATTGGAGTCAGCAAGAAACCAAGCTTCCAATGTAGCTAAAGATCTAAAGTCGGGAGTTGATTACACTAGTTATCTAACTAATGTCATTTCGATATCTAAACTTGATTATTTGTCAACTAAGGTATTCATGCAACCTTTTCTACAAATTATGAGTAATAAAGTTCTTGTTTGCTAAGTGTCCATGCAATTTTTTTGTATTTATTATGGTCCAAGAGTGTAATTTAATTATTCAACTAAGAAAACATGAAAACCATGTAAAAACAGTCACAACAAACAAACAAATCAAGAATAGTAATGAAAAGTGAATAAAATGGTGAAGTGTAGTAAAATAACCTGATACAAGTCAGAAGAGAATGCGACAGGGCGTCATTATTAAGCCCTAGGTTGGCGACCCCATGAGCTTAGTTAAATTTGAATCCCATTTTCCTACATAAAAAAAAAAAAAAAAAACTAATTTTTTTAATCTAACCAATGAATTTTCTTAAACCATGTTTATTATCTAAATGTAACTAAATTAATTCTATTGCTTTATCTCTTTTTCTTAACTAATTTTCCGATTTGTTATTTTCGGATTATTTTTTCTGCCTTTTGCCCAGCAGAACGAGAATTCGTCTCTCTCCTATTATGTTCGGTTATTTTTACTGCCGTTTGCCCACCCGAACGAGAATTCTTCTCTCCTATTATTTTATTCCCCTGCTCTCCAGAACACAACTTCTCCTTCACTAGTCTGCCATCATTCTATCTTTTTATTCAAACCACTAGCTAACAAACACGCACGATTTGTCCAGTGATATCCCCAAATTTCTGCTTATATCCGCCAACTTCAACCATCAATTTCGTCCATCAACAGATCTCCGCTTGTTCGAGAAACTTCCCAAATGTGACCAAAACAAGATCAGGACAGAGATTTATTACTTTCTAAAACTGAATCTTGTTTGAAGTGAAAACGAATATCATTCAAAGCATCATAAGTCAACATGGCCAATGAGCACAGGTTTTAAGGAAGCCACAGTCTTAAAATTACTCAGATTAATTTGATTGATTAGATCGACAGTATACAAGATGAAATCAATATGGGCATCATGATTTAAGCAAGCCATGAACATCTAGCACACAGACTGAGGAAGACACTATACAAATATTCATCCAGGTATTTTCACAAACGATTTGCAAGCATCTTAACCAAGAGACATAGATACGAGATGAAGCAACGATTCATGCCCGAACTACGATTGACCCATCAGAATTCATTGACATTGCTAGTAAGACCTCGACTACGGAGGATTTCCATTTAAATCATGTGCAGGAATCTCAGCCTCCGAATCGTTCAAACAGAGCACAGAGACACATACCTCGAAAGTGTAGATGTCGAGTGATTGGATTGAGGAATGTATGTCCCGGAAGCGTCAATGCCGTAGACCGAAGACGGCAAAGGAGTCCCAAAAGCGAGCTGAGGACTTCTCCGCGATCCCTGGCCAAGATACAGAGCGAAACAAGACTCTGATGCGGCTGCAGAGAAACGAACTGAAGAAGAATTAAAGACCATGAGAAGGAATTCAATCGAACAGGTAAAAGACGGAAAAAAAGATCTAAGTGAAGAGAGAGAAAACCCATGTCACTGAAACTGACACCGCATCCAATTCAGTGCTCAAACCGGCATCGAGCGAAGGAGGAGAAGTTGGAGACGGCTTGGATCAGAGGAAGTGATGTGACCCGCCAGCTTTAATGCCATGGATCCAGCGGGCAGCCTTAGCTTTCCGTCGTGAAAATAGGAGGAGGAGGAGAGAGTCCCCAAAACTGAGAGAATTCTTGTTTAATCAGTAGCGGACTCCGGTACTCTCTCTCCCCCGTGCGACCAGTCACAAAGATATCTTTTTTATCGAATTCTGGAGAGAGAACCGGTAACAGGGAAGTCGGCGACGCTTGATTCCGCCTGCGCCTCCACCGCCCGGCAGTTTCCCCGGCGAAAGTCAACGCCCCGAAAGGAGCTTCACCCGACAATGAAACTGCTTCGAGCTTCTCGGCCGATATACAGAACCGAACAGAGCCAGAGATGAGGAGCCGCGAATGGTGTCGACCGGCTGGGTGGTGGCGGTGGCGGTGGCGACGTCGTCAGAAGGCGATGGGAGGAGGAAAATCATCCAGGAATCCTTTAAGAATCCGAGCGTGAAATCCGTTTTTCTCGATATGGGAATCTGGTTGGTTAGAGGAGACAGAGAGAAATCTCACTAATTCCGTTCGCCATCTCCTCCCGCGCGACCTCAACTTTCTATTTGAACTTTAGGCTCCGCCTTTTGGGCTTTTGGACGAATCTTCTAGAATAAGTCCGGCTGGGCCTAGTTTTGTTATCCCTAATAGGCTTAGCCTTATTTTTTATGGGCTAAGATGGTCTTCAAAAATGATCCGAACGGGACTAGTGGGCCTCAACAGATTTCAATGGGCCGAAGCCTTTTCATGTTTTTTTTTCATGTTACAATATATATAGTTGAATTATTTACAAATATTCGGGTGTCAACAATCTTACCCGACCTAGTTCCAGGGTGGAAACCGATCCATCCTAAAGAAATATCCAGGAGTACCTAAATAGGCCATCGATTAAAAAAACGTTTTAATTTTAAGAAACACTATAATTTTCAATATTATATACAACACAAATTCACTTAGGTGCCAATTGTCTTTGCCAAAATCAATAAACGCATCTAGTGATTATAAGGTCATCACAACCATCCAACCGAAGTCCTTGCACAAATCCAACCCTCCATGGACCCGAATAAAATATGTCATCTTATGTGCCGTGGTATCCTTTATCACCTTAATCTAATTGGGTTTTGGTTAGTGCCCCGCTTTTGTCTCATCCATCTAACCAAAAAATATGGCACATTTTTTTCATTTCTAATATTTCAATTTAATTTATATGGTTATGATTGACATAAATAACATTTTCATGTTTTTTTTTTTATTGTTAGTCATAGGAGTATTGAGAGAGGCACCAACATACATTAAAAAGGACAAAAATAATAATTCAATGGCTGATTGATGTCCATGCAGCCACTTTGAATTTATTTTCGCTCTTCAAGGCAGTGATGGTGGGACGGATTGCTGACCGGATTGGTCGCCACAACACGATCATGTTCTCAATTGAAAATCAATAGTAGTTTTTATTTTTTGAGCTAATACTAGTTCTCCAATTGAAAATCAAGGTTGGCACGTACTAAATTGTTCCCTTTCTATGATGATAAATGGTTATGTGAATTCTGGTGGTTATTGGAGTAACAAACAAGAGATGTATTCTTGTTTTTTTTTTTTTTTTTTTCATATTTCTTAATGGTCAAAAGAGAAATTTAGTTTCCTGAAAATGGATGATACTATTAAAAAGTAGGTTAATGTATGCATCATTAAAAAAAGTATATGTATGTAATTCATTGAGATGTTCCAATGGACGTGATGCACAAAAATAGGTTACGGGATTATACGCAGAAAATAAAGTCGTCTATTCCTACTTATAATATTACAAATTAATGATCTTAATACACTCTAGATTTAAATATGCCATATATGCAGATGGGGATAGCTCACATCAAACTATATGTTCCCCTCGAAAATGCAAGTTGAATAAGATGTTGTTCGAGATGCAGTACATCTTTTGTTAGGAAAATTGATAGATGAAGGCTGTCATCTCATCCATGAGGTTTGATAATTTTTTACTTATTGTGTGTGTCTTATCTTCATGGCTCCAATTGAACCATTATCATCCTGGTGGAAATTTACTCCACAACTAAATGGAGAACATTATAGTCAAACAAAGTGGATTTCGAACACGGGAAGCAATCAACAAGGAAAGAGATGAGCACTTGTGAAGTCACATGCTGGAAATGAAAATATTATGCCAATAGAAAAACCTAGCAAGTAATGCATATTTTTCATCCCATTACTTTCGACAACATATTTTTCGGTGCAGCAAAAAGCTTGCCCCTAGTCTCCCAGCATTGAAAAAAGAAATAGTCCTCAGTAAGGTTTTCCTTCATCCAAATTCTTCTTCACTCTATTAAATTTATTCCAAAAGCTCATTGTCACGTCATGGACACATGTACATAGATTTTGGTTGATCAAGTTTACAAATACTGGGACTTCAATTTTAGATCTTGATATGATTGCAATGAGTTTTGTGTTTTTAATCTTGAAGGTGTAAAAACAAGATTTCTTTGAAAAGTGTGAAATCATGAGCTACAAGGTGATTAGCAAAGCCTTTCTTTTTCTTCTCCTCAACAGCGTGTTTTCAATTGAATTGACAATGTTGGAAACGTTGTGGCGTTTTCAATCTTCAACTTTAAGTTTAGAAAACTAGTTTCCACATTGTCAGAAGAATTTTGTTAGAATATGCTACCAAAATGAGTTTTCCATGTTTTCAAAACAGAATGAAAATAGGACTTCGAGAATTTTTCTCAAATGCAAAGGGCCCCTAAACTTCTTGAATCGATCTATAAAGGAATTGGACCGGCTATCTTAGTCATTAATGGACTTCTCTAGAGTTATTGATATAGAGTCATACGCATGATGTTTTCTTCCTTTTCCGTTCAATTGCCAGCTCCATGAATTTGTTCTACAATTGCATGCCAGTTATTTTTTGTCGTCAGTTTTTGTTCCCTATGACATCAAGCATGCCACATACATGCTTGTGGTATGTTTAGAAGTACTCTTACTAAACAAATTGCCACATCAATCTTATCACTCCTGTACATGTATATGTAACTTTATTAATAATATTTAAGACATTCTTAGCAGTCGGACTATAGTTGAAGGTGGGGCAAGAAGAACTTTAGGTTTGAAAAATCCTCCGATCCTTCCAAGTACCCACTTGTCATCTCTAGCTTCAAGCAAGATTTTCATGCTAAATGTGTTGCAGAAAGTAATGGGATGGAAAATATACATTACTTGCCATGTACTCTATTGGCGTATCGTAACTCTACTTATCAAGTGCATAGTATTTTCATTTCCAGCATGTGACTTCACAAGCGCTCATCTCTTTCTTTGTTGATTGTTTGTTGTGTTTAAAGTTTATTTTATTTGACTACAGTGTTCACCATTTAGTTGTGGAATAAATACCCAGTAGGATGATAATATTTTAATTGAAGCCATGAAGATAAGATACACATGATAAGTTAAAAATTATGACACCTCATGGATGAGATGACAGCCTTCATCCCTAACAAAAGATGTACTGCATCTTGAGCAACATCTTATTCAACTTGCTTTTTTAAGTGGAGCATATAGTTCGATGTGAAGCTATCCCCGTCTACATACATGACATATCTAAATCTTGAGCGAATTAAAATCATTCATCTGTAGTATTATAAGTGGGAAAAAATGCCTTTATTTTCTGCGTATATTCCTGTAAGTTATTTTTGTGCGCCGGGACATCTCAATAAATTACATAGATGATATACTTTTTATAATGATGCATACATTTACTTACTTTTTAACAATATCATCCATTTTTAGGAAATTAAATCTCTCTTATGACCATTACAAAATATAAAAAAAAAATAGAATACCTTTCTTGTTTATTACTCCAAAAACAACTAGCTTCACAAAACCATTTAACATCATCAGAATGGCATAATTTAGCACATGCCAACCTCAATTTTCGATTGGAGAACTATAATTAGTTCCAAAAAATAAAAACTACCATCGATTATCTATTGAGAACGTGATTGTGTTGCGATGGCCAATCCGGTTAGTAATCCATCCCTCCGTCGCTATCTTGGCGAGCGAGAATACATTCAAAGTGCTCACATGGAGGTCAATCAGCTCCTTAATTATCCTTTTATGCTTTTTAATGTGTGTTGGTGCCTTGCACAATACTCCTATGACTAAGAATTTAAAAAAAAAAAAAGAACATATTATTTATGGAATTGAAAATTAGAAATGAAAAAATGTGCACTATTTTCCGATTTGATGGATCAAGACAAAAGCAGGGCACTAGAAAAAACCTGATAAGATGCAGGTGATTGAGGTTGCCACGACACAAAAAATGGCATATTGTATTCAGGTCTGTGGAGGGTTAGAGTTGTGCAAGGACTCCAGTTGGATAGTTGCGATGACCCCCATAATCACTATCTTGCAAAGCTAATTGACACTCAAGTGAATCTGTGGCGTATATAGTATTAAAAATTATAGCGTTTCTGAAAATTACAATGTTTTTGAATCGGTGGCGTATATAGTCACCCTTGGATATCTCTTAGGAGACCACACTCGAACTTTATAGAGACGGTGGGACCCTACACAGTGTCATCTCATAGGAGTTGATGCCTTTGAGCTAGAGCTGGAGTTGGAGACAACATGAAGCGAAGATGCTATTGAGAAAGAATTTAAGCTTTAATCTTTCACTCAGCTTGGTGTTTCGCTCGATCCAATGTGGGACTTATATAAGCTTTCGGAGTTAGTTAATGAGACCGCTGCTTTCGCTAAATTCTCACTTTGTCACTCTTTTAAGCTCATGACTGGCTCAACTTAGACAGGGGACTGAGGATTGGCCTTTAGTATATATAGTGATTGGCCAGTGGATGGAGTTGAGACTTGGCACGAGTACAATGAACGAAGATTTGGGAATACATTAATGGATGGTGTAACGACTTGGTCTAACAAAGGTGGGGAATGATGACCTAAGATAGAGGGTTCAAACAAGAAGGGCCAGTTTGTTTATTTTTGTTTATGTTCCCTCAAATAAAAATTTCCATTCTTTTGTTCTGGGGAACAAAAAAAGAACAAAAATGTGTTTGGTAAAACTTTTGTTCCTAGGAGCAAAAAATATTTTATTTTTTTCCCGGTAACAGATTTAGAACAAAAACAAGAAGTAAAAAAAAGTTGTTTCTTGTTACCGGGAACAATTTCAAGAAACACTCTTTTTTTTCTTCTCATTTTTCTTCTTCTTTTTTCTTCTTCTTTTTTTCTTTCCTTCTTCCTTTTGGCCGGACGCCGGCCTCTACCATGGCCGGCAAGGGCTGGTGACCTCACCGGAGTGTCGTCGGCCCCCGGCGAGGCTCGACCTCGCCTTGGTTGGTTGAGCTCGAGCTCGCCCAGCCAAGGAGAGGCCGACCTCACGCTGCTTGGGCGAGGCTAAGCCTCACCAGTGGCCTCGGTGGCCAAGCGAGGTCAACGGCGAGGCTCGACCTCGCCCATGCGACGCGAGGTTGGCCTCACCCTGGCCAGGCGAGGCTCGGTCTCGCCAGGCCACCGCTAGGTGACGCCGACCTAGCGGTGGCTGGCGAGGTCGAGCCTCGACGGGGGGCGACCGGCCAAAAAAAAAAAAAGAAGAAAAAAAAAAAGAAATATATAATAAAAATATTGAAAATCAAAAGAAGTAAACAAAAATTATACAAGTTTACTAAACGCATTTTTATTCCTGGAGTAGAAATTTTTTTGCAGTTACCAAGTATGTTCTTATACTCAGAAATTATTTCCTGGAATAGAAACAAAAAAAACTATTTATGTACAAAAATTGTTCCCCTGAACAGAAACATTACTAAACGCGCCCGAAGCGACTCTTGGCAGGCTTAGGTTATAGCGAAAGGGGCAAGAATGAACTGAATTGCCCATGGAGTAATAAGAGAGCATGACTAAGATAGACTTGTTTTGACATAATAGTAATTATTAGTTTAGAAAAAAGTTGAGTGTGCTCAGGTGGTGGTGGGAGATAAGTGACCCCCCTAAAAAGGTATCCACCTCTACTCCAAAGGATAAAATTGGGAGGCTCAATATGGGATCGGTCAAAGTGGACAATACCTCAAGTAAGCTAAATCTGAGATGTCAGAATATGGTACAAGAGCGAGATCCCCCTCCAGTAGGTTTGTAGTTCATGGACAAATCATGCGGAAGAAGATGGTCGGCCTCTAATGACCCGATCTAACAAGGTTGGGTAGTAGTTATCGAGTTGAGTGGTCCTAAACAAGAAGCAGCTCCTAATAAGCTTCTTAGTTGGCAGAGTAGATTAAAATGAACCAAATTGCACACCAAATAAGGAAAGAGTGTGATTAGGATATATTTGTGAAAAGTGGAATTACACCATCCATTAGTGTATTCCCAAATCTCCATTCACTACACCTGTGCCATATCTCAGCTCATTTGCAGGCCAATCCTTCGAGAGTACCAGTATGTGATTGGATGCCAGAGGCTCGCACTTATGCAGATATTCAATAGTTTCGAGATTTTGTACGACCTGTCATTCACTCGCTCAATAATGCTTACCTTCATGAGAAGCAGGAGCTCCATTTAGTCCATTACTCTTTCTATCTATCTTTCATTTTTGGCTTCTTCTTCTTTTTTTAAATGATTGTGAGTAGATTATGTTTGTAATTACTTCCGTTGTGCAGACGGAAGGGGTTAGGACTTGGAGCTTAGCTTTTAGTTTTTTTTTTCTTTTTTCTTTTTTTAATAATGACAAGTAAAGGTGATTCACCCAATTTCTACGTACTTGGATGGTGTCCAACTAGGAGCGATGCATAACAATCCAATATGCACATTCACAAGCCTGTAAGTTCTGATTGTGTAACTTTTTGGTAAGTCATGATCTTTACCTTCTATATTAATCCTTGTGTTCACTGCTTTGTTCCATTCATTTGAACCTTTGAGATTGACGTAAAGCGTGTCTTTCTCTATATTTGTTTCGGCATTTTAATTAATAAGGTTGGAATGTCATTGTCAATAAATATAGCTGCCTAATGGTTCGAGTTTGAATTTGCAGACTTCAAATTCTCTAATATTTTTATGAAATGCATTTCATGGTGGATATTTCATGTGATCTATCTTTTTTAGTTTTGAAATGTGGTGCAATCTCTGTCCAAGTCGATAGACAAATCTCATGTATGATCAAGCAAAATGGTTATGTGCTTTCCACATACAAATTTAAATCTCTATTGATTTCTTGTTTGTTGAATGTTTGATGACAAAATGATGATGGCCGTATGCCACTAGCAGAAATAAATTAGGATTGGCTAGATGAAGTGTCGACTTCCAAATTCCAACCAGGCAAGTGTTCTGGTGCATTAGCTAGATGAAGTGTTAACTTCTTCAGATTTAGCATTTCAAGAGTAGATATTCAATAGTTCAGGACATTCAGTTCTTTCAGTAGAAATAAAAGTTTTAGCATTAGGAAAGTTTTGATGTCGTGGCCTATGGACCATTTTTTGGAACATTTACTTTTGTCGTTTCATGTTAGACTACCTTATAACATTTGTTGCTACTTTCAATGTCTACTAAAATTTTAAGTTGATTAATTTCATGCAACTAACAACCTTCAGATGATTTTCTCTTTATAGTGGATGGTTATCCACACAACCATAGAGTTGCGTCCCAAAGAAGAAGATTCCATGTCTTGTATTTGTGCATAATGGCTACATCATTGAGGTGTGGTCTTGTATGTTTTCATGCATATGAGTTTGTGTACTTGTTCTAGGAGAGAAGGACAATAGAAATGCTAAAGTTGTGTATGACGCTCACTTCAATATCAAAAGTTTTCGTTATAGACCGATTCTTGAGTCCACAAATGAAGAACCAACCCTTGTTACGCCCCTTCCAAAATAGGCATATAGAAGAATATGGATTTAGAGGTAATGTTGAGTTAAGGCCAGCGACCCTCAATTGGCATTGGTTATTCCAAACCTTTACCTCTCGGGATGTTGGAATTTGCGGTTTTAGTTCAATCAACCCTATGAGGAGTCACCATTAAACCTATTGGAGTTGGCGAGAAACCAAGTTTCCAATGTAGCTAAAGATCTATAGTCAGGAGTTGATTACACTAGTTATCTAACTAATGCCATTTTGATACCTAAACTTGATTATTTGTCAATCAAGGTATTAATTCAACCTTTTTACAAATAATGAGTCATAAAGTTCTTGTTTGCTAAGTGTCCATGCAATTTTTTTTTGTATTTATTATGGTCCAAGAGTAATTTAACCATTCAACTAAGAAAACAAGAAAACCATGTAAAAAACAGTCACAACAAACAAACAAATCAAGAATAGTAATGAAAAGTGAATAAAATTGTGAAGTGTAGTAAAATAACCCGATACAAGTCGGGCAAAGAATGTGACAGGGCATCCTTATTAAGCCTTAGGTTGGCGACCCCATGAGCTTAGTTAAATTTGAGTCCTAATTTCCTTAAAAAAAGAAAAACTAAATTTTTTAATCTAAACTACAGAAAATCAATGAATTATCTTAAACCGTGTGTATTATCTAAATGTAACTAAATTATTGCTATTGCTTTATCTCTTTTTCTTAACCAATTTTCCGATTTGTTATTTTCGGATTATTTTTTCTGCTTTTTGCCTAGCAGAACGAGAATTCTTCTCTCTCCTAATATGTTCGGTTATTTTTACTGCCTTTTGCCCACCCGAACGAGAATTCTTCTCTCTCCTATTATATTATTCCCTTGCTCTCCAGAACACAACTCCTTCACTAGTCTGCCCTCATTCTATCTTTGTATTCAAACTATTAACTAACTTCTATTCGTCAACATACAAACGCGCACGATTTGTCCAGTGATATCCCCAAATTTCCGCTTATATCCGCCAACTTCAACCATCAATTTCGTCCATCAACAGATCTCTGCTTGATCCAGAAACTTCCCAAATTTGAGCAAAACAAGATCAGGACAGAGATTTATTACTTTCTAAAACTCAATCTTGTTTGAAGTGAAAACGAATATCATTCAAAGTGTCAGAAGTCAACATGGCCAATGAGTACAGGTTTTAAGCAAGCCACAGTCTTAAAATTGCTCAGATTAATCAGATTGATTAGATCGACAGTATACAAGATGAAATCAATATGGGCATCATGATTTGAGCAAGCCATGAACATCTTGCCGTTCAGACTAAGGAAGACGCTATACAAATAGTCATTCAGGCATTTTCACAAACGATTTGCAAGCATCTTAACCAAGAGACATAGATACGAGATGAAGCAACGATTCATCCCTGAACTGCGATTGACCCATCAGAATACGTTTACGTTCCTAGTAAGACCTCGACTACGGAGGATTTTCATTTAAATCATGTGCAAGAATCTCAGCCTCGAAATCGTTCAAACAGAACACAGAGACACATACCTCGAAAGTGTAGATGTCGAGTGATTGGATTGAAGAATGTATGTCCCGGAAGCGTCAATGCCGTAGACCGAAGACAAAAAAGGAGTCTCGAAAGCGAGCTGAGCGCTTCTCCGCTCTCCCCGGCCAAGATACAGAGCGAAACAAGACTCTGATGCGGCTGCGGAAAAACGAACTGAAAAAGAATTAAAGACCATGAGGAGAAATTCAAACGAACAGGTAAAAGACGCAAAAAAAGATCTAAGTGAAGAGAGCGAAAACCCATGTCGCTGAAACTGACACCACATCCGATTCAGTGCTCAAATCGGCATCAAGCAAAGGAGGAGAAGTTGGAGACGGCTTGGATCTGAGGAAGTGATGTGACCCGTCAGCTTTGATGCCATGGATCCAGCGGGCAGCCTTAGCTTTCCGTCGTGAGAATAGGAGGAGGAGGAGAGAGTCCCCAAAACTGAGAGAATTCTTGTTTAATCAGTAGCGGACTCCGGTTCTCTCTCTCTCCCCCGTGCGACCGGTCGGACAGATATCTTTTTAATCGAATTCTCGAGAGAGAACCGGTAAGAGGGAAGTCGGCGACGCTTGATTCCGCCTGCGCCTCCACCGGCTGGCAGTTTCCCCGGTGAAAATCAACGCCGCGGAAGGAGCTTCACGCGAGAATGAACTGCTTCGAGCTTCTCGGCCGATATACAGAGCCGAACAGAGCAAGAGATGAGGAGCGGCGAATGGTATCGACCGGCTGGGTGGTGGCGGCGGCGGCGACATCGTCAGAAGGCGATGGGAGGAGGAAAATCATCCAGGAATCCTTTAAGAATCCGAGCGTGAAATCCGTTTTTCTCGATATGGGAATCTGGTTGGTTAGAGGAGACAGAGAGAAATCTCGCTAATTCCGTTCGTCATCTCCATCCGCGCGATCTCAACTTTCTATTTGAACATAGGCTCTGCCTTTTGGGCTTTTGGACGGATCTTCTAGAATCAGTCCGGCTGGGCCTAGTTTTGTTATCCCTAATGGGCTTAGCCTTATTTTTCATGGTCTAAGATGGTCTTCAGAAATGAGCCGAACCGGACTAGTGGGCCTGACCTGATTTCGATGGGCTGAAGCGTTTTCATTTTGTTGTTGAATATTTTCCCAAAAAAAGCATAATTGGATTATTTACAAAAATTCAGGTGTCAACAATCATGCCCGACTCAGTTCTAGAATAGGAACCGATCCACCCCAAAACCGATCACTCTTAGAAGTGATTGATTCAATTTATTAACCATACAAACTGTGCTAACCTCGAAAATGGGAACGAAAAATTCATATTTTTTATCATAAAAAATGCTATTTGAATATTGACAAAAATTTATGTGTCAATAGCCTCGCACGATCCGATTCCATGGTGAGAACCAAATCACCCTGAAACTAATCACTCTTAGAAGTGATTGATTCAATTGATTAACTGTACAAACTACACTAACTTGATGTTACATTAAGATGAGGTTAGTAACTTGTGGACACTTAATTTTGGCGAATGTATATTATGAGTTAAGCAATAAAAGGAAGAAGCAAGGAGTGGCCTTTGTTAAATGATTGAATTGTGTGTGTTGAGTTGAGAAATATGCCATGAGATCACAATTTTTGAAATCTATGTATGGCAGACATAAATTTTTGTGACTACTGTAAGTGTAACTTAGGTGAAATATACAAGGGCTTGAACGAACTATTTAGTAGCTCGGAAGAGGGCCACCTTGTGCTTTGTCAAATAAGCACTAGTCAGTCCTAAGCCCAGCCATCTCAAGCAAAATAATAAAACATGTGATGCCTCATGCAATGGTTTCTGAATTCCACTTCTGAATTCGCTCATGTTTTTAGTTGAAAATGTGGCGTGTCATCCATTGATAAATTATCTCAATTTCGTTTCTCCTCAACATAGATAGCATTATAGCATGTCGATTTCTTCGGTGCTAACACTAATCCGTTGTAGTTGTTTGTCAAACTAACTAAGTGACGGCGACATCTAGCACAATGGGATGGCGCAGAGCCACTTGAAAAGCTGGGGGAAGTCTTCGATGTGAGCATCCCTCTCTCGAAGACTCATATTATCCTGCCTAAATTATGAGGTAGTCAATCTTAGATTGCCAAAGGTTTGGATAATCATGTCACTAACTGAGAATCGAGTTGACATAAAAGTACTAATGAGAGCACTTAAATAAAATGTGTGCTTTTGATAAGAGTATTTTATGCGATGGGTACAAATCATGACAATGGTGACATAATATAAAGGATCAATCATTATTGCTCGTGTGATTATATAGGTATGTACTCTATTTTTTTTTTATTTAATCAATTATATCATACATCTCTCTTCTATGATACACGAAATAATTTCTCGTGAATTTTGACTCTTAAGATGTATGGACGTATTCGTTCTCATTATTAGAGATGAGATTGGAATTCATGTTGTGTCGCGTAAATTATATTGTGTTGAAATACGGATCACATGACAAGATACACTCAATATGATTACCAAACATGTCACCTTGTTAGGTGTTAGCACAACTTGATACGTAAAGAACTTCTAAAATGTCAATAAATGTTCCCAACCTTAATGGGGATAGCAAAGCCTATTAACGGGGAGAGAATCCATTTATCCAACAACTAGGTGGGCAGTTGGCAATGGGAAAACAATTAATATCCGAGAAGATAGGTGGTTAGCTAAAGGATTGATCGGAGGGCCAGCCAACTTGGGGGACCCTCAAAGAGTCGAAGTTAGTTGTTCAAGAAGAGCAATGATGAGATGAACATAAGCTGAATTCTACCTTCGGAGAGCACATGGTAGAGGAAATTATGTTATATTACTGAGCGCTATCCCAAAAGAAGATGTGCTGGTGTAGCCAGGAAACAAAACAGGCGAATACACAGTAAAAGGCGCACATAACAACATGCATCCAACGGAACAACGACAAAACCACAACCAACCCTCCTCATCCTACCATGTACAGAAATCCCTTTGGAAGAATATCTTGAACGTTAATACCATGCCAAAAATCAAAATTTTCATATGGAGCATTTGTCAAAATAACTTGCCCACTCATGAAAAAATGCGCACTCATGCCCGACCCACTCTGCCCTCTTTGCCATCAATTTCCAGAGACTTTAGAGCATCTCTTCCTGCTTTGCAATTATACAAAAGTCATATGGTCAAGTTATCGATTGAAAATCCAAATGTTTCCAGTTATGAAAGTTTTTAAATTGACAAGTAGGTGTTGGACATCATGCAACAAAACACCAACGCACCCTCCGCAGAACTAATTGCCTGGGTACCATGCAATATGTGGTTAGCTTGCAATGGCTTCATTTTTTTTTTTAAATCGAAGATCAAACCCAAGCACGATTGTTGACAAGGCGAGTGTCACAGACAAGGACTATACTTGATTTGTGGACTCCCTCGAAAATAGGCTTATTGAAGTTCAATACAGACAGATTGATTCTAGAAAGGCAAAGAGAGGGGAGTCACAGTTGGCACCTGCCACGATTCGGCTAGGTGAATGGTCCCTGGACTTGCTTTGTAGTACTAAGGGCTGTTTTGGTATACTTGGAAGCTGATGCTGATTTGAGGATGAGACTTGACCTGCAGGTGGTTAGAGTGACCGATACTTATCATTGGTGCAAACGGTTGTGGGCTAAGATCCGAGCCCACAGGCATCGCAGACCATCGTCGAAGAGTGCAAAGATAAGCTAGCCCCATCCAATTTTGTCGAGCTGATTTACAGCCCACGAGAGTATAATTAGGTTGCAGACTAATTGCCATTGCCCATCGTGAGAAGACCCTTCCTCACGTTATTATCTTTTTTAAAGTCGCCGTCACCTCCTCCATGGGATTTTTCATGTTCGGGAACTCATTCCTCACCATTAATGAATGAAATGCTCCGTTTCCAAAAATAAAAATATAAAAAAGAATCATGCATGGCATCAATTTATTGGACGCCACGTCGTGCAATCGGATCGCGGCTGGAATTATCGGGACTGGGGAAAGTCGCGTCGTTTAGGAGAGAGCCCCGAGAAAATGGACAACTAAGGGCGCGTTTGGTAACGTTTCTGTTCCGGGGAACAATTTTTGATGAGAAATAGTTTTTTTTTGTTTATGTTCCCGCAAATAATTTCTGAGTATAATAACACGCTTGATAACTACAAAAAATTTCTATTTCAGAAATAGAATTGCGTTTAGTAAACTTGTATAATTTTGTTATTTCTTTTATTTTTTCAATATTTTTATTATATTTTTTTTTTCTTTTTTTTTTCTTTCTTTTTTTTTTTCTTTTTCTTTTTTTTTCCTTATTTCTCATTTGTGGCGGTCCACGGCCACGCCGACGGGCCGGGCCGGGCGAGCTTGCGGAGCCTCGCCAGGCCACTGGCGAGGCTCGAGTTCACTTAGATCTGGCAAGGCCAAGCTCGCCCAACCACGACGAGGCTTGGCGTCGCCGAAGGCCGACGATGCTCCGGTGAGCTTGCCGAAGCCTCGCCAGGCCACCGACGAGGCTCGAGTTCGTTCAGATCTGGCGAGGTCGAGCTCGCCCAACCACGACAAGGCTTGGCGTCACCTAAGGCCGATGATGCTCCGGTGAGCTTGCCGGTTACCGGCCATGGCCGAGGCCGGCGACCGGCCAAAAGGAAGAAGAAAAAAGAGAGAAAAATTATTTTTTGGAATTGTTTTCGAAAACAAAAAGTTACTTTTTTCTTTTCTTGTTTCTGCTCCAAATCTATTCTCGAGAACAAAAGTTTTATCGAATATATTTTTGTTCTTTTTTTGTTCCCCGAAATAAAACAAAAAATTTTATTCTAAAAACGAAAACACTCTTTAATAAACGGGCCCTAAATTTCCCGATCGCGAAAGCACGGGGAAAAACGCCCCCCGTGCTAAAATAAAATAAAGAATTGGCGAGCTAACGTCTAAAGTCGGTGCGTAGTGATCCCCATGTCAGTTTACGTGGCGACCCCGCAGGCGATTCCCAGCTGCTCCCCGAAGAACACAAAACAAAAACAAAACAAGAAAATATAATACCAAAAAAAAAAAAAAAAAAAAAAACCAATAAAGCTAATCGGTAGTTGAAGAGGGAAAGAGGAAGAAGAAGAAGGAGAAGCAGAAATCGAAATCTTCACTGTGCCATCGCCATCATCCATCATTCATCCTGCACTCGCTCTGCTACGGACAAAACGATCCATTTCCGCGCGAACCGACGGGGGAGCTCTTTTTCCTTACATGACAAGCCAAGTGTCAGCTCCCCGCCACCAACCGCCGACAACCACTTCGAGGTCCTCCTCCGCACCACCCCCGCCCGTATTCCGATTCCGTCGCTCCGTCGATTCCCGTCGCGTTTGCTGAAACCGCACGTGCTTTTTTCGCTTTCTAGGGTTCTGCGATCGCGCGCGCTCCGGGGAGGCCGGTGCCGGGATGGCGTCCTTCCTCAAATTGTTCTACCGGAAGCCGCCCGACGGGCTCCTCGAGATCTGCGAACGGGTCTACGGTACGGGAGCCAGCTTGAATTCGTGTTGTTCCGCGGCATGATTTTGCCGTGGGTTGGCGTTTGGTTTTTGCTGCCAGACTTGAATTGATGGTTTTTCCCGAGCGTAATTGTGATGTATGCATGGATTATGGATTTTAGTCTAGGTGGCTAGTGTAGCTCTTTGAATTGACTGCTGTATTGGTAGAATTGATGTGATATAGAAGTTCTGGAGAATAGCGATTTAAAGTTGATTGGGGCAGGGAAACTCTTTAGTAATTTGTGATGTTAGATGCGTGATCGACAATTATTTGGTCAGTAGATGAGTTATTGGGAAGGCACACGGCTAGCTAGCTATATCTTACCTTATTTATCCCTTTAAGAATTCAAATCTCATTACTGAGCCTTTTTTTCCTACTCAGACTACTTGTAACCTCTGTTTCACTTAGGATGAGATTGAGGAGTGTACTGTACACGAAACCAGATTGCCTTGATCACGTGAATCATTTTATCTGCATAATTCTTCGTATGGAAAATGGAATTGGCTGCGACCCTTTCATTTGGTTAGTACGATGACTTGGAAATGCAATTGATAAATGTTCATTGTGACTTTGTTAGTATTTGATTGCTGCTTTGCTACTGATGTGTGGACGGAGGAGGACTACAAGGTTCATATGCGAGGAATAGTTAGCCAGTTTCAAGATCACTTCCATGAGTCTTCTATTCTGGTGTTCAATTTTCGTGAAGGAGAGGAGCAAAGCAAACTGGCTAACATTCTCTCTGAGTATGATATGACCATCATGGACTACCCTAAGCAGTACGAGGGCTGCCCCTTGCTGACAATGGAGATGATTCATCATTTTCTGAGGTCATGCGAGAGTTGGCTTTCTCTTGGGCATCATAATTTGTTGTTAATGCACTGTGAACTTGGTGGTTGGCCAGTTTTGGCCTTCATGCTTGCTGCTCTTCTAATTTATAGGAAGTTATACAGTGGCGAGCAAAAGACATTGGACATGGTTTACAAGCAGGCTCCACGTGAGCTTTTGCACTTGTTGTCGCCACTTAATCCCGTCCCTTCTCAACAGAGATATCTACAGTATGTCTCAAGGAGGAATGTGGCCACGGAATGGCCTCCTTTGGACAGAGCGCTCGCTTTAGACTGCATAATCATCAGATCCATTCCAAATTTTGACGGGGAGGGTGGATGCCGCCCAATATTCAGGATTTATGGGCAAGACCCCTTTCTCGTTAATGATCGGACTCCCAAAGCATTATTCTCAACTTCAAAGAGAAGCAAAGGAGTTCGGGTTTACAAGCAGGTGACATGTCGTCCTACTTATATCATATCTATTTTTATTTTTACCTTGGTCTTCTTAAATCTTCCTGGACAGAGTTAACATCTTTGTAATAAATTTGCGGTTCCTGAAATAAGTAATTTATTTGAATGGTGTCATCATGGAAATACACGATTGCTCTTACCTATGTCGATAATCTCTTTGTTTTCATTACTGATGGTTGAAGATGTATAAAGGAAAGCTGAATAGGCTTTTGCAAATTATGTTGAAGTTGAAGGGTCTATTAATTGCCTGTCCTCTCCCCATTTAATCTCTGGGGAGATGTATAGGATTCTTCTCAATAGCGTGTGTTATTAATTTCTTATTTTCTACAAAGCTGTCCTTGGAAGACTTGGGAAGATTTTTAGATATAAGGTTGGTCATACCTTAACACATTTGCAGCTCATCAGTTGTTAGTCATGATATTCTGAGTGTAAATATCATCTTTGATATATGTTAAGTAGATTCTTCAATATATCTCTTGATGCTGATTTGCAAAGATACCATGTGAGGAACCTGTTAGGATGTTACTTTCGGAGACTGATCATCTAAAGTAGGAGAGAAAAGTTGGACGTGGTCTGAAGTCTTCAGTTATCTGTAAGCACATTGAAGGGGTGCTACAATGCGCCATATATTCAATTTTTTCACTAGCCTTTTACCTCATTAGTTTAAACAACACTTTTTTTTTTTTTTTTTTTTTCTGATGTAGACATGCCTCAGAATTGGCTTTCTTCCTTTCTCTGCTGCTATTCACAAGGCAGGAGTTGATTAGTAGAATCAGTCATTAAAGATGTTAGAAAACTTACTGGAGCATCGAAATTAATCGGTTCTCAAATTTGCTGTTTTCTTTTTTATACCAAGGCAACAAGGCAAAATCAATTTGATCAACATTTTGAATCTGAAGAATGATTGAATTCCTATGTAGTACTGTGGTTCTGGAATGAACAAGTCAAATAAAGAATGAATGATTGTTGTTCGTCTTCAATCCGGTGATTTGACCTGATTTTAAAATGCAAGCTGTCTTGGTTTTTGGTTTCTGCTAGCAGTGGCAATTTTAATCTTCCAAAATTTCACTTTCCTTGTTAATATTGTCTCTTCCTCCTTTGAGAAGGTTGATGAAGGTTTTCTGGGACCTTTGTGCAGGCAGAATGCGAGTTAGTTAAGATTGACATAAACTGCCATATTCAAGGAGACGTTGTACTTGAGTGCATAAATTTATTCGAAGACTTGGAACGAGAAAAGATGATGTTCCGAGTCATGTTCAATACGGCTTTCATCAGGTCAAACATTTTGATGCTTAATCGTGATGAAATTGATACCTTATGGGAAGCTAAAGATCTATTTCCAAAGGAATTCAGAGCAGAGGTATATCTGATGCCACTTTTGTTTTAGTGCAGTCTTTGCAGACATATTTTTCTAAGCCCATGTTATGCTGAACTTAATATACTATCTATCTTGTTGATGAAGATCCTCTTTTCTGAGATGGATTCCGCTGCTTCCGTTGTTCCCGTAGATATTTCGTGCTTTGAGGAGGAGGGCCTTCCAATAGAAGCATTTGCTAAAGTTCAGGAAATTTTTAGCCATGTAGAGTGGTTGGCTCCCAAAACAGATGCCGCAATTAATGTCATCCAGCAAATTAAAGTTTCGAATATACTTCAAGGAAAATCAGATGCTGATTCTCTACACGCTCTGGAAAATCCTGAAAGTATCAGAGAAGAAAGTGCTGAAAAGATGTTAGAGAGTAAGATGGAGAAGCATAGTTCTGTTTCCTTCAATCTAAAGGGTCAATCAGTTCCCCAAAAGCCATCTCCAGAGAGAAGAGTGGAGGCTGCTCAGACTACCAATCATTCTCCAGATTACACTGATTCTGCCCAAGCTTCAAATCTAATGATGCCAAAACAAGAGACTGCACCTCTTGGTCTTGCATTTGAAAGTCAAATTGGTGATCTTGCCTCATCTGAGAGTAAAGCAGAAAACCCAACAACAGTATCCTCAGACCAAGCAGTCCAAACCGTGTCTCAGAATCTTTCCATTGAGCATCTAGGACCCAAAAGTGTCTTAGTTTCACCACCGACACCTCCTCCACCACCTCCTCCTCCTCCTCCTCTTCAACATGGTTTTTCTGCTTCCAACACTTCTCCTTCTGCATCTCATTTTCCCTTGTCTTCGAAAGCAGAAAATCCACTTGGTGATGAGATAAATTCTCACATACAGGGAAAGGAGGAGACTACTTCAGCTCACCCAGTGCCACATTCTCCTCCTCCTCCTCCTCCTCCTCCTCCTCCTCCTCCACCACCACCACCGCCACCACCACCAGGTTTGAGACCAAGGGCTTTAGTTGGTGAAGAGGTCACTTCTCATTTACTTGATATGAACAAGCATTCTTCAGCCAACTCTGCAGCCAAGCCACTTTCTCCTGCTCCTCCTGCTCCTCCTCCTCCTCCTCCTCCTTGCCCTCCACTTCCTTCTTCAGCTCAGCAGCTATCTTCAAAGACACCAACACCACATCGACCGCCACCGCCGACACCACCGCCACCGCCAACACCTCCTTTGAAGGAGAATCAACCAACGAATCTGAGACCTCCGCCACCCCCGCCACCTCCTCTTCATTCTGGGCAAGCTATGGGTCCTAAAGTTCCACCTACCGCACCACCGACACCCCCTCCTGCCCCTATCATGGCCAAACAGTCCGAAGCTACAGTGAAGAACTCCCCACCTGTTCCTTCTGCACCTCCTCCTCCTGTTCCTTCGGTTAAAGGGGTACTGAAGACTGGTGGAGGACCACCTCCAGGACCACCATTGAGTGCTTTGAGCACTGCAAGGGGACGAGGCTTGTCACGTACTCTAAGTTCAAAGAGTAGCAACATGAAAAAGCTAAAGCCTTTACATTGGTTGAAGTTATCAAGAGCTGTACAAGGAAGCATTTGGGCTGAAACTCAAAAATCTGGAGAAGCTACCAAGTATGCTGTTTTAGTATTATGTTTCAATAATAGTCTGTTAATGTGGTAGTAAATGATTTTTTGTCTGGCAACAATTTGCAGTGCTCCGGAAATTGACATGTCTGAGCTGGAAAATCTTTTCTCAGCATCTGTGCCAGTTTCAGATCCCAGCAGAAAGAAAGGTGCACGTGGCTCAGATGCACGCAAGGCAGATAAAGTGCAACTGGTAATTTTATGTTCTGATAACTCTATGTTCTTGGCTTCAGATTTTGGGGCTCTTCCAGTTTGAAACTCAATCTTGGTTTCGACCCAAAAACCAAAAAAAAAAAAAAAAAAACTGAATCTTGGTATTTTACAGCCCCTTATTGACATATGTGATCCAAGGGAGCAAAATTCAGTGACTGCTCATTGGTCAATATTGCATTTACCACGTTGGACACAACGAAAAATTGGCAAATACATTGGAAGTCGCATTTAGTGATAATGCATATATCTGACTGTATGCAGTTACATGTCACTTGTTATAAGCCTGCCCGTTGGATACCCAAATATACACCAAAACTTGTCTACCCTAATGGTTTCAGTAGTTTAACTTTTCATGTGGGTATTTAGCTTATGCTAGAAACAAAATGGCTTGTATTGGCAGTTTTATGAATGAGTGCTTGTGTAGTTAAAGCCTGTGATTGTTAGTTCATTTTCTTTACCCCTCTTGGAACTACTAGAGAGTACTGCAACCACCCCTATCACAGCTAATAAAAAGTCATCTCTTACTACGTAGAATGGCAATTTGGGTTTTGTGTTAATGCATCTTTTCCAGTATTATGTTTTTAATTGAAGAAATAGCAAATTTGATTTTGTTCTATCCATGGGCTCATTTGCATGACCACCTGCAAGCAAAATCTGTTGTCATTCATGGCAAAAGATTTTCTACCACAAGATTAGGGTAGGAAATATTTGGTACTTTGCAGTAAACTTCTTATAGTAAATCCATATAAATGACTCATTCTGAGAATTTTTGCCTCCTATCAATGCTTTTCTTCAATGGTGTTATTATTCTTGAGGTTTACTGTGGCATAATTTGCATATTGTTGGAGCAAAGTCAGTTGGTGAATGTATTGTTTTCCTTTTCTATAGTTGGGCTTAATTTTCATGTAAACGGTTCATGTTATTATGTCTGTTGATTATAAAGAGTGAAGCTATGACACAGATTTTTGAAGATAATGTATTAACTTTCGAACTCCAGGTTTAATAAATGACAATTTAGTTTGGAGGTGGAATACGGACTGTCAAGTTAGGTCATAAACATTTCTTTTACTCATTTTGTTCTATGATGTTTTATTGTCATTATATTTGCATTTAGCTGATTGGTGTTTGCAGATTGACCACAGGCGAGCATACAACTGTGAGATTATGCTTTCAAAGGTCAAAGTACCATTGCATGAGTTAATGGTAAGCTTGATCCTGCTATGTTTTGTGTTAAACCTCTAACATAAGTGACGCTGATGTATGCTTACTAACCAAGCATCGTAACAGAGTCTTGTTCTCCAGTTGCTTTCTCTATATAGGACGATAAGTTGATAAGAGCTGCATAGTGTGACGTGGTCTCTCTAATTTAATTGCACTTGAATACATTCTTAATAATTCCTTTCTTGTTTATCATTTCTGCCTTATTAAGTGGGATTGTAATGATGCTTCTGTGGTTGGATAAGTTGACCTTATGACTGCCAACTCATACTCTCAACTAGAAAACGTATTGCATTTATGGTTTTCCATGTATGGTCTGGTGGACTTCTTTGATCTCTTTGGTTGCAAGCTGATCTTTGTTTTGTATTCTTTTTTATATTTTTATCTCGAAGATTTCTAGAATCTTTTTTTGTCTACTATTTTGGTGGATTTTAAAGCATGTGAATGACAAGATGACCACAGCTGTTCATACATCATACAGCCTGTTTCATGTCTCCTTGATCAATTAATCATTGGACTCCTCAGAGACGTCAGTGGTGCATATTCGATTTCCTACAGTTGACAATTTGTGGCAATCATATTGCAAAACATGATGTAGGACAATTAATTTTCGTTGAATATCTGAAGGGAACTTGCATCAAAGGACAAGTTGAGTGGATTACATTTCTTTAGGCATCACACCTAAAGCTTCTGAAGTATTACAAGTGGTGTTTTTTCATCACACTTGAAGAGGCTGGACTGGAATCTAGATATTGATTGTTTCATTTTCCGCAATCTGCAACGCATGATTCAAAGCAAGCAATTCTTTAAAGTCCAAGAGAATCAACTCTCCCACTCAATTAGTTTCCACCAGATGGTACACTGATTAGAAATAAGAAACCTAGGACGATACTTAAAGTTGCATTGGATATTTATTGAAATCTCAATAATCTTAGTTGCTTATTCAATCAGCAGAATCCTAGTCCTGTTAGGTCTTATATTTGAATAAAGGATCAACTTTAACAGGTCATCTTCACTAAAAAGTGAAAACAATGTTACTAATTCTACAAAGATCAATTTGTTCAATCCAATGGGCTAACATGAAATATAGACGTTACTCAAAACCTGGTTACATGTCTTTTGTCGACCGTAATTATGATATAATAAACAAGTGATTCCATCCATCACATGGAAAGAAAAGTTCATCTTCTAGTTTGTTGACCCTCTTTAAATCTTTTAAATGCAGATTAAACAGGTTCACTAGTTATTTCTGCCATCAGAACACTTCTTGGACAGTTCTCAAACATTTTTATATGATATTCACCTGCTTAGATACGAAAAGCTGTTTGGTTAAGCATGTTCCATGCATCGTATTTTTTTATGTGCTTGATAAATGGTTTAGATTAATGCTACAAAGATGTGGCATGATTAGCAGGCGTATGTGTTTTCAATCAGCAAATGTTTGTAATGCCAGTGCTTGATAGTAGTGTCATGACCACAGACATCAATTCCCCCAGCCCTTATGTCTATAAAATGACCATTAGTAGCAATTCAACACTTTGCATGTAGTTGTTTTTCTTTCTCAACCGTGATGTTTGTACTGGTATATTTTGGTTTTCATCATTATATGTTAGGTCGGTATTATTTGAGCAAGCACGCTAGATTATGTAGCTTTTCTTTTTTCTGGGCCCTTAGTTCGAAGGCATCATTGCTGTAAATGTTTATATGGTTAATGTTTCACTGAGTGCCTTAATATATCTAGATTTATATGACAGAACTCAGTACTTGCTCTAGAAGATTCTGCGTTGGATGTTGACCAGGTGGAAAACCTCATAAAGTTTTGTCCAACGAAGGAGGAGATGGAACTACTTAAGGTAGAGTAAACTTCTTGGGAACTGATTAAGTCCTGCAGAAATGTTCCCCTTCATTTGAAGATTGATTTCTTGGGTGCTCCAATTTCAGGGCTACACTGGAGAGAAAGAAAAATTAGGAAGATGTGAACAGGTTTGTATGAGTCTATGTTTTATATCTGGAGTTGGAGTCTATGCTCAACCTTTTTGTCTACTTTGCATGGTTTAGCTGTGTACTTTCTCCTTGTGATTATACTGAAAATGCGCATGTACTAAATAATAGTTTAGTAGAGTTTCCAATCTTGCTAAGTTAATGGAGTCTCCTTAAAACCCTTGGTACTGAACACCTTGGAGAAGTATGATGGATTCTAAGTATATATGATGTCTTTGACATGCCATCTGATGAAATATACTGTGATCTATTGCAGTTCTTTTTAGAATTGATGCAAGTGCCCCGAGTTGAATCCAAACTGAGAGTTTTTTCATTTAAGATACAGTTTTCAACCCAGGTGAGAATATTTGATGTCTTATTCATC
Source organism: Eucalyptus curtisii (assembly GCA_017140595.1). Classification (NCBI taxonomy): domain Eukaryota; kingdom Viridiplantae; phylum Streptophyta; class Magnoliopsida; order Myrtales; family Myrtaceae; genus Eucalyptus; species Eucalyptus curtisii. Next base: position 22,860,744 of record CM029496.1, read on the forward strand.
TTCTTGCAAATTGCCCAGCATTATTCTTGGTGTTAATTTCCTTTTTTCTCTCAGGTTGCTGACCTCAGAAACAACTTGAATATAGTGAACACTTCTGCTGAAGAGGTAACATGATTTGTCCTTTTTGACTAGCTTATTAACACTAGAGGTGAGAGAAAACTTTGAGCTGAGTGAAGCTGCTACAAGCAGCATTATTACATTACCTTTCAATTGAAAGACCTCCAGGCCATTGTAGAGGAGGACATGAAATTGCCAGAGCTTCGAGAGAGGGAGGCATTTATGGTGTTCTTTAGTCTCACAAGAAAGAGAGTGCTGAATCAGCCGGTTAGGTCTTTCAAATATTGAGCCGAGGTTTTGTGTTGGAGATGCCCAAAGTAACAAATGTGATGATGGCATCTGGTTGTGAGTTTTGTTCTAACACACACTCGCATGAGCAGAGAGAGAGAGAGAGAGAGGAGAGAGAGAGAGGGAGAGGGAGGGGGGGGAGAGGGGGGGGAGGGGGAGGAGAGAGGGGAGGGGGGAGAGAGAGAGAGAGAGTCCATATCAGCAGATTACAGCATCAATTTTGCAACCAGCTGCAGGTTAACCTAACCCAAAACTCATATGACTTTATTCTTTACCGTCCCTATCAGATCAAGAATTCTGCAAAACTGAAGAGGATTATGCAGACAATACTCTCACTTGGGAATGCCTTGAACCAGGGGACCGCCAGGGGTGAGTTAGTTGAAATGTTTATTTTAGGGTCCTGGTTCAGGGATTATGATCTATTCTCTATACTTTGGTTAATTTTTTGAAATCTGTTGTAGTTACTGTAAGCAATAATTTAAGCCCTATTGGAATAACTTTTGCTTCAACTTTTTGCTTTAGCTTTTGCTCTAATACTAAACCTCCTGAATCTTTAGACATGGAAATTAAGACAGTTAAGATCTTTAAAATCTTGTCGATGCTTTTCAAAACTCAAATTAAAATATGTTTGTCATTGCTTTTGTCAAACTCCAAGGTAGGTTCCAAAGGTCTGTCTGAGCAAGGGTATACCCTTTTAACGGGATGTTATAGTTTGTTTCTGATTAAATTATTCTCATGGGGACATTGCTTAACTGAATGAATGGATTTGAGCAACAACCATGTTTTTCTATTTTTTAATAAATGGATGCCAACTTACCCATCTGAAGTAAGAGCAGTTTTGGTTTAATCAATTTATCTGTGGAAGTATCTTACTGCTTGGTGATAATGACTTTATGTTGTAGGCTTTATTTTGTGGTAGTAATATCGCCTGCTTGTCATGGGGAACAAAATCTTAGGCTTGAATTCTCTCTCTTTACTTTTTTTTTTTTTTTTTTTTTTTTTTTTTTTCTTTTTGGTCCAGGCTCTGCTATTGGCTTTAGGTTGGATAGCTTGCTCAAGCTAACTGAGACACGTGCTCGGAACAATAAGATGACTCTCATGCATTATCTGTGTAAGGTGATGATTGCTAGCTCTGGCCCGGGGCTGACAACAAAATTTTTGCACTAGTTATGTGAAACTAGCTTTAGGATTGACTAGGCGCTTATTCTTCTCAGGAAGTCTTTAGTAACTTAATCATCATCATTACACATAAGTGAGGCCATGCCAAACTTAAAAGTCATCTTCTCATGACCAAGAACTGCTCAATATATGAATGTTGAGAGTTTGAATTTGCGTGGATAGTGACAAACAAAGGGTGGCTTGAGAAGGAAAGCAGAAGATAAATAAAATATGGGCTGGACCTCCTCTAGAATTCAAATATGGCTTTCAAAATTTGATGATGAAATATGGTTTTCTCTTTCTAGAAGTTGGGCTGTACATATCGATCATGAAAAGAGTTGTTTTCCTTATGGATTTATAAAATATACTCTGGATTAGGTGGGAGAGGTATTGCCTTATTAATATCTGAACTTACATAAACCTTTTGTCAGTTTAGTTTATGTTAATCCTTTTATACATCAGATTGAAATAAACTGACACAAGGTGTTCTCCTCCTCCGGTTACTTTTGAACTACCAAAGCACTGTGGCATGTAAATTGAATGATCTGCAGATGCTAAGTAGTACCAAGTTGTCAAAAACTAAAGCTGATGATGACATGAACTATTAAGAACTGCCGGACACAGTTTAATGAGAGATGTCTGAATATGATTGTTTTATAAAAGTTAGCTGTGGAAAGGAATTTCAGAAGGTCGTTATCTGTCCCTCTATTTATTAAGCCTGCTTTGGCCTTTGCCTTGGTGACGTAGTTTATGTAACGTGTGTTTGTTTATTTTGGTTTGTATTTGACTTCTTCATTCCATCCAAATGACAATGCTTGTATACTTCCATTTTTATCATCAGCAACTCAAGTGTGTTTCTCTGAAGAAGTTTTTCTAATGTTCTTGATTTTTTTCCTTGATGAGCTTCAGGTACTGGCTGATAAACTACCAGAAGTTCTAGATTTCTCAAAGGACCTGGCTCATTTGGAACCAGCATCCAAGGTAGTTTCTGTAACTATTCATGAAATAGGAAATTTAAGGTTCGCTTGTCCTGTCCTAAGTACTTCTTTCTAAAATGTTCGAGCTTTAGAAAATTATGAAATAAAAGATAAAATGACTCTACATGTCAACATTTGTATTTTTGAAAGTTTCCACTGTCCAGCATTAAAAAGCAAGAGTCTCTCCAAGCAGATCCTACTATGCCATCCTGACAAATATGTGTCATTTCTTTTCAGATACAACTGAAATTCTTGGCAGAGGAAATGCAAGCGATAAGCAAAGGGTTGGAAAAGGTTATGCAGGAATTGTCTGTGTCTGAAAACGATGGTCCTGTTTCAGAAACTTTTTGCAAGGTTTGTTGAGCCCAACAATACTTTTTCCAATGATTTTATCCTCAAATCTGCCTGTCAATGCATGACTGTTGAATGCCATTTATTATGATAATTACTATTGGTGGTGGTGATTGAGGCGCAAGGTCATAAGAATATTAGGGGGCTCCCTGCAGCTTCACCCAAATTTTCCATGAGTTCAAATGTTTAGGATGTAAAAAAGTCATTATTGAAGTCAGAGGATGATAACAGTGGTTAGTTAGCAGGATCTGCAAAAAGAATTTTCAAAGAATATTGTTAGCTTAAGGAGGTAGCAACTGTTGTTTCCACTATTAAAAAAAGGAGGCAAATAGGAAAATTGTTTATTTTGTGTTTTTGTTGAGGGAAAGCTTGACTGAATATATATCCTGAACTTTTGTCTGATTCAGATTTCATAATATTGCTTACGAAAATGTGTCGTTTGTTGGATCCTAGATACAATAAATTGCGGAAACTGATGTTCTAGCTTATTTTTGCAGATCTTGAAGGAGTTCCTTCGCTCTGCTGAAGCTGAAGTGAGGTCTTTAGCTTTACTCTACTCTGGGGTGGTATGTCTCATAATTTGGCATGAACCATAGAACTGAGCTTGCACTTATTTATGTATTATTATATAATGATAATAACTAAGAAGATGTATTTCAGGGTAGAAACGTGGATTCATTGATTCTCTATTTTGGAGAAGATCCAGCTCGCTGCCCCTTTGAGCAAGGTACTGTTGCTAGACAATATTGAAATTCTGGTTTTTCTTAGGGAAAGAATGATGTACTGGCTAGTTTTGAAGATGATATTGCCATTGCTGTTCTGTTTGCTTGACAATATGTCAGCAAGTGAAGATGTAACTTTTACAAAATTATGTCAAATGATATGTGGCCATGCTTGCTAGCGCGATACAGTCTCATATGAAGTCTGAGCGTTGTCAGACAAAATCCAGCCTAAATTTGATCTGCTTCTGAGAGAATCTCCCTCTGACAAAGTTCTGTATGATATTTGACAGTCAAATGAGTAGTATTTAGTTATCCTAATCACAAGTAGTTATTTAATAAGTGAATGACAAAACAAATGAACAGATGGGTTAAAAAAATTAACAAAGCAAATTGAGTGTCTTTTCTACTAGTGAATGGGGTATTTTGATCTGTACTTTCTTAAAGTATATGCATACAGTGGGAAATGGTTACAATTAATATGATATACCCTCAGCTTTAAAGCCATACTAATGGATTGTGAGAAATTGAAATGCTGCCATGAGAAGATACTTAGGTCATGGTTAAGACAAGGCTGCAGCCGCAGGATGAAGTAATTCATGGTACATTAGTGTAGGGGTTGTTGATGCATGGTCTCTTTTCACAGCAATTGTGTTGGCTAATTTTCCTCTTAAATACCTATTGCAGTTGTGTCGACTCTTCTCAACTTTGTAAGAATGTTTAACAAATCCCATGAGGAGAACTGCAAGCAGAATGAACTTGAGATGAAAAAAGTAGCTGAAACCGACAAGTCAAAGCTAGGCGATTCTCATAAGAAGGCTGATCATCAACTACAGGCATCACTTTTGACGAGTAATGTTCTGTGATCATGCCTCTGTCTAGGTCTAGAAAGGAAATTTTCAGCTCAACCTTCTGCTGACAAAGACGGCAATGGAAAATCAGATAGTTTAGCGGGTAGTGATTAGAGTGTACATATTGACCAGTAGCACAATTAGGTCCAGCTGTATAGTGACACAACTTGCCGCTAACTGCAACCTTTCTTGGTAAGTTTTCTCCATCTTATTAAATAGCATGCCTCGATACTCGCCTTCTTTTATTTAACACGCATCTTCACGTGTTCCTTGCCGCAGGAATTTTTCTGTTATGTGATCTCACCTGTTTATTTGAAGAAGAAAGGCTGTTAGCCAGCAAGGAATAAATCATCTGATGTGCAACTGTAAAAGATCCAGATGAGAAGCTAGTCATAAGTAATTTCTGGGGACACAATTTCAGGGTAGGAATTTTCTAACACCTGCCTCTGCATCCTCTTTTTATCATTTTGTAGAAGTGGTGAAATGCCTGATTTGAATGACCTCAAAATAGTAATTTCCTTATGTAGAAAACCAACTTGTCTTGTAGCACAGGTATTATTGATTAACATGTTCTTTCTGCATAGCATCAAGTTTTCTGTTGTGACTCTTGTTCCATTTTGTATTTTATCCTTCTGATATTTTGACTTGATAGTCCACCCAATGCCGTTTAATCTGCACTCTACTTTGGGGTAGTACCGAAAAGAATCCCGGGTACTCCTGAAAGTTCGCTTACCACCAGTTCTTGTTCCAATAGTATGTACAAGAATTACTTGCCTAGAATACTACGGCAGTTAACATGGCGATCATTCATGTCGTTCGAGCTAGTGAATGAAATTTTCCTTAAAAGGTAAAAGTTCACTTTGCCCATCAAATTGCGCAGATTGTTTTGTGGGAAACAGATGGTTGTTCGTTGCCTGCTTTATGCTAAGTCAGTATAGAGTTGATGTAGAAAGACGATTATATGGGAAGAGCATAGCAAAACATGTCACCATGAATAGTGTCGGACTGGTTCTTGTTATCGTATTAATTTCATTCTTAAGAGAATTAAAATGTGGAATTAGGGGCTAATGTCAGCTTATAAACTCTAGCTCCATCATCAACTATCACATGCTGGTGACGGACGATAAGAAAGATATCTCTTTTTCTGGTTTCCTTTTTATCCGGATTCTGGTGCGACACGACATTATGTTATGATAAATTAACACATGATTAGCTGTCCAAGGCCCGGTCTGGGGACCCCAATGTGCTTTCTCACAAGATCTGAATAATATAAATAAAAATAAAAATCTGTAACGTAAACGTTCGTTGAGGTGAACAGCACCTTTGGCCAATTTAGTCCTGGAGTTGGTAGGAGTACATTGTAAGGGAGCACTTGTTCTCGAACCAAATCATCTTTAATTTATTTTAATTAATTAGAGGGACTAATAGAACATTCTTTTTTTCCCTCTTAACTCAAGCAATTATCAATTGGCTAATTTCATAGATTATCTCAGTTGTCAAACAACGCACGTAATTTGACCCACGGAGGGTCAACGCGATTCTTCCCCCAATTTTTAGGTTTAGAGTACGTGGAGCCGCATTAAACAAATACTCGAGATTAGACAGCAGTTCCCAACTTTCGATAATTGTACACTTGCCTCTATTAAATATGGTAATAATAAAATTGAAATTAAAAATAAAAAATAAAAAGCAGGTGACCCAGCAAACCAGAAAAAGTGTCCAGGAACGAGAGATCTGTTAAATGTTCGTTCTCCCTCGGCGTTGAATGCCATGCACGGTTCGCTTAGAAAAAAAGATAAAATCCGTCGCGTCACGTGCCGTCGACGGAATCGCAGAGTGTCGGGTCCAGTCTGATCAGAAGATCGCCACCGTCGCCGCTGCGGCGGACAGGTGGCGCGTCTGGATCGCTGCCTCCCCCCAAGAACGATCCCAATGTTCCCTTTCCAAATTCCAAGAACGCCCCACCATGAAATTATCCCCGATTCAAGGGTTTTTCGTCATGCTGCGTTGCGGACTTCAGTGAGGTTCTGGATCAGAGTGCCAATTCCGGAGTAAGAGTAATTAATGATAGGGATTTCGATATCGGTTTCTTCAAATTAAGTCATTCATTCAGAAAACTCTGCAGTTTTTTTTTTTTTTTTTATGTACGGAGAATCTTGGGAAGTTCTCGAAACGTTCATTAACTATACTTATGGTAAAATCATGTTCGATTTCCACCGCACCGATGACACATGGTACGAAAGGGATCGAAGTATGGAAGTAGTAGACTTTCTTTAGTTAGGTGCTCAACAAGTTGTTGACAAAATTCAATGTATGCTTCAAAAATTAGATAGTTTTAAGTTGCGATCAACTCAAAAGTACGATTTATATCATCATTTAGAAATAAAATGGGTTGATACCACTATAAACCTCAAACGGGTATATTTATGACAATCATCCAAAAAAATCCAAATTGGTACACTTATAACAAACTTTCTTTTCCTTAGTCTCCGTTAAATTTTATTATCAAATTGTAGAATTGAATAATACGCAACAATTAATAGATGTATCAGTTTGAAGTTTTACCATCCGCTTGTTACTAGTTTTTAGATTTTCGTTATATTAATTTAATTTAATAGAAACTAACAAAAGCTAAATTTATTACAAATATACATGTTTATTCCTTTTTGTAGTAAAAAATTAATTTAAAATAAATTTATGATACATATATTAATTTAAATTTTTTCATAATATTAACTCTTTAGAAAACTTTGCCACTGTTTTGTAACGTTGCAATTCCTCATTGAATTAAGGACCGAGTCATTCAATGACTTCGTCGTCCAGTGTCGGTGAGCGTTAAAAAGAAGAAACAAGTGCATGCTTGTCGGCATCCAATCCAAAAGGGAGCTCTCCCTCCCTCTCTCTCTCTCTCTCTCTCTCTCACACACACACACACACACACACACACAACGTACAATTTGGCCTCACATGTTTAGTCTCCAAAAGAGCTGATACAATTGTACGTCCGACTTTTCTTTAGGGGATGCCTTTGATTCCATCGGCCGGTCGTCCGCCAAACATTCTCTTCCCCCGCGGCCAGGCGATCGAATCATGATTCGTTTGATCTCGTTCGATTTTTTCTAATTGCGAAGGAGCGGGCGATCACTTTTTTTGGGACCCCGGCTCTCTCGATGTAAAGAAGATCAGCTGAGATGATTTGCCTCTCCTAAACATGACCATGATGACTTACAAAACGACAAATGGGTTATTATTGAGATACAAATTATTATCATAATTAACACTATCATTTGTTGTCATCATTATGATCGTTGATATTATAATCGTTATGATTGAACATAATATTGGCCCTTTCAAATCTACTTTTCCATAATGTGTCATGACATTAATAATGTACAATGGCTTGATGACTCCAATAGTGTCTTTGATTAATGGATTACAAAGATGAATATCACTTGCACTCATACTTACTTGGGTCGATTTCAAATCATTTGATACACAAGTTTTCTAATTTTGGTCGGGATGAGCTTAAGTTATTGGCTTTTTTAAATCAACTTGGATATGAATTGTGTTCAATTTTCAGGTGGGTTCAGGCGAGTTTATCGGGTTGAGTTGCAAATTGCCACCCCTACCTAGAAGTCGACACCTTGTATTTTTCTTACTATAAATAAACGCGGAACTAACCAATGTCAAATCCAAGGAGATATGCAAATTTGAGGACAAGTTACCCATGTTGGTGCTTGTACTTTCGGATGAGAATTCGTTTTGTTCCTGCCCTGAGAGGCATAACTTTGTATACACACACACAGAGGAACGCTTTGCATTATTGATTGGACATTTAATTCAACCCCGCCAATATTCAAAAGCCACAAAGGTGGACAGATTGTCACTCTTGATAAAGTGAGTCCTGGAATGAAGACAAGCTACTATTCCACTTCCGTGGCTACAATAGGGAGATCCGTTAGGAAATCGGAAAGATAAATTATATTTTGTAATTACAATTTGAGGATTAACAAAATCACAGTTAATTATGGCGCAATGGATTACTAATCATGAAATTTAATTTCTCATGAATCAAGGTGCAAAGGAGAGAGGAATCGAAAAGGGTAAAGTTTGAAGCGAACTACTTTGATGGGATCTCATTAGTGCATATGATTGAATTCTTGGAGGTTATAAATGCTTGTCAATATTATATGTATAAGAAATCAATTCAAGAAAACCCCAGCAAAATTATTGTTCTACCCATCAAGTGAACTAGCAATATAAGCAGTGGAAATTAATGAGTTTAGAGAAAGAGAAATTGTGGATGAGATTAATAGTGGTTCGTCTTGGGTATGCCTACTTCTCTCTTCCAATTTTAACAATCTAATAGACTAAAACTCCACTAGTTATGCTAAGACCACTATGACCCAAAAAAACAAAAACTAAAAACTAAAGAGCACAAACACTACACCTTTACAAGTGCAGAAATTGCTATCACGCAGAACTTGATTTCCTTCTATAGCATATTCCCGCTATAGACTAAGAAACTATTGGACCCCTCAATAGTCGTTCTCACACCTTACACACACAACATTAGCAGATCCTTTGCCCAAGTTATGAACCACGCCTCTAAATGTCTAGAAAGAACCCTTCTTAGGCTTTGTCTCTCACCTAGACAAATGACTTCGCTCTAAGCACAGCCACTTCTTTTTTCTTTTATGTGTTTGCAGATGGGTGTATCGTTATTGCTAACTTTTAGGAATCACACTTGAACTGGTATTATAAGCCTACAAAAGAGATGGACCCAAAAACTTCTTGGGAATGCTAAATTTTTCTAGTTTTCTGCCTTTCGTTTTTTGTTTATACCGAAATAATCATTAGGATGTGACTTTTGAGTCCCTGAGGTCAACAATGTGTTTTCTTGCTGACCAAACGTCAATGTGGTGTACCAATCGTCTTGTTCAACTAATGCTTGGTGAAGAATAAATTGGTTATTGTGCTACGTAGGTTTATCTAGTACTAAACAATCAATCGAACTAATTGGATTTTCCTATTTGTTTATGTTCTATCTTTGTTTAACATATGTAGGTTTATTTTTCGAGGGCGACCTAAGACTATTCTCAAGGATTCTTGTCTTGAGCTAGATTTTCCTTTTGTTTTAAGGAGTAATTTAATTGGACAAGAAAGAGAATAGTCATTCAATTGAATGTAGACGCTATTGCGTGAAATGGCACGGCTAGGACCTTCACTACAGAATCCAACTGCACTACCTAAAAGTTGTTATTTAGTTGGACTTTGATGCATTTTCAAAGACTCAAGGACTTCCAATGTGGTTACTACTTACGAGAAGCTTTCCTCTCACCTCATCTCATTTTATTTCATTTCAAGATTTACACATTTTAAGTTTGATTTCTTTGACCTTTTCAAGAAAATACAAATATTGCAAAACCAACCCCAATAAAAATATTATTTATAAGCAGTGAAAATTAATGAATTCGGGGGAAGAGAAATTTAAAAGGAGATTTATAGAAGTTCGTCTGGAGCATGCCTACTCTCTTCTTACTCTAATAGCTCAAACAAACTTAATTCTGCTAATTACACCAAGAGTATAAATATCGTATTATGACAAAGCATAGAATCAGCTATTACGCAAAAACCTTATTTTAGGGAAAAATGTTTTAAAAAAAAAAGTCATAAATATTTTGCATTTGTGTCAATTTAGTCATAATTTTTTTTGTGCCAATTTAGTCATTTCCTGCTAATTTTAGCCGGATTTTGCTAAATGGACATTGACCAACTAACATAGCACAATCAACGCTGACGTGGACAATTTTTAATAATATTTTAATATCTTTCTTTTTCTTTTTCTTTTTCTTTTTTCCTTCTCCTCCTCCTTCCTCTAGATCGAACCTCGACAACTAGCCAAAGGTGATGGCCAGTTACAGTGGCCTTGTGCTGGGCGACGAGGGCGGCCTCATGCTAGGCTAGTGAGGGTCAAGCCTCACCGACCATATGTGAGGATCGACGTTGCTAGATCTGGTGAGGGCAGCCTTGCCACCCAGCGCGAGGCCGCCCTCGTGGCCATTGGCGAGGGCTTGAGCCTTGCCGGCTGCCGCCTCTAGCCAGTCGCCAAGGTCCGGCAGCCAACTGGAGGAAGGAGGAAAAAGAAAAAGAAAAAGAAAAAGAAAAATTCAAAAATATGAAAATATTATTAGAAGTTGTTCATATTAGCGTCAATCGTGTTACGTTAGCCGACCGGTGCCCAGTTAGCAATATCCGGCCAAAATCAACCATAAATGACTAAATTGTCACAAAATAAAAAGGTTTAGGACTAAATTGGCACCAAAAAAAGGTTTATGACTAAATTGACACAAATATAAAAGATTTAGGACTTTCTTAACACTTTTCCTCCTCATTTCCTTCTATTTGGACCCCCTAATGACCATTCTCACATCTTATATACACAGCATAATAGATGCTCTCCCTAAACTATAAATAACACATCTAAATATTTATAAGAAGTCCTTTGCACGCTTTGTCACTCACCTAAACAAATGCCTTCCATCCAAGCACAACCACTTCTCTCGTGTGTTTACAAATGAATTCGCCACTCTTGCTAATTCTTAGGAATAACATTCAAATAGATATTACAAGCGTACAAAAGAGACAGACTCGAAAACTTCCTGAGAATGCTCAATTCATCTTCTTCCTTTTTTTCCCTTTGCGACTACTCGACTTTTGGTTAAGTTGTCTCCAATTTATAGAGCTCCACATTCGAATTTTGCACTTGGATCATATAGCCGTTATATCCATTTAATTCTCTGTAAAATAATCTTGGCAAAATTTCTTGAAAAACATGTGCATAGCATTCCCTCAATATAAGCTGTCAATCAAATTTTTAATTGATGGCAAGTTATCTTCTATTGATGACTGGTTTTGATTACGTAGTCTTGCCAATCTCTTGAGCAAGTTGGTCTATGATTTTTGGCATAAATAATTTGGAATATCATATTTTATTGTTATGAGCCGAGTCTTCAATTTAGAAGCATCAACAGTCTCTCTCTCTCTCTCTCTCTCTCTCTCTCTCACACACACACACACACACACACATATATATATAACATGAAAAGTGCTCGAAGATCAAATTTAACTGTTTTGAAAATTCAAGATTTTGGTTCTACAATCTTTAATCTGCAATTTTCAGACTTAAGGTCCGTTTGTTTGAAAGAAAATTGTCAAAATTATTTTTTTATTTTCCTATGTTTGAATAGCGGAAAATAAGTTAATCTACCTATAATGTTTTCATAAATTGGAAACAATAAGCTTAAATGAGAGAAAACGACTTCTCCTTCCTCCCAAGAAGAATAGATTTCTTGCTAATTCTTATCTATTAAATTAACTGAAATTAGATTTTGTCAATGCATTTAGTGAATTCGCTTATTGTCAAACACCATAAACTTAATCCTGTTCATCTTGTTTTGGTACAAACAACACCAAAAAACGGTTTACTTTCTCTGAAATTGTATTTCTCAAAAAAAAAAAAAATTAAGTGATGACAAGTTTTCACGGACACAAACGTACCTTTAGTCAAATTTGACTCATATATTTGTACAGTCAGATCTTAATTTCTATATGGTTTAGATATAAGCCTCTGCACACTTCAATGAGCTCTTTATGTACTCGGACAAAGCTTTTGTTATCATGAAAGTCCTCCAGTATATTTTCAAACCAACACGGTAACCACGCATATGTCTACACCTCCAAAATGGTAGCAACAATGCAACTGCTGCTTCGTAGCACCCGCCAGCTTTCGGTGGTGTTCACACCTATAGCCTCACGACCCTAAAGTTTGACTAATCTTTTTTAATTAATTAGGTTGTTCAAATTAGTAACTGGTCCGTTCTCTTGTTTATCTCGTAATAATCAATGGATGTCATTTTTTAAAAGGTCCGTAAATCTGTTTTCTTACTGACCAACATCGATTAAACTAATGCTTTCGTGAAGATAAATTTGTTTATGGTGCTACGTATATGTCACATTTTAACTGTCTATAGCGGGCTGGACTTTTGTACTAAACAATTGATCAAGCAAATTGGAATTTTTCCCATTTGTTTTTATGCTCTCCCTTTGCTTAACATAGGTTTTATTTTTCAAGGGCGACTTAGGCATTATGCTCATGGATTTTTGTGTCAAACCAAGAATTTCATTCTTGTTTAAATGAAGCAATTCGATTGGCCAAGGGAAAGAATAGTTTCATTTAATTGCCGGCATATGCCATTGGGCAAAATGTCACGGGCAGCGTCTTCGCTCGGTGAACCGACCGTTGTACCTAAAAATCATGTCATTTGATAGGACTTTGATTGATGCTTGAAGACTCAAGGACTTCCGATGTTGATGCCACTTATGAGATGCTTTCCTCTCACCTTATTCTCTCTCTAGATTTACTCATTTTTAGTTCAATTTCTTTGACCTTTATAAAAATTATCTCAATATCAACTGCTAGCTAGCGTTCACATTAATAATTTTTAATCAAAATTGATCAGATGAATTTTATTGACAAATCGTTAAAATGTTTAATACTTAATTGATCAAATTAAAATATTTATGATTGAATTAATACAAATACAACAAGTCATAACTTTTTTAATAAGTTTTCATCTTCTATCCGGTAATGTGTCATGATATTAATAGCATATCCATTTTAAACCCCAATAGAGTGAGGGTTCCAACCGTGTCTCAGATCGGTGGGTTATTTACATGTATATTACTTGCACTTGTACTTAACTCGGTTGATTTCAAATTGCTTAGTACATTAGTTTTCAATGCGTGGGTTGTTTCTAATTTCAGTCAGGATGAGTTTGGGTTATTGACTTATCTAAATTCACTTTGGTTTGAATTGAGCTCGACTTTGGAGCAGGTTCATCGAGTTTATTGGGTCAAGTCACAAATTGCCACCTCTACGTGAAAGCCAACCCCTTGATATTTCCTTATTACAAGTAAATGCAGAAGGATCCAATACCGAATCCAAGGAGACGGGCAAATTTGAGGACAAGTTATAAATGTTGGTGCTTGTACTTTTGGATCAAAATTCATTTTGTTCCTTCCCTGGGAAGCATGAGTTTGACTTTCTTCTCTTTTTGGGTCATGCGGAGATTTTGTACACACAAAGGAACGCATTGCATTATCGACTGCACATTCAATTCAACCCTGCCAAACTCCAGAAGACAGAAGGCAGACAGGTAGTCACGCTTAATAAAGCTGGAAATTTTACAGTTTAGTCCTTGAATAAAGACTAGCTACTTTTCCACTTCCGAGGATATCATCGGGAGATCCGTTAGGAAATCGGAAAGATAGATTATATTTTGTTAAATACGTTTTGAGATTAGCGAAATTACAATTAATTAGGGGCAATTGATGATCGAATTCCTCGATCACAGTCCTCCACGAAATTCAATTTCTCGTGAATTATGGTGGAAAGGAGAGAGAAGGGAATTGGAATGGAAATTAGGATTTTTAGTCGAGTACTACTATTCACGTTAATTTCCAACTTAGATAATGTGAAGAGGGTAAATTTTGAAGTAAATTACTTTGGCAAGATCTTATTGGTATATTCAATGGAATTCTTTAAGGTTAGAAGTGCAACCAAATATTATATATTGTCATTTGCGCTTGGGAAAATTACCAAAAATTCTTATATCCATTATATTTGTGATAATTTAGTCCTAAATCTTTTTATTGTGCAATTTAGTCACAAATCTTTTCACATTTTGCCAATTGAATCTAATCGCGCAATTTAGGTTGGAGATAGCTAACATAAAAATCGGTAGCATTATGTGACATGGCCGAAGTTGATATTTTTTTAATAATTCTTTTGAATTTTTTACAATGAATTTAATGCTTTTTTATTTAATATTTTTTTGTTTACTCCAAGGATTGACAACACTCACTAGCACTAAGCAAGGGCGTCACGCCCCTCGTTCAATGCCCTCATTGGCCAAAGCGAGCGTGCTCAGTCCCTCACTTGCCTTTAATCCAGAAAAAATAAAGTAAAAAAACAAAAATAAATTATAAAAATAAGAAATTATTATAATAGATTAAAAAATGTCAATGTCAATGCCGGTCGTATCACATAAAAAAGTCGGCATACACTTCAGTAATTTCCAGCCTAAATTGGTTAGATGAACTTGATTGGCAAAACATGAAAATGTTTATGACTAAATTGGCACAAATGTAATATGGTTTAAGACTTTTTTTTGTTGTTTTCCCACGCTTCATCACATGCCGTTGGATCCAAATAAGCAACCAAGAGTGGGAGGGGCCGAACTGATTTCTCAAGAAAATAAAAACTAATTTTTGCAGAAACAATTCCGATAAAAATATTGCTTCTATGCACAAAAGCGAATTGACGATATGTAGCGGAAAATAACGAGTTTTAAGGAAAGAAAAATTGCAAGCTGAGTTCCGTGGATCTACACATCCAAGATAGTAGCAATAGTGTTAGCGCCGCTTCACAGCACTCGCCAGCTTTTAGTGAGTTACCAGTATAGCCTCACGACTCTAAAATCTTTTCACTAATCTTTTTTATTGCCTAGGTTATTTTAGTTTCCCCTTCTTCTTTTGTTTATCATGAAATAATCACTGGATGTAACTTTTTTTTTTTTTTTTTTTTTAAGTCTTTGAGGTCAATAAATCTGTTTTCTAATTGACCAAACATCAATGTGGTGTGCCAATCGGCTAGCTCAACTAATGCTTGGTGAATAATAAATCGTTCAACCACTGGGGTTTGCCCCAGTGGCACCCTTCCAACATGGAATGGGAGGTGGGGGGTTCGAATCCGCACCCTCTCAAGGAAGTTAGGATGGGGACGATTAGTGGGGAGTTTGAATTCGCACCTTCTTAGGGAGGTTAAGGTGGAGACAATTTAATTTCAATGTCACACCTTGCAAGGAGGCAGGGCAAAAAGTCTGAGAGTAAGAGTTTTTTTTTTTTTTTTTCGGTCATAATCTACTCCTATTCTAACTCTTAGAGAGTGATAGTTAGAGTAGGAATAGAATAAAATCGACCAAATAATAATAATAATAATAATAATAAAATAATAATAATAATAATAATAAATCGTTCATTGTACTACGTACATAAACAAATTTTTAGTGGCTATAGTGGGTTAGATCTATCACTAAATAGTCGAGCTAATCGGATTTTCCTATTTGTTTATGTTCTCCCTTTGTTTAATGTATATATAAATTCAAGGGGGTGACCTCAGATTATTCTCTTAGATTCTTGTCTTGATCAAGATTTTCCCCTTTTATTTAAAGAAGCGATTTAATTGGTCAAACAAAAAAAAAAGTTTCATTTAATTGAATGTCGTACACTAGTGGGCGAAATGGCACCGCCAGTATCTCTCTCTATATATATTTGAGGTTTATTTTTTATTTTTTAACTCCGATAGTATTCCCTTCTATTTCATATGCCATTCATAAAACTAAACAGTATAATAGATATTACATTACTTAAACCAAATAAGTAATGATTATTACAACTCTAATAATCATAACATCACAGCGCTATTTCATTACTGTAACCAAATAGGCTGCACGTGATGTCTTAATGCTTATTTACATCTTTAACTATCACCTACTCGATTAACCGCCACTCAAAAGCCGTCACGTTGCATGCTTATTAGTCTTATGAATTGATTTTAGCATAATCATTGGTGCCCTTTTGACTTAACTCCCATATCTCAGCTAAAACTCAACCTAATATTTTTCTTCGAAATCCGGCATGACCATCCTCAACGACACAAAGGGAGATAACAAAATGCATTTGGGTACAAATCTTTAAGACGGGATTGGTCCAATTCCCTCGAGAGACGGTAGAAACTCCGACCCGAAAATGGCACTTCATGGATTTTTTTTGGGATGGTTGCCGGCCCCCCACGAGGGCCGGTGTGCCCAGATCTAGGCGTCCTCGCCCGACCTGCGGGGGGTGGTCAGCCCTCACCTGGGACCGGCAAGGGCCGACCACCTCGCCCAAGGCCGGCGTGCACTTTCTTAACAAGTTTTAGGACTTCTGCTGAACATATTTTTTTTTTTTTTTTTTGTGCCTTACTCTCCTTCTGCGTGCACATTACTCTGCCTCTGCCTCCGGACAAAAGCAGCCATCCTTATATTCCTCTAATAATATATTTTTCAGCAGCGTCGTCCCCGTCTGCATGTGAGATCAAAATGACTTTTGGTTGCCTCGTGTCCAGTGCCTCCTCAGGAATCCCCTTTGATGCAAAAAGTTAAAGTTAGCCAAATTTTTATTTAATCTCCCCAATCTTTTACCCGAACAAAAGCGAAGGTTCGTATCACATCCTTAAGGCTTCCATCATTTAACCCCACCACGGTGTGCCTCCGCTTTTCCTCCCCTAATCCAGAGACACCAAAAAAGCGAAAGTGTGATAACGTTAGGAAAATATAAAGCGCAGATTAATGAACCGACAATACGGAAATTATGTAGTTAAAGATCTTTATATTTCATATTTATCACATTCGACATGAGTAGTTTAACTATAAGTGATTATTTATGTTAATGATGTCGGATGTGAGACGCAGTAATTCGAATTTACACAGTCCGTGTTAACTAAAATTTTCCAAATGAAACTGATATTAAAATAGATATCATGAAAGTAAATCATAATCAATCATCGATCGAACAATAATCTCTTGTGCTACATAACAAATCGACTTCATAAATTAATCTTTGCACCTTTCCCATCATTCCAAGTGAAAAAAATAAAAACTAGGAAGAGCAATTGAAATCGTTGAGTGTTGAATTTGGATGAGATGAATCGTGTATCGAAATTACAGTAACGCATTTCAGTCGGAATAATCTTTCGAAACCCATTTTGTAGATTCCATGGATAGAGCAACGGAGCTTTGTTTGATGGATGCAGATGGACGAGTCAATGGGAAGTATTATCAAGATCAGAAAGGAAAAACTAAAAATCATAAAATGGGAAGGAGAAAGGAAAAAAAATTCTGCAGAGTCACTTGCGACACAGTCTCTCTCTCTCTCTCTCTCTCTCTCTCTCTCTTTCTGGTACAGCTCCTCCATGCTTTTGCCTTAGGAAATCATGTGTGGGGTGTGAGTGTGTCATCTTTTTACCCCACCATCATCACCAAACAACCCCATTTCCATTTCTTTAGCTTAACGCTTCTTATCCAATTTGTACCAGTAAGTCTGTGTACTACTCATTGGCCACCGGAAAAGGGAAGAAACAGAGAGAGAGTGGCGGCATTATTATATCGCCACTCCCCTCTATAAGATCGAGCAGATGGAGTTGGGCAGACGCAGACCGGGAGCCAAGACGGGCGTGGTTGCCGGGTCAGTGTGGGAGACCAGGATGAGGAGCGACGAGGTGAGGGGCGGCATCAAGGTCTTCAATGGCGACGACAGGACGGAAGAGCCTGCCGAGAACGGTGGCGCTGGCGGCGGCGGCAATGCCGGCAGGACCAAGCGAGCCGGGCCCGTCGGCGGGAAGAGGAAGACGTGGAAACCCGAGAGCGGCGACGGTCCGGTCGTTCAGGTGTCGAGTGCGAGAACGAGAGCTGAATTGAGCAAGAGCGGTGATGAGGTGGTCGAGAAGAAGAGCCCGGCGATGGCCAAGAAGGGCAAAAGTGCTAATCAGGCGGTCCAGAGAAGCCCAGTTCAGGTGAGGAGATCAAGATCCGAAGGTACGAGGGGGTCGGTTGAGAAGAGTTCGGTTGAATTGAGGAAAGTTAAGTCTGATTCTGCCAAGGTTTTGGGTCAATCAAGAAGGGATGGCGATGGTGGTAAAAGTGAAGAGAATGCAGTTCGGTTGAGTACGGCGAGCTCACAGCCACCCGTCGTTCTTGATGGATCGTGCCAAGACGAGGAGGAGCAGGAGGAGGAGGAGCAGAAGGAGGAGAGAAGAAGGAAGTGGAGGAGGAGGAGGAGGAGGAGGAGGAGGAGGAAAAGGAAGTGGAGAAGAAGGAAGCCATTGATGGATCTGCTGATGGATACGAGGAAGACCCAGTTGGCGAGAGCAGATCGGATGAAATTCGCAAGGAGGTCATTTCGAGCAACGTGATTCAGGTCAAGTCTGCTCCAAAAGAAGCACCTCGTGAAGATAATAACAATATCAATGACAATGCAGCCGACAATTTGGTCGAAGGAGAAGAAGAAGAAGAAGAAGAAGAATTTTCTGAAGAATTAGAGGAAGAGGAAGAGGAAGAGGAAGGAAGAGAAGGAGGAGAGTTTGATGAAGATGCTGAGACTGAGCCCGAGAACAAGAGGTTGGAGATCAAAGAGATGGTAGTAGTAGAGGAAAAGACAAGTGATGTCGCTGTGAAGGAAGAGACGAAGCCTGTCCAATTCACTGAAAAGCCCAAATCCATTCCTCCGATTGTGAAGAAACGGCCTTCTGCTGTGAAGGAAGAGACGAAGCCTGTGGTGAGGCAGGCGATAGTACACAGAAACATTGCGACTCCAACTCCAAGCAAGATCTTCACGTCCCCCTCTTCCTCCTCCTCCAATGTCCAACATAAACAGCCTCAAACCGTCCCGAGACGTTCCTCACTTCACCAGAATTTCGCCACCAAGACAAATTCATGTGAGTCCCCCGTTTTGCTTTCCTTCTGCAATTGTTTGAGAATTTTCATGTCTGGGATTTAGTGTATTGGCTCATTTTCTTGCATTTTCTCTGCTTTTGACCTGGTTATTTTCTTTCTTTTTCTCTCCCTGCAGTTTCAGAGAAATACCAGAGTGTTCCACAGAGGCAGAATAAGTTGCAAAGTTTAGGTCAATTTCAGTCTCTGGCTCTTGAGTTATGGTTCTTGAACTTTTCCCTACTTGGGATGTCTAAATTTCTCTCGTTTATATCTCAGTGGATTTGGTGATGTGGAGAGATGCATCGAGATCAGCGTTGATCTTCGGATTGGGAACGTTTGTCGTGATCTCATCCTCCTACACAAAAGATATAAGTTTCAGGTACAAGAAATGTCCCCAAATTTTATGAATTCACCCACACCCATTTCTCAGAACAGGAGGATGAAGCTAAAATTACTCTGTTGGTTTTTCCCTTCTGCAGCTTCATTACTGTAATTTCTTATCTGGGTTTGTTCTATCTTGCTGCAATTTTCCTGTACAGATCCATCATTTGCAGGTAATTTTTCAGCTCACTCCTTGATATGTTATGACTTGGCAACTGTCAACCAATTTATGATTCTTTCTCATCACTGGATTTATGCAATTTATTTCAGAGGTTATGTAGATATAGATGATAGCAGCTGTGTTTTGGGAGAGGAAGAAGCGGTCTGGTTGCTGAAAAAGGTGCTCCCTTTCTTGAATGAGTTCTTGTTGAAGCTCAAGGCTCTGTTTTCTGGAGATCCAGGAACCACGATGAAGGTTAATTTGATTAAATTTATGCAAGTTTTTTTTTTTTAAAGAAAAATTTAGAAAAGAGGATACAGAAAAAAAGGGGGAAATCGCAGTGAATTTGATGGATGGTGTTTGATAAATGGCAGTTGGCAGTGCTGCTCTTTGTTTTGGCCAGGTGTGGGAGCTCCATCACCATCTGGAAGATGGCAAAATTTGGTAAGTCCACTGACGATTTTCCGTTTTTCTGGAACAGTTAATTTATTATGAATTTTTACTCTTACTTTTTTTTTTTTAAAAGTTAAATCGTCTCATGCACCCACTTTGGATTTTCCTTAACCCAAAAAATACCTGAAATTTTCACAATATACAAGTGGTATACAAATTCACATATTTTTTTCATAATTCTTTGATAGATTATATTTTAGATTTTATCCAGAAAGTCAAAAAAAAAAAAAAAAAAAAAAACTCTTTCTCAATTAAGCATACAGTCATTTTGGGGTGGTGGAATTTGTCTTTTTTTCTCTTTTATTTTTCCATTACGGGTGTGCAGCAACTGCAACCTGCAGACAAACAACAAGAAACTGCCTGAATTCTGAATATTCTGTCCAGAATTTCCTTTTCATTTTTTTTGTCGACTGACGTTTGGGTGCTCACACACCCACACACGCTGGGCAAAACACAGGCTTTTTCGGGGCATTCACCGTACCAAAAGTCTGCTCTTCGTATTCCGGCCACATCACTGCATACGGTAAAAGCCTCGCCTTGAATTCAAGTAGCCTCTTCTTTCTATCATTGCAGCATCATCCCATCGCGCACTCATGCCATGAAAATGTCGGTGCTTGTACATGCATTGCATTCTCAAACCGGCAAGCTTTTTCTCTCTTTTTCCTTTCCCTTCTTTTTCTATATAAACAAGATATTAGAGATTCCTTGGAATACCGGGTTAATACCGTAGGTAGTATTACTCGTTTTGCCAGCTAGTTTAGCGCCCCGCGCAGTTCTTTTGCTGGTTTTTTTCTTTTTCTTTTTCCTCCTTTTGACCGAATCAACCTATTCAACCGCATTGCACTTAAAAACTCAGTTTGCAGTTTGCAGTTCACTACGGTTTTGGAAAACTTTGCCATCAACATGCCCTAAAACATCGAGTGATACATCCTTTGGAATTGGAATTTCCCGTTTCATGGAATAGGATCTTTCAAGGACTTGCCTTAAACATAAATTAATGGATTAGGACGAGGAGTGAAGGTGTAATTCATACTACTGGCCGTTAACGGGACATGGGCCCTCCATGTTTTGGACTTTTTGGTGGAAGAATTGAAAGGTTGGTTTTATGTTGTCTCTGTTATCCAACGGCTCTTTTTTTAAGACGATGCTTTGCTTGTGGGTATAGGTTTTGATGGGTCCCCCAAAATAGAAACTGGCAAATGGGTCTTCTTAGGATCCCAAAACGTCACATCAAAACTAAATCATTACCTCTAACCTAATGTGATGTTCTTTCCATATGTCTGTATCTCTCATAAGATGCTTTCTTAAAGCAAACTTTTAGAACCGAAAACAATGAACAGGACAGGTACGGTTTCTAGCAGTTCTTGCTGGACCATCTGTTTTCCTTTTGGTCTCTCCGTTAGGGCCCATTTGACAGGTCATGTGTCAGCAGATCTCATTGGTCTTTCTATTGGGGCCCATTTGACAGTTTCTAGTAGTGCTTGCTTGGACCACCTTGAGTCCATTTTTCTCTGGGTCTTTCTATTAGGGCCCATTTGACAGGTCATGTGTCAGGAGGTCTCGTTGGAAGTGGTTAGGCCCTGCAATTACAGGGTCATTATGGCTCTCTCCTCCTTGTCATATTATCTAATTTTCATGCGGGTTACTTAATCGAGCTGAATTGAGATGATGTACTCACAAATGGGTGGACGAAACTTAATCTGAAGTTTGTGAATTTATCGTAAATCTAGTAACATGTGGTGGTTCCTTTTTCCCTCGATGCATAGGTAAATTCTGGATACGACGCTTCCGAGATGCTTGGAACTCATGTTCTCACAAGAAAGCTGTGGCAGTGGGCATCTTCACTCTTGTGTGGAACTTATGTTCGGTTGTTGCGAGAATTTGGGCAGGTAAACACAATGCTATGAATTTGACCAAAAAAAAAAAAAAAAAAACACAATGCCATGAAGAAGAAGGAAAATGTCGGTTTTTCTTTTTAAATTTCGCAAAAGTTCCTTATTGTTTTTTCAATGGTTTATTTACCTTCTTTCCTTTTCCTTTTTCGGGTTGCAGTGTTCATGCTGTATGTGGCCTTCAGATATTATCAGCAGAATCTAGTGATAGAAGATTGGGCTGAGGTCGACGAATGCGCAGACGACAAGTGTCGGGGACAAGTAGGGGGGACCAAGAACAGTTGTGGGCCCAAAGTAGTAGAATCTTCAAAGGGAAAGAAAGCCTCCTGAGAATTGCGTTAACCTCTTATAGCCCCAATTACATAGCGTCTTATCTCATGTGTGTATCCACGTGATGTGTTCATGCTCAGCTTTTATAAAATAAAGTCAAAAGGGGAAAAAAAGAAAAGGCGTTGTGTGTGTTGTGCTAAAGCCATGATTTTGATGAGTCAACTTCACAAGAACAGCCTTCCTTTCTCTTTTATTTCTTATCTCCTTTTTACCTCTCTACCATCCTCTTTAACCACAAGTTTGGTTCAAATCGCAATTTAATTTCGGATCAATTATAGAGCGGGAAGAATCTACGTATTTCGAAAGCGGTAAATAAATTGTTTTCTTCATGACACCGAATCTCATTCACCAATGAATGAAGAATCTCGGTTCATGATAAACCTACGTCTTGAATGTGATAGGGAGGCTAATTCGTGTTGGACATTTCAAAAATATGTTTTTTAGTATATGATTAGCGGTATTCCATTGTGTTTAGGTGATAGTGATGAATTTATGATAGTCATTATCTCATTGGAGTGATTGAATTGTTTTTAAATCCCAAACCAGTTTGAAAGGTGGGTCACCGCCACTTTTTGACCAACCAATAACAGACCCATAACCTATCAACAAGTTACCGCACATTGCTTTGCTCTTTTATGTTTTTACCTTCTTATTTTACGTGGTAACACCTACACTTTTTAGGTTTTCAATTTTGTCATCCAATGTATAAAAAATTAGAGATCAAATTTTACCCTAAATCAAAATACCAATATAATATAATTTGGCATTCACATTGCATCTAAGTGTTAGGAGCAATTTTAATTTAGCAATAGCATGTCCACGTTAATTAAATTTCATGGCTTATATTGAAATTAACCCGACATACTAAATGAACTTAAACTTAAGAGAGAGGCGAGGCCCTAAACTCTTTGGAACCTTCAATCTCGGCCGAGCTCATCGCTTCCCTTGCTTCGGCCGAATGGCCCCGGTTCTTTTTTTTTTTTTTTTGCCCTTTTTGTTTTTGAGTCAGGCCCGAGTTCTAAATCTTTATGTTTTCTTGGGTCGGACCGGAGTTCTAAATTAGGAAGATGGATTTTGGACAAAACTTGGGAGAGCAAAAGAGACCCTGAGAATTCGGCCACAACAAATGGAAGGGAAATTCAAACTTGGGAGCTCTAAATCTTTATTTTTATCCTATACGGTTTGCTGTCAGTTTTTTTTTTTTTCAATGAAACCGATGACGGTTGAATGTGAATACTCGTATTCGATCGTGGAGAAAGCACAAGCCGTCCACGTCACGGACGTGGGCAGAAAATCTCGCTTGGACAACCGCCCGGAAGGAGAGAGAATCCTCTGGGATCTTTCTTTTCTAGGAGAACCGCTACTCCTTATCACGATCTCTCTCTTCTTTCTTCCATGGCGACCCATACCGCGATGAAAAATCTCCGGAGGGAGAGAACCCATCTCAGTTGCCACCCAACGCCACCGGACGCCGCCGCTCGTCGGACTGTGTACTTGCGCTCGGCTCCTACCGGTTCTGCTTTGTTTTCGGGCGAAGAAAGGTTGCAAGAACTTGGAATTCGTTCGTGGCTTGTCCGCTGGCGCCAACCACCAGCGACAGTTTTCTTTATTGATTTCAAGCCGTCGTAAGCCATCCCCGACCGCCGTCCACAATTCTCGAGCCGTGCAGTTTCACCACTGTTTTACTCTGTATACAGATCAGAGACCTCGAAGAGCCTCATTCTTGCTCGATCTGCTTTTGGTCAGGGACCGGTCCTCTCCACTGAACCATCTAAGGACTCTGTTCTTCAATCTGCACATCGTTCGACGCTAAAGCTCGAGTTATGGTGAACATTAACTCATGCTTTTGTATGGTGAACATTAACTCATGTTCAGTCTTCGGATGCTCTTCGTGTTGAACAGTTACCGAGAAATCTAATTTCTGCCTGTGAGAGATTTAATTGCTAGTGAAACTCATTTGATAACCCTAATCTGCAATCTTGTCTCTGTGATGGTTTGGTTGTGAAACGCTATTTCACTGTTGCGTTTGGACTCAGAGCCGAGATGCATACCTTCGGATCCACGAAATGCTCAGTCCAATTAGAGTGATTTAGGTCGTTCTCGAGCATGTCTTTACTTGCTGATCGCCAGATGTAGTCGGGTCGTATCTGAAACTGAACCAATATTGGAATAAGTTTTTTAAATTCGAGTAGTCATATGAATGCTCATGTCCATTTGTTTTTTCATTGAATCTCCTTGGTTAAACCCTGTTTTTACGGGAAAAAAAGTTGAGAAAAGTCTTGAATCAAATCAGTCCTATTGAAGTTTACATCAGTTGTTGCAGACGTTTTGAAATGATTTCATATAGATTCGGTCCAATTGTTGATGGAAGACGACAGGAATGAAGGAAAAGTCAGGAAAGCCACAAACATGGATAAAAATGAAAAAAAAAATTATAGAAAAAAAAAGTGGAATATTGATTAGAAAAATAGTCCTAACATTATTATTAGAATTAGTTTAGTTTCATTTTGATAATACACATGGTTTAGGAAAATTCATGTTCATTTTGATGATAAACATGGCTTAGCAAAATTCATGATCTTTTATAATTTTTGGGAAATTCGTATAGAGTAAGGTTCCTATTCTAGTTTTACGTATTCAGCTTGTATGAAAATATGAAAATATTATATTTTTTTTGGATTATACTAATTAATTGTAAAATTCTAAATATGATATAAACGAAAAAAAAAAAAAAATAAAAAAGTACCTCACGGAAACTAAATATCGACATATACTACAAATCGAAAATAATATCCTTAAGACATGTGTTTGGCAGTCGGGATAAAATTCGAGATATGATATGATTTATCCAATCCTATTTTTGGTGCTTCGCCGGGACAGGATAAAGTCGGATATAAGGGGGATATAGACAGGATAAAATTATCCCATTGATGAGGTAGGATAAAGGTGGATAGGATTTCTAATGTCCATAATAGAAAATTTATTTTTCTTGAATAACAAATTTATTAAATTAAAAAAATTGAAATTATATTTTAATATAAGTAATATTTGAAATCTAATTTAAGAAATAAAAAATAAAAAATAAAAAATTATTTTTAATTAATCTTATTTTAATTTATATATTCAACTTTAATTGTATTTTATAATAAACATTCAATCTATAAATTAAATATTTATATTTATTATATATTTTAGGTATTTTGTATTTTAGGTATGTTAGTACAGTTTACTATTTGATAAAATTTTATTAAAGAATGATGAAAGGGGAAAAAAGAAATAATAATGAAAATAATATAAAAAAAGAGAGGAAAAGTAAAATAAAAAATAAATAAAAATAAATTAAGGAATAGTGTTACGAGAGATTTTCACCATCTTCGTTTATGAACATTTAGGTTCATTTATAATGATATTGCCGTTTATATTATTAAAAAAAAAATGTACATGATATGATGTAAACATATCCGACTTTAATACTGCGATTCACTAAACAATGGACGGAATATAAAAAAATCTCAAAATTTCATATCGTATCATATTTAGCCCTATCGCGATTAAAAATCCGGACGACCAAATGTAGCCTAAGTTGATTAATCTTCACAAACGCTTTTTGATGAGCATGTGGTAGATAGATGGGTTCAGGAGGAGGACGAGATCTCGCCACATGCCTTCCATGATGCTTTGGTTAGTGATCTTAGCAATATTCTTGTTGCACTTAGAGATGTGGGCAACCTCCTTGATGTCAGTGAGCCGAAGTGTGGCCTCTTCCTCAAAGTTAGAGGTCCTAGCGAAGCACTTTGCATCGTGCATGCAACCTACATGATGAACCATCAAGGGATTCTAGCATGACGAGTACCTCGATGATGAGAAGAACAAAAGAGATTGCTCCCACTGAGCATGAAACACCACTCGAGGTCGAAGTGAGCTTGGAGAACGTATAGATGGAGATGTAGCCAATAAGAGTGTGGATTGTGATGAACACCTCAACCACCAAAACAATGTATGAAAAGCATTTACCTTTCTAACTTTAACTTTCCCCAAAATAAGAAGGCACATTCAACATGAGGATGACAAAATGTGATGACAAAAAAATGAAAAAAGATGATAAATAAGGGGAAAAAAGAAAATGAGTCGGTAGCCCATAGAAAGAGGTGAGGAAGCCATGAGAAGGCAGAGGATACCTCAATTAAAATGTCTTAATTAAAATATGTACAATTATGTTCTATGTCCCAATGTAGGGAGATAATCACCATTCAGACTTTAGAAATGAATTTTCAAGGTCAACTTAGTTAAGCAAAAGGCATAGAGAAAGGAATGCTCTTCTTCATGTTGGGATGCTTTGAGCTTCTATAAGAATTTAGTTGAAGTTGCCGTAAAAATATTGATGCAAGTGAGGGCAAAGATGTACTTCTCATCCTTTTTTCCTCCAAATAATGTCAACCAATACCACCAAAGTTTGCCCCATTGTGGGGTGATTCTTGTCAGGGTATTTAGTAGAAACATCTCCACATTTACACGTAAACACTAATTGTATTAGTAAATCATGTGCCTTGCCTTAATGTGGAGAGATAATCATCATTTGGGCTTTAAAAATGAATTTTGAGGCTCAACTTAGCTAAGCAAAGGACATTATGTGGTTCGATAGCGCCCTAATAACGGACTTAAACATGGGCACATTTCCCAACTTTGCGTTTAGCACGCTGAAACCAATCTAAACCATTTCCATCACCACAAGCAGCCTCAATTTGTAATCCTCAATGAATGTAACTGCTAGGAGAGACACCAATGAACCCACGATAGAGGCCAATGCCGATGCCCTCGACGCTTGCCATGGGCTTGGTAGATTCTCTCTCACATTCCTTTCCTCAGTTCCTTCTACTCTACTACTGTCTCTTTGAATTTGGGCCATTTCAATATCATATTGGGAGTAGACTGATACAAACTCGATGATGGCCCTTATGTAGGCCCCGACAAGTAGCCTTGCCTCCCCAAATATAACCATAGTTTTAGTATCCTTGTTGGTGGCGTTAACACCCAGAGATGTCGTTGCCACTAGGCTTTAGTTTGCACTAAGCATGGCGGCGTAGAGCCACTAAGCTCACTTTGATAGGTTGATGAGCTCAACCTCAGAAGGAGGAGGAGAAGACAATTGTTGCGTTGATGGTTGAATTTCGAGGTGGATTTGGAGGGGGAGGAGGAGGCAGAGGTAATGGTTGAATTGATGGTTGAACCTCTTGCTCGAAGGACTATTTGGCTTGACGCTTTAGGTGAACTTGGAGGGGAGGAGGAGGCAATTGTTGGGGGTCTTGCAGTCTAGTGTGGGGTAATATTGACATGGAAGCTGTAGAAATGAAGGAAATGTCAGATAGTAAGATAAGAGGGCACGTGCAGCACATTCCCTATTTTTTGAAAATTGACAATGCAAAACTGAAATTAAGACTATTTTGGGGCTTTTTATGCAAAAAACCAAATTTAGAATTGGGATTGACTTTTTGGCCAAAGTTTGACTGAAAGATCAACTCAAAACTCAATGCATATTTTACGTAAGGTGCATGAATATCTTTCTTTGATTGTACATATTTTAATTGAGATATTATTTTTAGAATACTTATCTAATAAAGCTAATAAATATGTTTGTCTTCTTTGTGAATAATATCTATATATATACAAATTAACCTACTCCAATGTGAAAACATGATATTGCATCAACTATACAAGCACGTTTCTCTTTGAAAAACTTATCTCAGGAGTGTGCCGCACATGTCTTCCTATCTTTTTTCTGACATTCTCCTCATTTATATAACTTCCATGGCAACACCCCCATTTACCACAAGCCCTAACCATTGTCATCCTCGAGGGACAAGCCAAATGGTCCCTCGAATGAAAGGTTGAACTATCAACTCAACTATTGCCTTTTCCTCCTTTCCCCTCCCAATCCATCTCAAAATTGAACCATCAACGCAACTAATGCCCCTTCCTCCTCCTTCCGAGGCGGAGCTCGTCAACCTGTTGAAGCAAGCTTAATGGCTCCACACCACTATGCTAGGTGCAAATGAAGGCGTGGTTGCAACAACGTCACTTATGATGGGTGTTGGCACCATGAACAAGGATGTTGGAACTATGGCAATGTCCAGGATAGCAATGCTGTTTGTCAAGGACAACATAAGGGCCATCACCGAGCTCGTATCGGTCTACTCTCAATACGATATTGAGGTGGCCCAAATTCAAAGAGAGGACAAGAGTAGAGCTGAATGAGCTTAGGTGAGGGATGTGAAGGAGAAGCTACCAAGCTCATGGTAGGTGGCGGGGTCATTTGCACTAGCCTCCGTAGCGGGGTCAATGGTGCCGCTCCTACCAACTACGTTCATTAAGGATTATAAGCTAAGGCTGCTTGGGGTGATGGTCACAGCAAATATAGTGTTGGTCGATTTTAATGTGCTAAGTGTAAAGCTAGGGAATGCGCCCGTGGTTAAGTCTGCTGTTAAAGCGCTGTCAAACCACACTAATACGAGTGATCAAGTTCAGGGTGAGTAGGGTCTAGACCCGGACGTTGTATCCAACCCTATTATAACCAGTTCCCCTTTTTTGGATCTTGTACTCGATCATGTTTGCATTGGACCCTGTACCCAACCCACCATGTTGTTTCGATCCGGTTACATAGTCAATCCTATTTCTGCTGGAACTTGTTTCGCTACCGTCCGATATCTTATATGGCTTCGAATTTTACATTAATACACAAGAAAATAAACTTAATCCTCATAATTTATATTGAAACATTAATAACATGTAATCAATTAAGTACATGAACTTTTTAACTAAAAAAAAAAATAAGGATCCATAGGGCTTATTATCATAACCAAAATCATAAGGCAAAGCAAAAATTCTAACATTGCATAAACATTAGCAACAGACATGAGTCTAATATTAGTCTCATTCTACAACTACTATATAAAACTGTTCATTTATCTAAAACAGTTAGCAAATCTATGCTGCAAGCATAAATCCTCCTTTAAAAGTGAAATAAGCATAACACTTCCTCCAAAAGTGAAATTAGGTGAGTCACGTGGTACAATATCTCTAACAAATACCTGGAATTTATATGTAATGAAAAATCAACAAGAAATTATGCTCAAAAGACATATGCAAAAGTTTTGGTTTAATCAAGTCTATTTACTTCCCACAAAATCGAAGCATCCACAAAATGAAGTCTATTTCCCAATAATAATGTCTTCCTAAGACAATCCAAATCTAAAGACCAAAAAAGAGATTAAATAAAGCATTCACTTAATAGATAGTTATGCAAATGAATTACAAGATAAAATAAATATATACGACTTACTTGCCTCAAACTTTTCCGCATTTTCAATGCACCCTTCAAGATTATTCATTATGCGAATAGCTCTTAACCAATCTTGAGTTCAAATTAAACCTTCCACCACACTAGGAGTCAAATAACTTCGAAAGCTGTCAAGTACACGTCCCAATGTATGAAAAGTCAACTCGAAAGCAACGGTAATCATGGGAATAGCCAAAACGTCCCGAGCCATCAAAGATAAGATTTTATACTTCAACCTAATTTCGGATCAATTATAAAGCGGGAAGAATCTACGTGTTTCGAAAGCGGTAAATAAATTATTTTCTTCATGACATTGAATCTCGTTCACCAATGAATGAGGAATCTCGGCTCATGATAAACCTATGTCTTGAATGTGATAGGGAGGCTAATTCGTGTTGAACATTTCAAAAATATGATTAGCGGTAAAAATGATCTTATGATAAATGTGTTATTCCATTGTGTTTAGGTGATAGTGATGAGCTTATGATAGTCATTATCTCATTGGAGTGATTGAATTGTTTATAAATCCCAAACCGGTTTGAAAGGTGGGTCACCGCCACTTTTTGACCAACCAATGACAGACCCATAACCTATCAACAAGTTACCGCACATTGCTTTGCTCTCTTATGTTTTTAGCTTCTTATTTTACGTGGTAACACCTAAACTTTTTTTGGTTTTCAACTTTGTCATCCATTGTATAAAAAATTAGTGATCGAATTTTATCCCTAAATCAAAATACCAATATAATATAATTTGGCATTCGCATTGCATCTGAGTATTAGGAGCAATTTTCATTTAGCAATAGCATGTCCACGTTAAGTAAATTTCATGGGTTATATTGAAATTAACCCAACATACTAATTGAAGTTAAACTTAAGAGAGAGGCGAGGCCCTAAACTCTTTAAAATTCACTCTCGGCCGAGCCAATTGCTTCCCTTGCTTCGGCCGAATGGCCCGGGTTCTTCTTCTTCTTCTTTTTTTAACTTTTTGTTTTCGGGTCAGGCCCGAGTTCTAAATCTTAATGTTTTTTTTTTTGGTCGGACCTGAGTTCTAAATTAGGAAGGTGGATTTTCGACAAAACTTGGGAGAGCAAAAGAGATCCTGAGTCGGACTATATATATAAATACAGACCCTGAGAATTCGGCCACAACAAAGGAAGGGGAATTCAAACTTGGGAGCTCTAAAAATCTTTATTTTTATCCTATACGGTTTGCTGTCAGTATTTTTTTGTCCTTTTTAGTGAAGCCGATGACGGTTGCATGCGAATACTCGCATTCGATCGTGGAGAAAGCACACGCCGTCCACGTCTCGGACGTGGGCAGAAAATCTCGCTTGGACAACCGCCCGGAAGGAGAGAGAATCCTCTGGGATCTTTCTTTTCTAGGAGAACCGCTACTCCTTATCACGATCTCTCTCTTCTTTCTTCCCCGGCGACCCATCCCGCGATGAAAAATCTCCGGAGAAAGAGAACCCATCTCAGTTGCCACCCAACGCCACCGGACGCCGCCGCTCGTCAGACTGCGTACTTGCGCTCGGCTCCTACCGGTTCTGCTTTGTTTTCGGGCGAAGAAAGGTTGAAGAAGTTGGAATTCGTTCGTGGCTTGTCCGCTGGCGCCAACCACCAGCGACGGTTTTCTTTATTGATTTCAAGCCGTCGTAAGCCATCCCCGACCGCCGTCCACAATTCTCGAGCCGTGCAGTTTCACCCCTGTTTTACTCTGTATACAGATCAGAGACCTCGCAGAGCCTCATTCTTGCTCGATCTGCTTTTGGTCAGGGACCGATCCTCTCCACTGAACCATCTAAGGACTCTGTTCTTCAATCTGCACATCGTTCGGCGCTAAAGCTCGAGTTATGGTGAACATTAACTCATGCTTTTGTATGGTGAACATTAACTCATGTTCAGTCTTCGGATGCTCTTCGTGTTGAACAGTTACCGAGAATTCTGATTTCTGCTCGTCAGAGATTTAATTGCTAGTGAAACTCATTTGCTAACCCTAATCTGCAATCTTGTCTCTGTGATGGTTTGGTTGTGAACCGCTATTTCACTGTTGCATTTGGACTTAGAGCCGAGATGCATACCTTCGGATCCATGAAATCCTCAAGTCCAATTAGAGTGATTTAGTTCATTCTCGAGCATGTCTTTTACTTGCTGATTGCCAGATGTAGTCGAGTCGTATCTGAAACTGAACCAATATTGGAATAAGTTTTTTAAATTCGAGTAGTCATATGAATGCTCATGTCCATTTGTTTTTTTGATTGAATCTGCTTGGTTAAACCCTGTTTTTACGGAAAAAAAGTTGAGAAAAGTCTTGAATCAAATCAGTCCTATTGAAGTTTACATCAGTTGTTGCAGACGTTTTGAAATGATTTCATATAGATTCGGTCCAATTGTTGATGGAAGACGACAGGAATGAAAGAAAAGTCAGGAAAGCAATAAACATGGATAAAATGGAGAAATAAAAAAATATATAGAAAAAAAAGTGGAAAATTGGTTAGAAAAAATAGTCCTAGCATTATTATTGGAATTAGTTTAGTTTCATTTTGATAATATACATGGTTTAGGAAAATTCATGTTCATTTTGATGATAAACATGGTTTAGCAAAATTCATGATCTTTTATAATTTTTGGGAAATTCGTATAGACTAAGGTTCCTATTCTAGTTTTACGTATTTAGCTTGTATGAAAATATTATAATATTATATTTTTTTTAATTATACTAATGAATTGTAAAATTCTAAATATGATATAAAAAAAATAAAAAAAAAAAAAAAGTACCTCACGAACTAAATATCAACATGTACTACAAATCGAAAATAATATCCTTTAGGTTTGGCGATCGATAAAATTCGAGATATGATATGATTTATCCAATCATACGTTTGGTGCTCGCTCAGAATAAGATAAAGTCGGATATAAGGGGGATATAGACAGGATAAAATTATCCCATGGATGAGGTAGGATAAAGGTGGATAAGATTTCTAATGTCCATAATAGAAAATTTATTTTTCTTGAATGACAAATTTATTAAATTAACAAAATTGAAATTATATTTCAATATAAGTAATATTTGAATTCTAATTTTAGAAATAAAAAATAAAAAATAAAAAATATATTTTTAATTAATCTTATTTTAATTTATATATTCAACTTTAATTGTATTTTATAATAAAAATTCAATCTATAAATTAAATATTTATATTTATTATATATTTTAGGTATTTTTGTATTTTAGGTATGTTAGTATAGTTTACTATTTGATAAAATTTTATTAAAGAATGATGAAAGGGGAAAAAAAGAAATAATGATGAAAATAATATAAAAAAAAGAGAGGAAAAGTAAATTAAAAAAAAATTAAGGAATAGTGTTACGAGAGATTTTCACCATCTTCGTTTATGAACATTTAGGTTCATTTATAATGATATTGCCGTTTATATTATAAAAATGTAAGTGATATGATGTAAACATATCACTTTAATAGTGCGATTCACTAAACAATGGATGGAATATAAAAAAATCCCAAGATTTCATATCGTATCCTATTAAGCCCTATCGCGATTAAAAATCCGGACGACCAAACGTAGCCTAAGTTGATTAATCTTCACAAACACTCTTTGATGAGCATGTGGTAGATCGATGGGTTCAGGAGGAGGATGAGATCTCGCCACATGCCTTCCCTGATGCTTTGGTTAGTGATCTTAGCAATATTCTTGTTGCACTTAGAGATGTGGGCAACCTCCTTGATGTCAGTGAGCCGAAGTGTGGCCTCTTCCTCAGAGTCAGATGTCCTGGCGAAGACTTTGCATCGTGCATGCAACCTACATGATGAACCATCAAGGGATTCTAGCATGACGAGTACCTCGATGATGAGAAGAACAAAAGAGATTGCTCCCACTGAGCATGAAACACCACTCGAGGTCGAAGTGAGCTTGGAGAACGTATAGATGGAGATGTAGCCAATAAGAGTGTGGATTGTGATGAACACCTCAACCACCAAAACAATGTATGAAAAGCATTTACCTTTCTAACTTTAACTTTTCCCAAAATAAGAAGGCACATTCAACATGAGGATGACAAAATTTGATGACAAAAAAATGAAAAAAGATGATAAATAAAGGGAAAAAAGAAAATGAGTCGGTAGCTCATAGAAATAGGTGAGGAAGCCATGAGAAGGCAGAGGATACCTCAATTAAAATGTCTTAATTAAAATATGAACAATCATGTTCTTTGTCCCAATGTAGGGAGATAATCACCATTCGGACTTTAGAAATAAATTTTCAAGGTCAACTTAGTTAAGCAAAAGGCATAGAGAAAAGAATGCTCTTCTTCATGTTGGGATGCTTTGAGCTTCTATAAGAATTTAGTTGAAGTTGCCGTAAAAATATTGATGCAAGTGAGGGCAAAGATGTACTTCTCATCCTTTTTCCTCCAAATAATGTCAACCAATACCACCAAAGTTTGCCCCATTGTGGGGTGATTCTTGTCAGGGTATTTAGTAGAAACATCTCCACATTTACACGTAAACACTAATTGTATTAGTAAATCATGTGCCTTGCCTTAATGTGGAGAGATAATCATCATTTGGGCTTTAAAAATGAATTTTGAGGCTCAACTTAGCTAAGCAAAGGATATTATGTGGTTCGATAGCACCCTAATAACGGACTTAAATGTGGGCACATTTCCCAACTTTGCGTTTAGCACGCCAAAACCGACCTAAACCATTTCCATCACCACAAGCAGCCTCAATTTGTAATCCTCAATGAATGTAACCGCTAGGAGAGACACCAATGAACCCACGATAGAGACCAATGCCGGTGCCTCGACACTTGCCATGGGCTTGGTAGATTCTCATATTCCTTTCCTCAGTTCCTTCTACTCTACTACTGTCTCTTTGAATTTGGGCCATTTCAATATCATATTGGGAGTAGATTGATACGAACTCGATGATGGCCCTTATGCAGGCCCCGACAAGCAGCCTTGCCTCCCCAGATATAACCATAGTTTTAGTATCCTTGTTGGTGGCGTTAACACCCAGAGATGTCGTTGCCACTAGGCTTTCGTTTGCACTAAGCATGACGGCGTAGAGCCACTAAGCTCACTTTGATAGGTTGACGAGCTCAACCTCAGAAGGAGGAGGAGAAGACAATTGTTGCTTTGATGGTTGAATTTCGAGGTGGATTTGGAGGGGAGGAGGAGGCAGAGGTAATGGTTGAATTGATGGTTGAACCTCTTGCTCGAAGGACTATTTGGCTTGACGCTTTAGGTGAACTTGGAGGGGAGGAGGAGGCAATGGTTGGGGGTCTTGCAGTCTAGTGTGGGGTAGTATTGACATGGAAGCTGTAGAAATGAAGGAAATGTCAGATAGTAAGATAAGAGGGCACGTGCATCACATTCCCTATTTTTTGAAAATTGACAATGCAAAACTGAAATTAAGACTATTTTGGGGCTTTTTATGCAAAAAACCAAATTTAGAATTGGGGTTGACTTTTTGGCCAAAGTTTGACCGAAAGATCAACTCAAAACTCAATGCAAGGTGCATGAATATCTTTCTTTGATTGTACATATTTTAATTGAGATATTATTTTTAGAATACTTATCTAATAAAGCTAATAAATATGTTTGTCTTCTTTGTGAATAATATCTATATATATACAAATTAACCTACTCCAATGTGAAAACATGATATTGCATCAACTATACAAGCACGTTTCTCTTTGAAAAACTTATCTCAGGAGTGTGCCGCACGTGTCTTCCTATCTTTTTTTCTGACATTCTCTTCATTTATATAACTTCCATGGCAACACCACCTCCCATTTAACCACAAGCCCCTAACCATTGCCTCCTCCTCCTCCTCCTCCCCCCTCCCTCCCCCCCCCCTCTAAGTCTTCCTCGAGGGACAAGCCAAATGGTCCCTCCTCCTCCCGCCACATGCCTTCCCCGATGCTTTGCTTAGTGATCTTGGCAATATCCTTATTGCACTTAGAGATGGGGGCAGCCTCCTTGATGTTAGTGAGCCAAAGTGTGGCCTCTTCCTCAGAGTCAGATGTCCTGGCGAAGAAGCACTCTGCATCGTGCATGCAACCTACATGATGAACCATCAAGGGATTCTAGGATGACGAGTACCTCGATGATGAGAAGAACAAAAGAGATTGCTCCAACACTGAGCATGATACACCACCTGAGGTCGAAGTGAGCTTGGAGAATGCATAGATGGAGATGTAGCCAACAAGTGTGCGGATTTTGATGAACACCTCAACCACCAAAACAATGTACAAAAAGCAATCACCTTTCTAACTTTAATTTTTCCCGAAATAAGAATGCACATTAAAGATGAGGACGACAAAAATTGATGACATAAAAAATGAAAAAAGATGATAAAATAGGGGGAAAAAGGAAAATGAGTCTTTAGCTCATGGAAAGAGGGGAGGAAGCCATGAGAAGGCAGAGGATACCTCAATTAAAATGTCTTAATTAAAATATGTACAATCATGTTCTTTGTCCCAATGTAAAGAGATAATCACCATTCGGGCTTTAGAAATGAATTTTCAAGGTCAGCTTGGTTAAGCAAAGGGCATTAGCGTTTCGATAGAGAAATGAATGCTCTTCTTCATGTTGGGATGCTTTGACCTTCCATAAGAATTCAGCTGAAGTTGCTGCAAAAATATTGATGCAAGTGAAGGAAAAGATGTATTTCTCATCCTTTTTCCTCCAAATAATGTCAACCAAAACCACCAAATTTGCCTCATTGTGGGGTGATTCTTGTTAGGGTATATTGTAGAAACATCTCCACATTTACACGTAAACACTAATTGTATTAGTAAATCATGTGCCTTGCCTTAATGTGAGGAGAGAATCACCATTGGGGCTTTAAAAATGAATTTTAAAGCTCAACTTGACTAAGGAAAGGACATTAGTGTGGTTCGATAGCGCCCTAATTGCGGACTTGACCATGGGCATATTCCTCAACTTTGCATTTAGCGCGTCAAAACCAACCAACACTATGCATGTCATCACCATCACCATCACCACAAGCGACCTCAACTTGTAATCCTCAATGAATGTAACCGCTAAGAGAGACACCAGGGATCCCACGGCAGAGGCCATTGCGGATGCCCTTGCCGCTTGCCATGGGCTTGGTAGCTTCTCCGTCACATCCCTTCCCTTAGTTCCTTCCTCTCTGCTCCTGTCCTTTCTTTGAATTTGGGCCATTTCAATATCATATTGGGAGTAGACTGATACGAGCTCGCCGATAACCCTCATGTAGGCCCCGACAAGTAGCCTTGCCACCCCGGATATGACCATAGTTTTGGTATCTTTGTTGGTGGCATTGACATCTAGCGATGATGTTGCGACTAAGCTCTCGTTTGCACTGAGCATGGCGGCGCGGAGCCATTAAGCTTGCTTTGATGGGTTGAGAAGCTCAACCTCGAAAGGAGAAGGAGGAGACAATTGTTGCGTTGATGGTTCGATTTCGAGGTTGATTTGGAGCGGAGGAGGAGGCAAAGGCAATAGTTGAGTTGACGGTGAACCTCTTGCTCAATGTACTATTTGGCTTGACGCTCGAGATGGACTTGGAGGGGAGGAGGAGGCAATGGTTGGGGTCTTGCGGTCTTGGGTGGGGTAGTATTGCCATGGAAGCTGTAGAAATGAAGGGAATGTCAGATAGCAAGATACAAGATAAGAGGGCACGTGCAGCACGCTCCCTAAGAGATTAATCACTAAAATGTCAATTAAGAGGTCAAACTTGCATTTTATTTTATTTTTTTTAAATTGACACTACAAAACTGAAAATAAGACTATTTTTGGGCTTTTAATGCAAAAAAAAAAATCAAATTTAGACTTGGGGTTGACTTTTTGGCCAAAGTTTGACTGAAGGATCAACTCAAACTCAATGCATATTTTATCGTAAGGTGCATGAATATCTTTCTTTGATTGCACATATTTTAATTGAGATGTTATTTTTAAAGTACTTATCTAGTAAAGCTAATAAATATGTTGATGTCTTCTTCGTGAATATTATATATATATATAATGTATCAAACAAATTAATCTACTCTAGTGTGAAAACATGATATTACACCAACTATACAAGGCAGGTTTCTCTTTAAATGACTTCTCCCAGGAGTGTGCCACACACGTCATCTTTATCTTTCTTTCTGACATTCTTTTCATTTGTATAGTTTCCATGGCAACACCACCCCTCACTCAACCACAAGACCCAATCATTGCCTCCTCCTCCTCCTCTCCCCGTCGAAGTCTTCCTCAAAGGACGAGCCAAACGGTCCCTCGAATAAAAGGTTGAACCATCAACTCAACCATTGCCTTTTCCTTATTTCCCCTCCAAATCCACCTTGAAATTGAACCATCAATGCAACCAATGCCCCCTCCTCCTCATTCCGAGGTAGAGTTTGTCAACCTATCAAAGTGAGTTCAATGGCTCCGCGCCACCGTGCTAAGTGCAAATGAAGGCCTAGTTGCAACAGCGTCAGTTATGATGGGTG
The DNA here is from genome assembly GCA_017140595.1 of Eucalyptus curtisii. NCBI lineage: Eukaryota > Viridiplantae > Streptophyta > Magnoliopsida > Myrtales > Myrtaceae > Eucalyptus > Eucalyptus curtisii. Next base: position 22,898,790 of record CM029496.1, read on the forward strand.
TTAGCGCCACGAATAAGGATGTCAGAATTATGGCAATATTCGAGATAGCAATGCTGTTTGTCGAGGACTCCATAAGGGCCATCATCGAGCTCATATCGGTCTACTCTCACTACGATATTGAGGTGGCCCAAATTCAAAGAGAGGACAAGAGTAGAGCCGAATGAGCTTAGTTGAGGAATGTGAAGGAGAAGCTACCAAGCTCATGGCAGGTGGCAAGGGCATTTGCACTGGCCTCCGCAACAGGGTCACTGGTGCCACTCCTATCGACTCTGTTCATTAAGGATTATAAGCTAAGGTTTCTTGGGGTGACGGTGGCAGCAAATATAGTGTTGGTCGATTTTAATGTGCTAAGTGTAAAGCTGGGGAATGCGCTTGTGGTTAAGTCCGTTGTTAAGATGCTGTCAAACCACACTAATAAGGGTGATCGAGTTCAGGGTGAGTAGGTCCAGACAAGGGCTTTGTATCTGACCCTGTTATAACCAGTTCCCATTTTTTAAACCTTGTACTCAACCATGTTTGCATTGGACCCTGTACCCAATCTACCATGTTTTTCCGATCCGATTTCAGGGTCAACCCTATTTCTACTGGAACCTATTTTGCAACCGTCTGATATCCTATACGGCTTTGAATTTTACATTGATATGCGAGAAAACAACTTAATCCTCATAATTCATATTGAAACATTCAGAACATGTAATTAATAAGTACATGAACTTTTTGACTAAATAAAGAAATAAGGATCCACAAGGCTCATTATCATAACCAAAATCATAAGGGACAGCAAAAATCCTAACTTGCATAAACATTAGCAACAAACATGGGTCTAATATTAGTCTCATTCCCACAATTACTACATGAAACTATTCATTTATCTAAAACGGTTAGCAAATCTATGCCGCAAGCATAACTCCTCCTTCAAAAGTAAAATCAGCATAACTCTTCCTCCAAAAGTGAAATTAAGCGAGCCAATCCACGTGGTACAAAATCTCTAACAAAGACCTTAAATTCATACGGAAAGAAAAATCAACAAGAAATTATGCTCTAGAGACATATGCAAAAGTTTTGGTTTAATAAAGTCCATTTACTTACCATAACATCTAAGTATCCACAAAATAAAGTCTATTTTCCAATAATAATGTCCTCCTAAGACAATCCAAATCTAAAACCAAAAAAGAGATTAAATGAAGCATTCACTTAATAGATAGTTATGCGAATGAATTACAAGATAGAAATAAATATATACGACTTACTCACCTCAAACTTTTCCGCATTTTCAATGCACTCTTCAACATTATTCGATACGCGAACAGCTCTTAACCAATCTTGAGTGCAAATCAAACCTTCTACTACTCTAGGAGTCAAAAACTTCGAAAGCCGTCAAGTGCATGTCCCGATGTATTAAAAGTCGACTCGGAAGCAATGGTAATCACGGGAATAGACAAAACATTTCGAGCCATCAAAGATAAAATTTTATACTTTGACCTAATACTCTTCCATCACATCAAAAGGTCGAGATTAAGGGCATCTTCACTTTTAGCTTCAAGATATTAATCAAGCTCAGATTTGTTTTCATCCAATACTCTTTTCTTCGCGTGGAGCAAGCTTTTATGTCAAGTATGGATTTCACACTCATTATCATCAGGTGTTAGCATTGGAATCACTACTACTGTTACTTACACTTGAACCACTAAAATTTTCTTTCCTAAAATAACTAATAAAAGATTACTCATTAAATTTGTATAGATGCTCCAAGGCACCTTCACTTTATCTTGCATCTTATCAATTTTCGCTTCATCATCATAAATTTGTTCAAAACAAAATTTCACATAAGCTCTGATTTAAGCTCTAATTAGACACACAGATTGGAGTTGCGCACTTGCACGTCCACACAGGCAAAAACATAGAGAGAGAGAGAGAGAGAGAGAGAGAGAGAGAGAGAGAGAGAGAGAGAGAGAGAGAGCGAGGCAGAGGCAAGATCGCACAAGCTCGAAGAGATCACAAATTGCGATTTTGAGAGAGAGAGAGAGAGGGGGTAGTCTCGAAACTCAAAGAGAGAGAGAGAGAGAGAGAGAGAGAGAGAGAGAGAACGAGAAACAAAGGTCATGCTTAGGGTTTTATTTTTTTAACAATATCTAAAAACTAGGTCCAAAACTGATTCGATTCCCAGGTGGGTTTATACTCATAATCAGGAATCGAACTGATTCTAACCGGTTTCAAAAAGCTGGAATCAGTTCCAGTTGGTTCTACCAAGAACCGATTCTTGGATTGGTTTTTCAAGTGGTCCAAATCGGGTGTCCAAGCGTGTAAACCCGATCCAGGTTGCACACCCCTATATACAAATGTCATTTGCTTACCCAAGTTGAGCCTAAAAATTTATTTCTAAAGCCCAAATGGTGATTATTTCCCACCACTAGGCAAGGCACATGATTTACCATTGCAATTAGTGTTTACGTGAAAATGTGGAGATGTTTATGCAAAATACCCTTTCAAGAATCATCCCACAACGGGGCAAATACGAATGTTTTGGTTGACATTGTTTGGAGGAAAAAAGATAATAAATATATCTTTACCAATACTTGAATCAATCTTTTTGTGTCAACTTCAAAGCATAAATCAAGATTCATCCCACAACATGAGGAACCCACGTCTCATTTAATATGCAAGCATAAACCAAGATCCATTCCATAATATGAGGAACTCATGCACACGGGATTTATTTTTTAGTCAATCAAAATTCATCAGCTCTTCCGAACTTAATCCAGCAACATCCCGTAATCCAAGGATGACAGTGAGAATTATTCCCTTGTGTGACCATGCAAACAAACACATCCTGTTGGCGTGGGGGCATTGTCCCCACAAGTGACGACGATTCCTATCTTTCATTAGGTGATCACATGTTATGTATCACACAAGCCAATTCATTTTCTTTTATCTTAGCCAATACAAATAAGGCTCAAGAGCGTGAATCATGCCAAATGTATAATATGCTTAACTTTTTTGAGACCCTAAATCATGCCGGGCATGGCAAAAGGTTTGTGTCCTAAACTGACTGGTCAAGGTGCCAACCAACACCAAGCAAGGCCTTGGATCAGTACTGCCTCACTATTGAATCACCAAACGAGGTTCATTCTGACTCCCCTCAATGCCAATCTGAACCAACGAGATCCATCCATGCCCTAGAGCGTACTTTCAAACATTTGACCAAACCATATGAAATTCTCATACGAGCAAAACATAGAAATCTCACCTAACCAAGCAATAGTAGTTTAAACAACAAAAGACACATAATCACACAGGCAATCAAGAACACGACTCGTTCTACCAACGTACCGCAATGCCCTTGCAAAAGGTTATGAAGTTCACTTACCACTCAAGGCTCGTGACTTAAGCCGTTACATGTGAACGCCGATCCAAAATCGAACATGGCTTTAAATCGATACACCTCAATATCGACCCAAGACCAAGTAAGGCCCAGTCCATCATGTCTCAATGCATGTCCAAGACCAACGAGACCCCTTTTCATTGTTCGGGACGTAGGTTGGCTCATCGGCACGAGCAACATCATAAAATAAATCGGCAACTTAGAAACGATTGAAAACATTATCAAACAATTGCATGCGAAACAATCTAAACAAACTCAAACAATGACTCATTACACACTCGGGATAGCGTATCACAATGCCCTGGCCAAATATTAACAAATCCACTTACAATTTTCTAGACCGACGGCCTCATGGTGGCTCAAACGACAACGGCAATCGGCGGCAAGAGAGGGGGGTTGGTTGGCCAAGGGGAGAAAGGGAGAGCAAGATGAGGTGGTGTGAAGAAATATGAGGAGGATGCCTCTATTTATTGGCTATCCCTTCTTCATCTATCAACTTGCTCTCCAAGTCAAGATGTATTTAAGGAGAGCATTAAATGAAAGACAACTTGGTCTTCGAGCTCTATATTGAATCAATCTCTTGCAACTTAATTATGTTGTGAAAGAAATAATAAGTTCACATTGTGGTCATTGCACTTCTTTTTTTTCTAGCTTTATGATTGATAAAAATGATAAAAGTATCGTTAAAGATCAATTATCAAAAGAAATAGAGCTCCACGGCTTTTGGATCCAACAGACTTCATCCCTTGGATCCAGCATCCAGTAGACTTCATCTTTTGTAAATGATCTACCCACCCCTTAGGTACCCTATTGATGCCGAAAATAAAAACCAAAAAAAGAAAGAACAAAAGAATACATCCACTTCAGTTTAAGCTTCCACAAACCACCATGATATCATTGAACCAAAAAAATATTAAGGTTGATCCTGTTAGGGAAATCCCTTATGATGTTTTGAAGATAACAAAATAAATCAAAGGCTACTAACATGTTTGATGGTTGAGTAATAGACTATGCAGATGATAGAACATGTAAATGATATTATTTAAGTCTATTTTGAAGACTACTAGACTTTTGTGTCAAAGTCTGAAGACTCCTAGACTTTTGTGTCAAAGTCTGAAGACTCCCAGACTTTGTGTTAAAGTTTGCTCACTCTCAGACTTTACATCCAGAATGAGACACAAGTTCAGAACGTAGTAGATTTAGAACAAAGCTGTTTAGATCGAAACAACTTAACATAACGTAATACAAGCCCAAACATATAACGGCTAGTGATCTGGTTGGAATCTACATCAAAATTGTTTTTATTGACTCAATCTAATTGATTGACAATTGGATCTTGAAGACAAGAACTTTCTGTATGAAGAAGCTCTACTTATGGAAACCAAGATTCTGTTTGTATGGGCGATTGGAATCAATTTGGGATTCTACTTCTATCACTCAACAGCTACCAAATCTTCTAGATACAGATCTGTCTAATGGGTAGATTGGAAGACGATCCTCTAGATACTGTCCAACGGCTAGTTTGGAATTGGATGAGTATTTAAGGAGATCAAGAACCGATGAGCAAGTAAGAGATGGAGTATAGAATTTATAATTCCAAAGTCTAAGCGACTTTCGATCACACTTGTCTCTTATGAGCTTAAGCGTTTGTGATCGTGAGAGAAATACCAAAAGAGTGACTTAGTGAGATAGTGTGATCTACCACTAAGTGTTTACACTCAAAGTTGTAATCTCTTATTGATTGCATAGTAGAATCCAGCCACAAAGCTGTTAGCTTGGAATAGTTGACGTAAGCTTGATCTAACCCGAACCACTATAAATTATGTGTTCTTATTCTTTTCCCTAAACTCCTTTATTTTATTCCGCATTTATTTACCAAGGTTTATATTAAACACCTATTCACCCCCTTCTAAGTGTTCATACTAGCACTTTCAATTGGTATCAGAGCCAAGTGCTCGTTTTATTAAAGTGTTTTTACTTTTAAGCTAAAGTTCTTCTATGGCTAGTATCTTGGCACCAGGACTTATGGAAGGGAAAAGCAACACTAGGCCACCCTATTTTGATGGAAAGGAATACAACGTTTGGAAAAACAAAATAAAGGCATTCCTAAGATCCAAAGATCCCTTGCAATGGGATGTTGTGGGAAAAGGAATCAATCCCACTGCTGCATCTACATCAAATAAGAATGGCAAAGACAATAAATCAAACCCCTTACTCCTATGTCTCGGACGGATTTGTCCAAAAGAGAAGCTCTTGATGCAAAAGCCGTTTATTCTTTATATTGCATCTTGTCTTCTACGAATATAATAGAATCTCTTCATGTGAAACATCAAAAGAAGTTTAGGATAGACTTCATGTTACTTATGAAGGGACTGATCTTGTAAAAGAGACAAAAGTAAACTTCCTGCTTGGCCAATATGAATCATTCAAGATGAAGCCAAGAGAGTCGATGGGAGATATGTTCGATCGTTTTACAGAAATTATAAACGGTTTAGTGCATCAAGGTCATTTAATTTCTTCCCCAATGAAGGTCAACAAACTCTTGCGAGGTCTCTCAAAAGATTGGGACCATGTTAAGACCACAATCCGAGAGACTCAAAGGATTATGCCACTCTCCGTTGATGAATTGATTGGCACTATTCTATCTTACGAAATGGAACAAATTGTTGATGAAGATCCCGAAGGTAAGAAGTCCATCACTTTAATATCTAATGTTGATTCTGACGATATAGACTCAGAAAATGACATGGACGACGAAGAACTTGCTTTTATGATCAAGAAATTTAAAAAGCTGAGTAGAAAAGGAAGGAAATTCAGTGAAAGAAGACAATACAAGCAAAATGGATAGAAAAGAATAATAAAAGAAGATGATGAGCAAGGAAATATATGCTTGATGGCACATTCTGACTTAGACAGAAACTCATAATCCGATGAGAAAATCGAAATAAGTCATTCAAAAATTCCTACTAAAGTTCTTAAGTATATAAATGAGCTTTGCTTAAACCTCAAATCTTTTCTCAAAAGGATCTCCGAACTAAAAAAAGAGAATTCTTGATTTAGGCAACAGGATCTTTCTTGAAAAGAAAAGTTTGAAATTTTGCAAAAATATTTTCTATAAACAAAAGAAAGTCGAGATTTACTTGGCAAAGAAAATTATTCTTTAAAGAAAGAATTTTCAAATATTTCGACAAAATTTTCAAATGGTTCAAAAACATTAGAGCATATCGGTTTCATACAAGTACCTTACTATAATAAGTCGAGACTTGGTTTTAATAAGGAAAGTGATTCTCTAATAAATTTTCCTAAAGTCAATGAGAGACTTAGAAAAAGACCTCCAAAGGCATTTTACAAAAATTATTTTCAAAAAGTGTTTGTAAAACCTGTTGGTCGAAATGCTCTCAAGTGTTCAAATTGTAAAGATTCAAAACAATTTGAGAAAGAATGTCCTAAAGTTTGGAGACCTATTAAGAAAGATTGGGTAAAAAAGTATATTTTACTAACTCTTGTGGACCCAAGAAAATATGAGTACCAAAGAAAATGTGAGTTGTTTTTGAAGGAAATAAAGGAAGAAAATAAAGAGAATTTGGTAAGAAATGTATATATATTCTTTTCTCATTTTGGTTTGAGTACAAAATTTAAAAATTCTTATTATACTTATATTCTCTTTGTGCCTAAGTTGATCCAGATTTTACAATGATCGTATTCCATGATTGATTGAAGAAAGAATCGTGTGATTTGAGATTTGATTTGATACGTGTGATTATTTTTTATATCATGCTTAGAGACAATTGAGTTTATTTGGTTTGATTTTATGCTCTCAGATTTTATTATATTTTGCATAGTGAAAATCTATTTTACGTGATCTTAATTTATTATGCAAGATATTCTTTATTTAGATACTCAAGGATTTTATTCTCTTTGATTTTATCGTGTTTTGACTAAGTGGGAATTTCTTTTTCAAGATATTATTGTGCATAATATTCTTTTCTTAAATAACATGTTATGATGAGCTTAGAAAGAATATTTTATTATTCTTGAAGGTTTTCTATTTTGCTCTAACGAAATGGAAGGATCCAAATTGATGGATACCAAAAGGAAATGAATTGATCATAGGAAATCTTTTAAGGAAGAATGATCTCGAATTTATGCAGATTTTGGTACAATCAGAAAAAATATCTCCTGTGAAGATTGGTAATGATCTTTTTTAATCAATGGTATATTTCGAACATATACCTTGGGTAAGAGAAAAAATTTTATCCCACCTTGCAAATCTCTACATACATTTATCATGATTTTAGATGATTGCCTATGAATTATATATTATTTATATTGCAAATATCTTTTGTCATAAATATAAGGCATTGCAAGTTTTTACTTGATTTGGCACGTGATAGAAATATCTACTTTCTTTTTGCGAAATGCATCAATAATATATTTTTTAGATTTATGCTCAAGGAAATCCCTTTGATCTTAACAGATATTATTGCATATTCATGGATATACTTGCTATATTCTTAGAAGATATCTTATATCTAGCAAATTTGATCCACAAATCAAAGGAAGATATTACGTGATATTTCTGCAAAGATTGTTATCTGTTATACAAGAATTTGCAAGTAGCAAAAGAATCTTCCATATCAATTTTGCAAAGCTCGATCTGAAAATCGTGGAGATTCTATACTATCTTTTGGAGGCTCAAAAATTCCCTCATTTGTGCAAAGTTTTGCAAATTGTTGAGGAAATCCCTAATGTGTTGTATGAAAGGTTGAGTAGTTCTGAATTTTAATAATTGATAATCTTATATATGCTATTCAATTTATTTATTTGAAGAAATGACATTATATATTATGTGGATATTATTACAACTTATTTGTGCAAAAAGTTTGTTAAGTTAATGCAGGTTGAATTCAAGAAGAGCTTGATTGAAGAAAATAAATTTTTGTCTCGAATTTCAAAATGCAAATGATCATTGTGGATATTGTTGCTACAAAGGAAATTATGGAAAAATATTCTACTCAACGTGCACAAGCCACAATTAGTGTTATTCGCAAATATTGTCATGATAATAGGGAGAGAAAGCGAATCCAAGAGAAAGGAAAGAATCGTGATCACCTCAAAAAGGCAACAAATTGAGGGGGAGCGTTGATCAATTATGGAAAAATCTTTTGAATTGATCGTGATCTTGATCATCATGGAATGATAGATAAGGTAAATGTGTTAGAACTTACCAAGTTCTACAAAATCCGGTTAGTGCATCCTTTATTACCTTTTGTCATTAACAAATCTTTTATTGATATTATCATTTTATCATGACAAAAAGGGTAAGTAAATTTTATAATGCATCCGTGATTTTTTTATATGATCGAAGTGAGCTATATTGCATATTTTTAATATTCGATTTACTTTGTAAAAGCTGATTTTTGGAAATTATGCAAGACATATTTGTTATCATTTTATATTCTCTACATGATACTATTTCTATTATTATCGCTTTTTGATTATGACAAAAAGGGAGAGAGAATATAAATATGCATATGTGTTGATTGGTTGATATTATTGAGTTGCGATTATTTTTCTATATATTGTTATGCTCAATCTATTTGTTATTTTTTGTTATCTTTTGATTTGAATTACATTGCTCTGATTTATTAATATTTTAGAAAGTGTGATTACACATCTGCATATTCAGATATTGTTTTGTCATCATAAAAAATGGGGGAGATTGTTAGGGAAATCTCTTATGATATTTTGAAGATAACAAAATAAATCAAAGGCTACTAACATGTTTGATGGTTGAGTAATAGACTATGCAGATGATAGAACATGTAAAGGATATTATTTAAGTCTATTCTGAAGACTACCAGACTTTTGTGTCAAAGTTTGAAGACTCCCAGACTTTATGTCAAAGTCTGCTCACTCTCAGACTTTACATCCAGAACGAGACACAAGTTCAAAACGTAGCAAATTCAGAACAAAGCTGTTCAGATCGAAACAACTTGACAGAACGTAATACAAGCCCAAACATATAATGGCTAGTGATCTGGTTTGGATTCTATATCAAAATTGTTTTCATTGACTCAATCTAATTGATTGACAATTGGATCTTGAAGACAAGAACTTTCTATACGAAGAAGTTCTACTTATGGAAACCAAGATTCTGTTTGTATGGGCGATCAGAATTTATTTGGAATTCTACTTCTATCACTCAACGGCTACCAAATCTTCAAGATACAAATCTGTCCAATAGGTAAATTGGAATACGATCCTCTAGATACTTGTCCAACGACTAGTTTGGAAGTGGAGGAGTATTTAAGGAGATCAAGGACCGATGAGCAAGTAAGAGATGGAGCGTAGAATTTATAATTCCAAAATCTGAGCGACCTTCAATCATACACTTGTCTCTTGTGAGCTAAAGCGTTTGTGATCGTGAGAGAAATACTAAAAAAGTGACTTAGTGAGATGGTGTGATCTGCCACTAAGTGTTTGCACTCAAAGTTGTATCTTTTGTTGATTCCATAGTGGAATCCAGCCACAAGGCTGTTAGCGTGGGAGAGTGGACATAGGCTTGATTTATTCCGCATTTATATGCCAATGTTTATTTTAAACACCTATTCACCCCCTCTAAGTGTTCATACTAGCACTTTCAGATCCAACAAAGACCATGTACATATGCCTTTATGGTTTTTCATAGCCTCTTTCAGGGCAAAACATGCATCACAAATGCTCATGTGCACATTGAGAAACCAAAGCTTGTAAACACGACATATAAAAGGACCAAATGTGCTACGTTCGTGCCAAAATATACTGCCCCCTCATTGAAAACACATTTATCGACTCGGCTTATCCAAGATGAAATGATGTCATATTCAATTTCCTAAACATTATTGGCTAAAATCCTTTAGCACAGTTTGCATCTTTTCACTGAAGGAACATGTCCTGACATTATTAAAGCTCTATTTGTACCAAACAAGAAGCCAATAGGAATAGTTGGCAGACTAACAACATTGGCAAGTTTTAATTTTTTTTATGGTGTCCACTGTTCAGTAACTAAAAGAAAAGAGGAATAGAAAATATGAAAGGCTTTTGTCTTCCTCATAAAACTCTCTTCTCTCTCTCTCTCATGCATTCTCTCATCCTTTTTGTCTTGTTTCTAAGCTATAACACTTCTAGTTTTTGAGGCCTCGTAAGGTATTGCTCATTGGGTCTCTCACCAATCTCTCTCCCCCACTGTCCCTCTCAACAAAATAATCCTATATTTTATCCCAGCAACATACAATGCAAAGCCTTCAGAACCAAACCTACAACCCTCCCAAAAAAGCAAAGGCAAAAAGGGTTTACCAAAAAAATTTCAATTTCAGACTTACCTCACTCTGGATAGCTGCATCAGAGTCGACGAGATGCAAAAGAGAGGCAATGGTAGCAATTATGGGTCTAACGAGTCGCTAACGATGAGAAGCTTACTTGCCTTCAATCGAAGAGTTTCCATTACCGAAAACAATCTTGATAACACTCTGCACAAAAACCTTTTTTTTTAGGCGAACATAGATATCATCGAGGACAAGCAACGATCTTACATCATCTCGCAACCAAACAACCCCAGAGCAAATGCCCTAAGTACAATGTCTACACGAAATAAAAAAATCCTCAAAACCACAACAAATTACCTTGTATCTCGATGCCATATCCATCTTCTCCTCCTACCATCACTTCTCGAGCTCAATCAATTGATTGGAATCGCAAACCCACCAACAAGAGGTGACAGGGAGACGAGAGGCATCAACGAGTTGCGTTCTTGTGACACGCCAACAAAAGGCGAATCGGCCGGCAACAATGATGGCGACTAGCAAGGGTGTGGCAGATCTAGGGTTGCTGGGTACAGGCTTGCTGCTTGCTGCATATAGAGGGTTCCCGCAATCATAAGCTATGAGATAGAGAGAGAGAGAGAGAGAGAGAGAGGCAATCATAGAAACTCAAAAAGAGAGATTGAGAGACGGATGTCATATTTAGGGTTTTCTTTTTTTTAACAATATCTGAAAACCATGTCCAAAATCGATCTGGTTCCCGGGTGGGTCTATACTTGGAACCAGGAACTAGACCGATTCTAACCAGTTCCCAAAAGCTGGAACCGGTTCTTGGCTGGGTCTACTAGGAACATGTTCCCGAACCGATTTTTCAAGTGGTCCAATCCGGGTTCCATGTAAACCCGGTCTGGTAGCACACCTCTACATACTAATGTCATTTGCTTAGCCGAGTTGAGATTGAAAATTCATTTCTAAAGCCCAAATGGTGATTATTTCCCACCACTAGGCAAGGCACATGATTTACCATTGCAATTAGTGTTTATGTGAAAATGTGGAGATGTTTATGCAAAATACCCTTTTGAGAATCACCCCGTAATAGGGCCAATACAAATGTTTTGGTTGATGTTGTTTGGAGGAAAAAAGATAAGTAATATATCTTTACCAATACTTGAATCATCCTTTTTGTGTCAACTTCAAAGCATAAATCAAGATTCATCCCACAACATTTTCACATAAGCTCTTATGGATTTTCATAGCCTCTTCCATAACGAAACATGCATCACATATGCTCATGTGCACATTAAGAAACCAAAACCTTGTAAACAAGACATACAAAAGGACCAAAGGTGCTACTTTCATGCCAAAATATACTGCCCCCTCATTGAAAACACATTTATCGACTCGGCTTATCCAAGATGAAATGCTATCATATTCAATCTCCTAAACATTATTGGCTAAAATCCTTTTGCACAGTTTGCATCTTTTCACTAAAGGAACATGTACTGGCATTATCAAAGCTATACTTGTACCAAACAAGAAGCCAATAGGAACAGTTGGCAGACTAACGACATTGGCAAGTTTTAATTTTTTTATGGTGTCCACTATTCTGTGACTAAAATAAAAGAGGAATAGAAAATACAAAACGCTTTTGTCTTCCTCATAAAACTCTCTTCTCTCTCTCATGCATTCTCTCACCTTTTTTGTCTCGTTTCTAAGCTATAACACTTTTGGTTTTCGAGACCTCGTAAGGTATTGCTCATTGGGTCTCTCACCAATCTCTCTCTCTCTCTCCCTCTGTCCTTCTCATTAGAATATTCTTATATTTTAGCTTAGCAACATACAATGCAAAGCCTAGATCAACCAATCTTTCGGAACAAAACCTGCCACCCTCCCAAAAAGCAAAGGCAAAGAGGGTTTACCAAAAAAATTTCAATTTCGGACTCACCTCACTCTGGATAGCTGCGCCGGAGTCGGCGAGATGCAAAAGAGAGGCAATGGTAGCAATTTTAGGTCTAGTGAGTCACTAACAATGAGAACCTGCTTGTCTTCAGTCGAAGAAGAGTTGTCATTGCCGAAAACAATCTCGATAGCACCTTGTGCAAAAACCTTTTTTAGAGGTGATCATAGATATCATTGAGGACAAGCAACAATTCTACACCATCTCGCAACCTTAACAGCCACAAAGCAAATGCCCTAAGTACAATGTCTACACGAAATAAAAAAATCCTCAAATCCAAAACAAATTACCTTGTATCTCGATGCCATATCCATCTTCTCCTCCTACCATCACTTCTCGAGTTTAGTCAATCGATTGGAATCGCGAACCCACCAACAAGAAGCGACAAGGAGACAACAGGCAACAATGAGTGCCGTTCCTACGACACGCCAACAAGAGGCTAACCAACTAGTGATGATGGTAACGACTAGTGAGGGTGTGGCAGATCTAGGGTTTCTAGGTACAGGCTTGCTGCTTGCTGCATATAGAGGGTTCCCACAAATCGTAAGCTATGATTGTGTGTGTGTGTGTGTGTGTGTGTGTGTGTGTGTGTGAAAGAGAGGGAGAGAGAGAGAGAGAGGATTGCACGAGCTCGAAAAGATCACATATTGCGATTTTGGGAGAGAGGGGGGGCAATCACAGAAACTCTAAAAGAGAGAGATTGAGAGACAAAGGTCATGTTTAAGGTTTTATTTTTTTAACAGTATCTAAAAATCGAGTCCAAAACCGACCCATTTCCCAGGTGGGTTTATACTCAAAACCAGGAACCGGACCAATTCTAACCGGTTCCCAAAAGTGGGAACTGGTTCCCGGCTAGTTCTACCAGGAGCCAATTCCCGGACCAATTTTTCAGGTGGTCCGATCCAGGTTCCATGTAAACCCGGTCTAGTTGCACAACCCTACATACGAAGAATGTCATTTGCTTAGCCAAGTTAAGCCTTAAAGTTCATATCTAAAGCCCAAATGATGATTATTTCCCACCACTGGGCAAGGCACATGATTTACCATTGTAATTAGTGTTTACGTGAAAATGTGGGGATGTTTCTACAAAATACCCTTTCAAGAATCACCCCACAATGTGGCAAATACAAATGTTTTGGTTGACATTATTTGGAGGAAAAATATAAGAAATATATGTTTACCCATACTCGAATCAATCTTTTTGTGTCAACTTCAAAGCATAAATCAAGATTCATCCCACAACATGAGAAACTCACGTCTCACTCAATAAAATGCAAACATAAACCCAAATTCATTCCATAATATGAGGAACTCATGCACACGGGGTTTATTTTTTAATCAATCAAAATTCATTGGCTCTTTCGAACTTAATCAGACAACGTCCTGTAATCCAAGGGTGACAGTGAGAATTATTCCCTTGTGTGACCATGCAAACAAACACATCCCGTTGGCGTCAAGGCATGTCCCCACAGGTGGCGACACTTCCTATCTTTCATTAGGTGATCACATATTATGTATTGCACAAGCCGATTTATTATCTTTTATCTTAACCCATACAAATAAGGCTCGAGAGCGTGAATCATGCCACGTGTATAATATGCTTAACCTTTCCGAAACCATACATCATGCTGGGCACGGCACTTGGTTTATGTCCCAAACTGACCAATCAAGGCGCCAACCTATACCAAACAAGGCCTTAGATCCATACGCCTCAATATCAAATCCCCAAACGAGGTTCATTCTGACACACCTTTATGCCAATCTAAACCAACAAGATCCATCCATGGCCCGAAGCGTACTTTCAAACATATGAGAAAACCATACGAAATTCTCATACAAGCAAAACATAGAAATCTCACATAACCAAGCAATAGTAGTTTAAACAACAAAAGATACATAATCACACAGACGATCAAGAACACGACTTACTCTACCAACACACCACAATGCCCTTGCCAAGGATTATGAAGTTTACTTACCACTCAAGGCTTAAGCCGTTACAATTGCGCCGATCCAAAATCAAACATGGCTTTAAATCGATACGCCTCAATATCGACCTAAGACCAAGTATGGCTCAGTCCATCGCGGCTTAATGCATGTCCAAGACCAACGAGATCCCTCTTCATTGTTCGGGACGTAGTTTGGCTCATGGGCACAAGCAATATCGTAAAATAAATCAGCAACCAAGGAACAATTGAAAACGTTATCAAACAAGTTCGGGCAAGAACAATCTAAACAAACTTGAACAATGACTCGTTACACACTCGGAATAGCGTACCACAATGCCCTAGCCAAATATTAACAAATCCACTTACAATTTTCTAGACCGGCGGCCTCACGGTGGCTCAAACGACAATGGCAATCGGCAGCAAGAGAGGGGGGTTGGTTGGCCAAGGGGAGAGAGGGAGAGCAAGATGAGGTGGTGTGAAGAAATATGATGTGGATGCCTCTATTTATAGGCTATCCCTTCTTTATCTATCAACTTGCTCTCCAAGTCAAGATGCACTTAAGGAGAGCATTAAATGAAAGATAACTTGGTCTTCGAGCTCTTTAATGAATCAATCTCTTGCGACTTAATTTTGTTGTGAAAGAAATAATAAGTTAACATTGTGGTCATTGCACTTCTTTTTTTCTAGCTTTATGACCGATAAAAATGATAAAACTATCATTAAAGGTTAATTATCATGAGAAATAGAGCTCCACGACTTTTGGATCCAACATACTTCATCTCTTGGATTTAGCATCCAACAAACTTCATCTCTTGTAAATGATCTACCCACCCCTCAAGTGCCCTATTGATGCCGAAAATAAAAACCAGAATAAGAAAGAATGAAAGAATACATCCACTTCAGTTTGGGAAACCACCATGATATCATTGAACCAAAAAAATATTAAGGTTGATCCAATAGAGACCATGCACCTATGTTATAAATTTTCATAGCCTCTTCCATAGCAAAACATGCATCACATATGCTCATGTGCACATTGAGAAACCAAAAGCTTGTAAACACGACATACAAAAGGACCAAAGGTGTTATGTTCTTGCCAAAATATACAACCCTGTCATTGAAAACACATTTATCAACTTAGCTTATCCAAGATGAAATGTTGTCATATTCAATTTCTTAAACATTATTGGCTAAACTCCTTTTGAACAGTTTGCATCTTTTCACTGAAGGAACATGTCCCGGCATTATCGAAGCTCTAGCTCTACCAACCAAGAAGCCAATAGGAATAGTTGGCAGACCAACGACATTGGCAAATTTTAATTTTTTGTATGGTGTCCACTGTTCTACAACTAAAAGAAAGGAGGAATAGAAAATACGAAACGCTTTTGTCTTCCTCATAAAACTCTCTTCTCTCTCCCTCTCATGCATTCTCTCATCCTTTTTCTCTTGTTTCTAAGCTATAACACTTCTGGTTTTTGAGGCCTTGTAAGGTATTACTCATTGGATCTCTCACCAGTCTCTCTCTCCCCCTTTGTCCCTCTCAACAAAATAATCTTATATTTTAGCTCAGCAACATACAACGCAAAGCCCAGATCAACCAATCCTTTGGAACCAAACTTGCGACCCTCCCAAAAAAGCAAAGACAAAAGGGTTTACCAAAAAACTTTCAATTTCGGACTCACTTCGCTCCGGATAGCTACGTGGAGTCAGTGAGATGCAAAAGAGAGGTGATGGTAGCAATTCATGGTCTAGCAAGTCACTAACAACGAGAACTTACTTGTCTTCAGTCGAAGAAGAGTTGCCATTGTCGAAAACAATCTTGATAACGCCTTACGCAAAAACCCTTTGTTGAGGAGAACATAGATATCATCGAGGACAAGCAACAATTCTACACCATCTCGTGAACCCAACAGCCCTAGAGCAAATTCCCTAAGTACAATGTCTACACGAAATAAAAAAATCCTTAAAACCACAACAAATTACCTTGTATCTCGATGCCATATCCATCTTCTCCTCTTACCATCACTTCCCAAGCTCAGTCAATCGATTGAAATCGCAAACCCACCAACAAGAGACGACAAGGAGAGTAGAGGCAACAACAAGTTGTGTTCCTGCGACGCACCGACAAGAGACGAACCGGCTGGCGACGATGGTGGCGACTAGCGAGGGTGTGGCAAATCTAGGGTTGCTAGGTACAAGCTTGCTGCTTGCTGCATATAGAAGGTTCCTGCAAATCATAAGCTATGAGAGAGAGAGAGAGAGAGAGAGAGAGAGAGAGAGAGAGTGTGTGTGTGTGTGTGTGTGAGAGAGAGAGAGAGAAGGGCAAGATTGCACGAGCTCAAAGAGATCACAAACTACGATTTTGAGATAGAGAGAGGGACAATCACAGAAACTCAAAACGAGAGAGACTACGAGGCAAAGGTCATGTGTAAGGTTTTATTTTTTTATCAATATCTGAAAACCGAGTCCAAAATCGATCCGGTTCTCGAGTGGGTCTATACTCGGAACTAAGAACCGGACCGATTCTAATCGATTCCCAAAAGCTGGAATTGGTTTCCGACTAGTTCTACCAGGAGCCAATCCCGGACCAATTTTTCTAGTGGTTCGATCTAGGTTCCATCTAAACCCAGTTTGGTTGCACATCCCTACATACTAATGTCATTTGCTTAGCCAAGTTGAGCCCTAAAATTCATTTCTAAAGCCCAAATGGTGATTATTTCCCACCACTGAGCAAGGCACATGATTTACCATTGTAATTAGTGTTTACGTGAAAATGTGGGGATATTTCTGCAAAATACCCTTTCAAGAATCACCCCATAATGTGGCAAATACGAATGTTTTGGTTGACATTGTTTGGAGGAAAAAACATAAGAAATATATGTTTACCCATACTTGAATCAATCTTTTTGTGTCAACTTCAAAGCATAAATCAAGATTCATCCTACAACATGAGGAACTCACGTCTCACTCAATAATATGCAAGCATAAACCAAGATCCATTCCATAATATGAGGAACTCATGTACACGGGGTTTATTTTATAATCAATCAAAAGTCATCAACTCTTCCAAACTTAATCGGGCAACGTGCCATAATCCAAGGATGACAGTGAGAATTATTCCCTTGTGTGACCATGCAAATAAACACATCCCATTGGCGTGGGGGCATCGTCCCCACAGGTGGCGATGCTTCCTATCTTTCATTAGGTGATCACATATTATGGTTTGGATTCATTATCTTTTATCTTAGCCAATACAAATAAGGCTCGAGAGCGTGAATCATGCCACATGTATAATATGCTTAACCTTTCTGAAACCATACATCATGCCGGGCACGGCACAAAGTTTGTGTTCCAAATTGACCGGTCAAGGCGCCAACCTACACCAAGCAAGGCCTTGGATCAGTACTCCTCAATATCGAATCGCCAAACAAGGTTCATTTTGACACGCCTCAATGCCAATCCGAACCAATGAGATCCATCCATGGCCCGGAGTGTACTTTCAAACATATGAGCAAACCATGTGAAATTCTCATACGAGCAAAACATAGAAATCTCACATGACCAAGTAATAGTAGTTTAAACAACAAAGATACATAATCACACAGGCGATCAAGAACACAACTCGCTCTACCAATGCACCACAATGCTCTTGCCAAGGGTTATGAAGTTCATTTACCACTCAAGGCTCATGACTTAAGCCGTTACGATTAAACGCCGATCCAAAATCGAACATAGCTTTAAATCGATACGCCTCATATCGACCTAAGACCAAGTAAGGCCTAGTCTGTCGCGTCTCAATGCATGTCGAAGACCAACGAGACCCTTTTTCATTGTTCAGGACCTAGTTTGGCTCATGGGCACAAGCAACATCATAAAATAAATCGGCAACTTAAGAACAATTGAAAACGTTATCAAACAAGTTCAGGCAAAAACAATCTAAACAAACTCAAACAATGACACATTACACACTTGGAATAGCGTACCATAATGTCCTAGCCAAATATTAATAAGTCCACTTATATATTTCTAGAACACGAGTTCCCCTCTATAACTCAATTCATATCATTGATGCAAATTTTACTTCTGAACAACAAAACGAAAACTCTTCACAGGAGCATGATATTCATGGGCCTCATCATTTAAAGATCCACGCACGCCTTTATTCCACTGACGATCAACTCCAGTCACCATGGGATCCACATAAGCACCCGCCGCCCGCCACACACGCACGACAAGAATACGCAGTCAACATATCGAATATGAAGACAGAATAACACAACAATGATGGAAACATTACCACAGGAGCAACAACTTGATTGGTCGGTCTTGTTCATGGTAATTTGAGAGTCATGAAATACAGTTTCCACATCAATTGTTCATCCAACAAACAACATAAATTGATTCATGCACGAATGGAAGTAATATCATTGGGACGAGTTGGGCTATAGTTGGTTTGACAAGATGTGCCTCTCGATTTAGTCATTGAAAACGAATTGGACCATGTTTTTTTAATCATTTATTTTGATATATCTAATTAAATTTAGGCATCAATAATTGTTTCGGTGGATTAGGTGTTCATTGATGTCGGCACCTTCAGTGGCTGCATCTCCATTTATGCCTTCTCCAAGCTCTAGTTCAACCTCGAATGGTGTGTCATGCTCGAACAAGGGAGCAATTTCCTTGTTCTCATTCGTTATCAAGGTTCTTCTCATGACATAATCCCTAGGTGGCTTATCATTAGACTTGTCGAATGGGTGGGTCAAATTGAAACAACTTTTCTTCTAAATAAATGGAAGTGTCAAACCGTTGAGTCAATAATAAGCTAACATATATGAACTCCTAGTTAATATATTACGTCATGAAATCTCTAACCTTGAGAATACCTCAGCTAAGAACACCATCAGACTCATCTCATTCAAAATTAGAAGCAATTTACCAGAATCGACCCGTGGAGAATGTCAATCCTGACTATTATTTGAGTTAAATGACCTTGACATTAAAAATACCCGAACATCTTTGTGAATGAGGGAGATTGATGTGATAAAGGTTGTTCTTGCAAGAGCTTCATGCAGAGTCCATCTTGTGCCAGTTTTCTACTTTCGTAGATGGAGTTTCCTGATGTTTTCATACATTTGACCTAGTAAATGCATCTTTCTATTGCATAAGATTGTGCATGATTAAAGTTGATAATAAGAAATAGTTGTGTTGATAGATTACACACACGTTATCCACATAGTTAAGCCAATACACCTATGTCGCAGGTTGAAAGTGTCATATGTAAATTAAAAATGAACTAAACACAGCCACGCCTGAGACAAAGTTAGGTAAAGGACATTTCTTCCTCTGGAACCAATTTAAACTTAGCATTAAAGGCAGAATCGCATTCACAACATTCTTGAACTAGAAATCAACTCCTGATTTTGTGGTGTACCTTCAGTAGGTTGGGATCAATAATTTCCTACCCTCTAGAGACCATTTCACAGTAATAAAAGAAACTGAAACGGATACACATTTAGTCTGGACATTTTACCTCCAATTTGTTTTGAATATTCACGTGAAGTTGACCCCTCAGGTTCCTCTAGATTTTCCAGGTTCTCCGCCTTGCGCCTCTTTATCCTGGCAATGAACTAGTTAGTTAAAAAGCCTGCCGATAAAATATAGGTATAATGAAAAGAAGGAAAAGATCCAATATCATTGAACTCTGACCCGGTTGTGCATTCAAATTAAAGAGAGCTGATTTCGTGTAGACATGAAATTTCAAAGTTACAGATGGAAGACTGGAAAACTATAGACACCAGAATTGGACAATGCAACATGACAATTCTAAAATTGGTGAAAAATGTTCACTGCCAACATCGACATTATCATCAAACAATACCTTTCGCTTTCATGATCGCTCTCACTGTCAGTCTCATCATCAGCCAACGAACCAGAATAACCAGAAGCTAAACTGAGGATCGAGGTAGGATGCAAAGTCGTCACTGCTAGATGAATGCATTGGTGAATCTGTCATGAGACTCATCTAAAGCAGGATAAATTCGATATACAAACCTTGTCAAATTTTGAATACTGAGCGCCCATTTTAGAGAAGATGAATATGAAAGCAATAAAGTATGGTGGAAATAATTATTATCAAATCAAAAACGAAATTTCCGTCAATATAAAGAAAGGACCATCTTGTTCCAAGCTTAAAACTCCATTTTCAATTGGCTAAAGAGAGGATGAGTACAGCCACTAACTCTCTAATTTACCAGTAAGACGCAATTAAAAAAGCTGCTCTAAAACATTTATATTTAGGTGGCCACTGTGCAAGTATATTGAGAACTTGTCAGTTCCTCATGAATATAATGAGAAGCTCTTCCCAGAACCTGCCTGTCTGTAAGTATGAGAAACTGATCAATTCTTCCTGCAGCACCCTAATTATGTTCATTCAGAAGGCACACAATTTGCACCATCAGTTTGTTTTCAAGACATCTTATCAACAATACCTGACCCGACCCTACCCTATTTTTTTCGGGCCAGCTATCCTTCATGTTCGGGTAGTAGTTTAACATATGGGTATTGTAATGATTTCAGCTCGGCTCGGTTTTATCCCTGAACTGAACCAAAACACACTTGACGTTAGGGCTTGAAAAAAATCAGAACACATTGATAAGGTGTTCTCTTCTCTGGAAGGTTTACGACTTCAAACCCTAATACACTCTCTTCTCTAGAAGGTGAAAATCGCGACTCCATCCTCCTCGTCAACTCCATCCTCCTTGTCAAATCCATCTCCATCGACTCCGCTGACTTGGCTGTTAGTGGGTGTCAGTACACAATCGAGCTCTGCACTTTTACCAAATCCGTCAAGACTGTCTGAGATTGAATTGAAGTCATCTCACTGGGGCGGAGGGTGAAGCTTCAGGTCAAAGTAAGAGGTTTGATTTCTCTTCCTGTTTTTCTTTTCTTCTATCCAGTAGTCTCTCCAGATGCTAAAGTGTTTGAGTTCTTTCAGATTACTTATGCTTGATTCTTTACCCCCGAGTTACCTCTAGTTTTTTACCGGTCTTCCAGCTTTTTGTTAGCATAAGTGAATGCGTGCTTAGCTAGTAAATGACGCCGATCATTGAGCTAGCTGTGCATTAACTCCATTGGCAGTTCTAGCCTCCCTTCTAGGCATCTAACGTCTGTTTTTTGGTTTCTCACTGTTCTCTACCAATGATTATACTCCATAACTTTCCGGGAATGCTTCTCAGACAAAAAGTATACTTTTGACGAAGTGTCTTAGCGAAGTTTTTCTTTCAGGAAATTGTCTCCAAGCCAAAATGCTGTTTAAAAGGACTTGACTGAGGAAATGTACTTTTAATCTCTTTGTAGCTTCGTGTTTGCGCCATGAACTTCCTTTGCACAAGGAAACAAGTTTGTTTACATTTTACTGAATTTTTTCTTTTGGGTCGAAATATAAGTTTCAGTGAGCCGTGTCCTAATCCGGATGAGCCCTGCTTGGAATTAGCATTCAGCAATTTCGTGATTTCCATTTTAGCTAATGTAGATGCAATCCAGTGGCGATTCTTTTCCATCAGAGGGATTTAAAGAAACAAATTTGTGTCAGAATAGCATATAAGTCCAGCACCTCGGAACCCATTTTATTATGCTAGAAGTTTCTGTTTTGCCATTGCCGAACGGTATAGTCCCGCATGGAAAAGTATAAATCACTTAAGAGTTGTAAAATAAACTTGAACTGTGGATGGAGATGTTCATTTCTTTGGAAATAGTTCAGGGGGTGATCGTTACATTCTTCTTTCGGTGTCAACCAGTGCTCTTGAAGCCTCTCGCGCCTGGTTCGACAAGAGAAAATTCCGTATTCGAGCATTATCGACGCTGACCAGCGAAGACTCTATAACTCTTGGCCCTCGGTGCACCGGCGATGAAGATCGGCGCCGGCAAGCCGAGTCACTTCCCACGTTCCCGGCCGAAAAACACAGCAGAGCCGAGCTCCGATGAACGGCGTTAGAAATGAATAATAGCGGCAGTCCATTTTGATTTCCTTCTTGAGTGGGCTTTCGTTCTTTGCTAGACTCACTTGGGCTTTTCTTTCCTCGAATCAACATGGGCTAATTTCCTTCTAGCTTAATGGGCCAAAATATCGAGATTGGGCATGGGCCCCCCGAATGACTCGGGCTGAAAACAAATCGGGCCAGGTTCTTTTTTTTTTTTAATCATTTATTTTGATGTGTTGACTAAAATTCGAATAAAAACTCAGTAATATATTCACTGTAAAGTGATGACCCCATTCCTTCTTTTCTGGGAAAATTCCAATGAGAGCATGAAGTCTTCCTTCTTTTCTGGGAAAATTCCGATGAGAGCATGAAGTGGATCAATTTTCTAAAAAAGTGGTCCAAATGGACTAAAGTGAAATTTTATCTAAGTTTTAGTAATAATAATGAAATAAAAAAAGACATGAATTTACGAAGATTGCTTAAATACATTATGAAACTACACATTTTGGCACACTTTTGAATGTTGCACCCCCATTGGCTAGATCTCCATCTATGCCTTCTCCAAACTCCACTTTAACCTTAGGTGGCTTGTCATACTCAGCTTAGGAGGAGAGGAATCTCCATGTACCTGCTCGCCATCATGGTCCTCATCATCATGCCAAATCCCCACTATGTTGCTCACCACCGTGGTCCTTGTCATGCCGAATCCCCACGATGGCTCATCATGCAGGGCCTGCTTGTCGACTCCAGTTGGATGTTGCCATCAACCATAGGATCACTGCATGTGACCTACAAAGAAAAATCAATTGGCACTCAATTAATGGGCATATAGCCATGAGAGAAATTCGTATAAAATCGAAAATCTAGTTATAAAAGAGGAAGAGATTAGCAAACTTACATCGATAAATTCTTCGGTAGCTTCTTGAACCTCATCATTGGTGTTACTTTCATTCACAAGTAGTTGGTTCGGTGCTTCTAGATGCTCAAGATTTTCCTCCCTTTCCCTCATAACCGAAAACTTCATGATGTTTGATGAGCCACTCGATTGGTTCATTCCAAATTCCGAGGCTTATTTCTTTTCCAAGTTGAAGCAGATGGGATCGATTGTTTTGTATCAACCGGTGCTCGCCCCTTTTATAAGGAATGAGTAGCGGCTAATAAATAAGGAGAGTCTCTCAACCCAGAGGGCCAACAAATAATGAAAGTCCCTCCGAAGAACAACGAATAAGGAGGTCGATATTCCCTGTCGCCACACATACACAACCAAAATACCTAGTCAACATATAAAATATGAAAATAGAAAAGCACAACAATGTTAAAAGATGGCAGAATCAATCACACGAGCAACGACTCGATTGGTCAGTCTTGGTTATGGTCATTTGAGAGTTACAAAATACAGTTTTCGCATCAATTGTCAAATTGACAAACAATGTGAATTAATTCATGAATCACCGGAAGTAACATGATTTTGACATTGCTATTGAACTCCTTTCCTTCCAAGAACATGAATTCTGATTTCACTCAGACATTTCCTCGGATAGGTGGCATGCACTTCGATTAATGAACTTCTACTACTTACAAGGCAAAGAATCACTATCAAGTCATCACTACAGCATCAATACACATTTGAAACATAAATGAAGCTTTTCTACCGAGATGTATTTCACATGAGTCTCAACCACATTTCTCAGACTCGATTAGCCATATCAGATTAATAACACTCAGTACCTGGTAGATGCAATGACCAGCTATGTATCTTCAGCTCGCCACAAAGGACACCACCTGTAAGGAGAAAGTTTCAGATGATTAGACTACACGACAGCTGTACTGAAAAAAAAAAAAAAAGAAAGAAGGAAAATTCAACAGCTACAAATGGATCGTGCGACCGAGCGACAACTTATAATGGTGCCACGACTTCAGTGCAGCAAACAGTCTCAAGCAAAACAGGACACTTAACGCATGGCTTAGAGAGAACAGACAGATTCATAACTTCAAGCATTAAATGTAAAAAATAGCCGGGTAATCCCAAAGATGCACATGTAGAACTCTCTTATCAGTGCAAACCGAGACAAATATCAGGGTTGCAAAAACACGGTTTCGAAGGGGCAGGAGAAGGTCTACAAGGATGTGGAAGAAGACTTCAGAAAAAGACATGCAGAAGCAATGACACCCTTGTAAACTCAACAACTCATTCAAAAACCTACAATGCCAAAATACATGAATTGAGCTAGCTACCCATTTTACGCAGATCATCTTTCTATTTTCTGAAGTTTAATCTATACGGCGAGGGCAAGCATCACTCGACAGTTAGGTTCACGTAGAATCCAAATACACTGGAGGAAAATTTGACCAACATCCTCATCCATCCCATCCATTTCGACTATACTAATACCGATCGAGTCGAGCCTCGAGACATGTTGGAATCGTAAAGCACATGCAGAAGCAGGATCGAGGAGAGCCCAATTACTTCCAAGGCTTTTCGGCTGCGAAACAGAGCACAACAGAGCGTGGCAACCGCGTCTCATAAACTGAAAGACGGCGAAGGAATCTCGAACAGGAACGTGCGAATCGCTTCACTTTCTGGCCGAGACACGCAGCAGAGCCGAGCTCCAGTGCATGGCGTTATAAATTAATAATATCAGAAACGGAAAATCCCCCACGAATCGCTCCCCGGAGAGAATTTCTCCGCCGTCGGTTCCGCCGAGCGCCGACGCGCGTGCCTTCCCCCACAGTGGTCAGAAACTGATTCCGTTGCGCACGTCCCCAGCTCAGCAACTTCTCGAAGGAATCGGCGCGAGCCGTGCGCCATTGACGGAGCTCTCTGCTTCGTGCGCGGTCAGCTTCGCACGCGAGCTGAAGGGGGACGAAAGGGGAGTGGGAACATGGGCCTTTCTCTTTTGGGGGCCCATTTCGAACCCTTCTTGGGTTCATGTTTTTATTTGTGCTCCAAGTGGGCTTTTTGTTCTGGCTGGGCTAGGTTGGGCTACATTTCCAGCAAGCTCGATGGGCTGAAATATTGAGATTGGGCATGGGCCCCTCGGAATGACTCGGGCCGAAATGTTTATATCATTTATTTATTTTGATGTGTCGACAGTCGTTTTCGATGATTCGCATGTTCCTTGACGTGGGCGCCTCTGGTGGCCACATCTCCATCTATGCCTTCTCCATGCTCCACTTCAATCTCGGGTGGTGTGTCGATGATGAATTTTGTATTTAACACAATTATTGTTTTCTTCATGACACCGGACCTTGTTTGTCAATCATGAGGAGTCTCGGTTCGTCGTAAGCTTGTGTCTCAAATGCAATGGGATAGGCTAATTTACATTGGACATGCCGCAAATGTGATCTTTTAGTATAGGATTAGTGGTAAAAGAGCTCTTATAGGAAAAGGATTATTCCGTAGTGTTTAGGTGATGGTTGAGATTTTATGATAATCATTCTCATTGGAGGGATTGAATTATCCTTCAAATCATGAATCAGTTCGAAAGGCGGGTCATTGTCGCTTTTTGATCAACCAATGATGGACCAATAACCTATCAAAAAGTCAGTCTGATCTTAGTCCATTCACTACGCATTGCTTTGCCCTTTTATTTTTATGCTCTTTATTTCTTGTGTTGACACTCATAAATTTTTGGTTTTTTTAATTTTACCATCCATTACATTATAAAATTAGGAATTGAATTTTACCTCTAAACAAAATTATCAATATTATTATAATTCAACATTCGTGTCACATTCAAGCGCTAGGAACAATTTTCAATTAGTAATAACATATTCACATTAAGTAAATTTCACAAGTTATATGGAAATTGGCCCAATATGCTAAGATCCTATTTGGTAACCATCCAAACAGTGCCTAATTCTGATTTTTTGTTCCCGAGAACAATTTGGGAACAAAATCGCGTTTGGTAAAATTTTTGTTTCCAAAAACAAATTTCTATTTTTTTATTCCCTAATTAGATTTGAAACAGAATCAAGAATAAAAGAAAAATATTGATTTTGTTCCGGAAACAAATTTAAGAATCAAAACCAACTCTTCTTCTTTCATTTTCTCCTCTTCTTCTTCATCGACCGCCATCCCATAGTTGTCGTCCGCCGCCGTTCGCTGCCGGTCGCCGGCAACCAATCCGACAAGCTCGCCGGAGGCAAGCCTAGCTACCGGCGAGGCCCGCCTGGCCACCGACAAGGCTAGGCAAGCCTCACGACGCCTAGCCCCGCCGGTGGCCAGGCAAGCCTCGCCCAGCCCCAATGAGGGTCGGTCTCGCTGAGGGTCAGTGACGCTCTGGTGAGGTCGCCGATCCGGTGACCGGCTACAAGAAGAATAGGAGAAAAAGGAAAAAAAGAAAAGAAAAGAAAAAAGTAAAAAGTAAAAAAAAAATTATTTAAAAATTAAAAGAAATTTATTTGGAATATAATCAATGAGTATGGTACCAAACGCAATTTTATTATAGAATAAGAAATTTTGAACGATTACCAAACGACTTAAAATGTTTAGAAATTGTTTACGGGAAACAGAATAAAAAAGAATCATTTCTAATCAGAATATGTTAAAGAATAGAATCGTTACCAAATGCGCTCTAAATGGACTATGACTAAAGAAAAAGAAGCAATGGTATAAACTTGGTGAAACATTCGAGATCAAGCATACCTAATCTCGATCAAGCCCATTGTTTCCTCACTTTGGTAGAATGCCCCGAGTTCTAAACTTTTTTAGGGTCAAACCCAATGTTTATATATATATATATATATATATATATATATATATATATATATATATATATATAACTTGAGTTCTAAATCGGAAAGTGAATTTTTAAAAAAGTTGGAAAGCAATATTCCTCAGAGATCTTGAGAATCGATAGGGTACAAAAGATAAAAGAAAGCCAATGAGAAAACGGATAGAAAGAGTCTCTATCCGGCTCATATCCTCTTTATAAACACTTACACAAGCAATACGCATCAGTCTCATATGCTTGGGATTTGAGTATGTCTTAAAACCATTTCATTTGAACTCTAAGGCGTAAAATATCGAGGATATTCCCTCCTGGGTGGGGAAGAAAAAATTGTACTCAAGAATTAAGGAGCCGTTCAGGTGGGAGAGTAGACTCCATCGCACCTAATAAAAGGTGTTTGAAAAACTAGTAGACTAGTATAGTAGTCATCCACCCCCCCGATGAAGGTGGAGGGGTGGTGGACAAAACATCCACTGCAAAGTCGACATGCACTTTGCACTATTCTCTCAACCAACTGGTCGGCCTTGTATCCTTGGTTGAGAGACACTATCTTGACATCTCTCTCTCTCGTCCTCATTGCATTGCCTTCCGTCCCAAGCCAATCATCCTCATCCCGTCAGTGGAGGGAGGCCTATTGGGTCGAGATCGCGATTGAGCTTCGCCGCTACGACTCCTTCGTCACGGCGTCATTCTTCCTCTGGGGTTTCTTCGTCATGTGACCAAGCTGTCGTCCGATTACTGCCAAGTCTTCCAGTGATCAGACCAGACGGAGCTCCCCATCACCGGTGCTCCATCTTGTACCGGCGCCTCCTTTCCCTGTTCCTCGGTCCCCACCGTGGGCGGTTCTTGGCGTGAGAGCATCGGCAATATCCCCATTGTTGAAGGATACCCATTAGCGAACCTCATTCCGGCCCACCGACTCTTTTGACGTCCTAGTCCGTCGGGCACCGCCTTTGTTGTCCTTCCATCCAAGACATAACTTTTAATTCGGATAGGTTAAACTTTACCCTTGATTATTTTCTTGAATGTTCAAGATTAAAACTTCGTTATGTTATGCAAGATGGATTCATTAGGGTCACCCACATAAAGAACTAATCTTTAAGTCAAAAATACAATCTTTACCTCAATTCGAGAAATTCATAATATCGATTGATTTCCATTCCAAATTAGAGATTAATTATTTAATTCATTCTTTAATTCTTCATGATTTTACTTAATTTCTTTAATTTTCATCCACTTCGCTCGGAACATCGTGTCACTGTCAAGGGTTCCTTCCTATGTTTTAGTCAATTAAAGAATTGACTTGATAACAGAATGAATTTGAAAATATCATCTAATGTGGTCAAGACTATCACGGTCTTTCCTCGTTCTATCTCTCGACCCCACTCGTTTGATTGGAAGGAGTCAGGATGAAAATGAAAATTCAAAATAGAAAATCGATTACCATATATTTTCGTGTTAACTATACCATATCCAAGTATATTACTGAAATTTAATATGTTCCATATTCCCTAAGAAATGCGCAGTAATTTCTGGAACCCGAGACCATACTTTTTGGGGTCAAACCGGTATCGTCCGTCCGTTGGTTTCAATTTCCGCCCTCAATTGAAGCCCTAATTCTCTCATCCGCGACGAGTTAACCCCCTTTTGCTCGCAGAACCGACGCCGGCCCTCGCCGGGGCGCCGCCCGCCGCCGCAGCCGTCCGCCGTCCGCCTCCCGCCGCCGCCGCCGCCTCAGCGCCGACTCCTCTCCGTCGCACCACCGACTCCTGAAGGTGCCCCCCTCTCTCTCTCCCTGAACTCCGTTTAAGCGTGAACAGTGCCGAGCGGACAGTGGGGGCATGGTCGTTGCCTCGTCGGTCCGACTTGGAGATTCTTGTCGAATTTTTGGGTGGGGAGCTGCGATCGATAGGGATTGAATATCCGAAGGAGTTATCGCTAGATTTTCCTCTCATGAAGCTAGAGGTATAGGAAGATCTTGTCTTGTAGGATTTGATAGAGGGGCGTGGGGCGGTGTGGGGATGGGGGCGGGGTGGCGTGGGGCAGATTGCACTGCACTGCCCGGGTCGCAGGGGTGGCGGTGGCGGGGCAAACCTTCTCCCCAACACATTTATTGGCATTTATCTTCATGTGGGTGGACAGTGCTGACTGGGTTCGCCATTTTGACTGATTGGTGCATATGGATCAAGGCTTTGACCTAGTGGCAGTGCATCCTAATTGAGGTCTGAAGGGTCTTCTATCCCATTCTTAGCTTCCCCTTCCCGACCTAAGCTTGCAAAAAAGGTGTCTAACGGTCCTGACCTGGTGACTTCTGTTTTTGATTCGATGACTGTTATTTCCACCTTACTTTGTTGCTTCCATCTTCTCCAAAGTGGGCATTCAGTATTCGAAATTTGATATGGTTTGTATATCAAACGTATCCTGCTGCAGATGAGTCTTGTGACGGATTCACCAGTGCATTCATCTAGCAGTGATGACTTCGCATCCTACCTCGATGCTCAGTTAGCTTCTGGTTCTACTGGTACATCTGGTTCATCGGCTGATGACGAAACTGACAGCGAGTGATCATGAAAGCGAAAGGTATTGTCCGATGATAGTTTTGATGTCTGCAGTGAACAGTTTATACCAATTTTAGAATGGTTATGTGGCATTGTCCAATTCTGGTGTCTATAGCTTTCTGGTCTTCTATCTGTAACTTTTGGATTTTATGTCTACACGAAATCAGCTCTCTTAATTTGAAGGCGCAACCGTGTCAGAGTTCAATGATATTGGATCTTTTTCATCTTTTCGTTATACCTATATTTTATCGACAGGGCAGGTGCTTTGGTTTCCATCGAGTTTTAACTAACAAGTTTGTTGCCAGGATAAAGAGGCGCAAGGCAGAGAAACTGGAAATTTTAGAGGAACCTGAGGGGTCAACTTCACGTGAATATTCAGAACAAATTGTAGATGCAGAACAAATTGTAGGTAAGAAGTCCTCCAGACTAAATGTGTATCCATTTCAGTTTCTTTTATTCCTGTGACAATGGTCTCTAGAGGGTAGGAAATTCTTGATCTCAGCCTACTTAAGATACATCACACAATCATTAGTTGATTTTTAGTTCAAGAATTTTGTGAATGAGCTTCTGCCTTGAATGCTAA
This sequence comes from Eucalyptus curtisii, assembly GCA_017140595.1. Taxonomy (NCBI): domain Eukaryota; kingdom Viridiplantae; phylum Streptophyta; class Magnoliopsida; order Myrtales; family Myrtaceae; genus Eucalyptus; species Eucalyptus curtisii. The sequence continues at coordinate 22,929,232 of CM029496.1, forward strand.
GCTTTGGTTGGTTCTGGAGGAAGAAATGTCCTTTACCTAGCTTTGTCTCAGGTGTAGACTGTGCTTAGTTCATATTTAATTTACATACAGGTGTCACTACTTTTGGCCCATGACATAGGTGTACTAGCTTAACAATGTGGATAATGTGTGTGGACGGTATCAAGCACAGCTCTTTCTTATTGTTAAGTTTAATCATGCACAATCTTATGTAATGGAAAGATGCATTTACCTGGTTAGATATATGAAAACATTAGGAAACTCTATATAGGAAAGTAGAAAGCCCACCAAAGATGGACTCTGCATGCAGCTCTTGCAAGAACAACCTTTATCACATCAATTTCCCTCATTCATATAGATGTTTGGGTATTTTTTATGCCAAGGTCTAAAAAACTTGTTATGATTGACATTCTAAACGGGTTGATACCTGTAAATTGCTACTAATTTAGAATGAGATGGGTCTGATGCTGTTCTTAGCTTAGGTATCTTAAGAAGGACGTAAAGAGTTAGAGATTGCGTGATGTAATGTATTAACTAGGACCTCTTGTATGCTAGCTTACTATTGACTCAACGGTTTGACACTTTCATTTACTTATAAGAAAAGTGGCTTGGCAATTTCATGTATGGGCCTGAAAGGTTAAGTTTAATAGGTCCCCTGAATTCGACATATAATGATTGTGGAGATATGCTCACATGCTCTTGTGCGCATGAGCCCATACACAATTAAGGTGACCACATACATATAGATGAATAGAACATCGTTTGCTGAACTTGCAGTCTAATGACCTGTCAACATTATATTTAACTTTAGAATACATTAAGTGTAACCACAGGGAAGAACAGTGGAAGATTCTTCATCGTGGTGTAACTAGGAAGCTTGTTTTACCCTTGTAAGTCCAATTTTTTGCTTTAGGAATGACCATATGCTAAGTTCTGCAATCCTTCTTATTCATATGTAAAGGTTCTTAACTGTAGTCAGACAACCCAATTGGTGATTAAATAAGGTAGAGGATGAATGTCATGAGCTTGAGTGTTTAGTTTGGCTTAACCTTTAGCATGGTAGCTTATTCTTTTATTTTGACACGTGATGGAATCCTTGACATGCTTAGTGGCACAATTGTGAAGTGGCAGCGGGGGAAGTATTGATTTTAGTTATCCAGTTTTTAACTGCTGACTCAAAACCCACAAGTCTGTGTTCAGTTCTAGTTTAAAATGACAGAATGAGCTTAATTATGAGTTAGCAGTTGGTTTTTAGTCACTGATCCTCTTTCGCTGCTTTACTTTTATTTTCCTCTAGGATGACCAGATAATATCGGGCATTTGCTAATGTGCAGAAACAACCATAAAGCAGGATTCCTGTTCACATCCTGGTTCTTTCGGGGGAATGTGCATGCGTTGTGGCAAATCCCTTGAAGAGAAATCAGGTGTAACATTTGGCTATATACATAAGGTAAGACATCATATCCCAAAGTCGAAAGGTTCTTCCTTTTCGACATGTCTTATATAGTTTATAAGTTTTGAGAGAGGTCGGAACGGGGTGAAGAAGGGAGGGTTCCTGAACTGTTTGGTAACTAGTGATTTTGAGCAGTGTTTTGCTTGTAATAGTTCTTTCTTTCCTTTTAGGAAATGAATGAACAATGATCAGTTGTGGCTTAATTTCAATCGGTTCTCGTTCTAAATGGAAAAGTAGCTCTTTAATCCCTTACACGTGTCTCGTTTGCTTTGTAAATTTAGTTAAAACATGAAATTTATGTTTTACTGATTGCCATGTCCTATTCTGGATGGGCCGTCTTAGAACTAGCATTCAGCAATATCTTTATTTTCCATATTAGCTAATGTGGATGCCGTCTAGTGGTGATTCTTTTCCATTAGAGGATCAAAGGAGCAGACTTGTGTCAGGCTAGCATAAGTCCAGCACCTCAGAAGCTATTTTATATGCTAGAAGTTTCTGTTTTGCCATTGTTGGACAGTATGGTCCAAGATGGAAAAGTATGTATCAATTAGAGTTGTAAAATAATCTTGAATCATGGATCAAGATGTTCATTTCTCTGAAATGGCTCAGGGGATGACCATTACATTCTCTTTTCTGCAGAAGGAAATGTTTGATTTTTGGTTTGTCATTTATGTTTAGCTTTTACCATTTTTATTTTGGATGGATATGATGTATTAGTACTTGTATATGCAGGGTTTATGGCTTGCTAATGATGAGATTGCTCGATTGCGGAAGACAGATATGAAAAATTTGCTACGTTACAAAAAGCTTTACTTGATCCTTGACTTAGATCATACACTCCTTAATTCAACTTCTCTTGCCCATATTAGTTCAGAGGAGGAACACCTGAGAGGCAAAGTAGATTCTCGGGAAGGTATACCCTTTCCTGCCAGTTTGGATTCTGTTTGGACTCTGAATTTTTGTTTTATGTGGTGCCACAAGCTGTATTACAAGTTTCCTTGTGTCTTATTTTCTTGTTTATATTCTTGGCACATTTCTAAGTCCTGGTTCTTGTCTTGATTGTTGGATTTAATCTTAAATTTAATGGGCAGACGTCTCTAAAGGCAGCCTCTTCATCTTGGAGCATATGCATACAATGACCAAGTTGAGACCCTTTGTGCGGACCTTCTTAAAGGAAGCTAGTGAAATGTTCGAGATGTATATATACACAATGGGCGATCGATCCTACGCCCTGGAAATGGCTAAGCTACTTGACCCCAAAAGAGAGTACTTCCATGAAAGAGTGATCTCCCGAGATGATGGTACCCAAAGACACCAAAAAGGACTTGATGTGGTGCTGGGCCAAGAAAGTTATGTACTGATATTAGATGATACAGAGCAGGTAAATGGATTTCAAAATAACTCCCAAACAGATTCTTACATGGTTTGCTCTCAAAGTTTTATTTTATTTTATTTTATTTTTTATTTTAATGAAGGCGATCATGATTTGTCTTTTAAATTCCCCAAGGTAAATTTTGGATGTGGTTTTCACACTATTAGTGTTTGGTTTTGTTTTGCTTGTCTATTATCCTCTTCTTTCTGTCAGGAGTTTAATATTAGTCTGTCTTTTCATTTTTGGGATCGGGTTGCGTGAGAATTATTGTTCAGTTTTGTTGTGCTTCCCTTTCTTGTTTTTTTGTTGTTTTGGGGGGATTGGGTTTGAATCATTCTGCATACATTTGGTTGGCTGTATGAAGAATGATTCCACTGATCTACTACTTTTCTGTAAATTTAGCAATGCTTATGCTTTCAGGTGTTTTTGTTCTATCAAGAAATCAAAGAATATACCTACAACATGTCACAATCCCATGTTTCATGCTGTATTGGCTGTCTCTGATTTGATTGATAATTTTAAATCCTGAATTAAACGTGGGGTTCTCAGTTAGTTTTTGGCTTCAGTAAATGACATTGTCATTGGCTTTTTATTCCCCAAACACCATGTGGATTTTGAAGTAAAAAGCCAAATTTCGGAAGCAGGAAATTTAGCTAGGTAGAGGAGTATTTATTCCTTCTGACAGAAATTCTCTATAGTTATCTTGAGTTACCCTTTTAAATATATGAATTCTCCTGTTATTTTAGGCATGGACAAAGCACAAGGACAATTTGATACTGATGGAAAGATATCATTACTTTGCTTCAAGCTGTCAACAATTTGGATTCTCTTGTAGATCACTTTCTGAGATGGAGACAGATGAAAACGAGGGTGATGGAGCCCTTGCCACTGTTATTGGAGTCCTCAAACGGGTCCATACCATATTTTTTCATGTATGCTCCCTTCTCTAACTGTATAAGAACTTTGTAACCTTAGTGTGGTTATGGTTTTTACTTGTTGCAAGACAACAAATTCCCTGTCCTCGGAGGACTGTATGGCCTGTGCACTTGCGCTGGCGCTGTGTTCTTTATATGTAACTGAGTTAATTACCAAGTCAATACTGTTACTTATGTGTGAAATTTTGCACTGCAGGAACTCGAGGACGAGCTTGCTGGCAGAGACGTTAGACAGGTACTTTTCCTGTTGAGGGTTCACTGACCATTTATGACTGAATTTGTATCCCTAGTTTCCAATACTCCCAGTGAAGTAAAGAAACTATGCTGTTGAAATGAATATGCTGCTTCGGCTAGGAATTTGGGAATTTTGACTTAAAAGTTGGGGGATTTTCAGAGTGATGCCTTAGGTTCTCTTGGACAAGGTTTTTGGAGCTGTGATTATGATCAGAATAAATAGGCAGTTAAAAAAAAATGCATAGGAACAAGGGAAAGATTGTGGAGCCTTACTGTACTGTACTTCTCCTGCACTACCCTATTTGAGAACATCCTGAAGTCGGTCATTTCACTTCAGACGTGTGATCTTGTGCATTTGGTTGGAGCAGGTTTTGAAGACGCTTCGCAAGGAAGTCTTTGAAGGCTGTAAGATCATCTTCAGCCGTGTGTTTCCAACCCACTTTCCTGCCAGGCAACACCAGCTGTGGAAGATGGCGGAGCAGTTGGGAGCCACATGCACGGTGGACCTCGATGATTCAGTGACCCACGTGGTTGCGACGGATGCCGGGACAGAGAAGTCGCGTTGGGCTGTCAAGGAAAAGAAGTCGCTGGTCCATCCACGGTGGATCGAAGCTTCCTACTATTTCTGGAAGAGGCAACCAGAAGAGAGCTTCTCCGTCGACCAAAAAGCCAGTAGTTAGTATTCATTGATTCGAGGATATGGGTAGAAAGACACTTTTAGTCAGATTTATCTAGTGACTTGATAAATTCCATTAGCTGGTTCTATTCCTGATGCGTGTAAAGTCTACTAGTTTTGCTTGCTGGCCTTCCTGTGGTGGCAGAATAGCTTTTAGGAAAACTTTTGGCTCGAGATTTTTGGACATTCCCTTTCTCTGGAATGGCTATGGAAAACTTAGGTGCAGAAATTTGGCCCTGCCTTTTTCGCGAAATTCCCAAATTGCCCCTTCAGTTGTTTCTTTCATTTCAACGTCTCATATCTTTGCTGCCCATATAACACAATAATAAACTTTTTCAGGTGCAATTCTTCCTTAGTTAGGGCTGGCCAGTGGGCCGTGCTCGAGCAGACTTGGTGGCCTATCACTCCTTCAGGCTGTGGCGGGATTAGCCAAAATTAAAGCAGATATAAGGATGGTAGCTGCATTGGAGAAAGTTCCTCCTCTGACTTAACTAGGGCTCCTACGAAAGCACAAAAAGAAAATGTAATCTTTTTGTACATTCGAAACAAGAAACAAGTGAGCGTGGGAACTAGGTGCGTGACATATGTTTCCTCTGAAGGATACTAACAGTCTCGAACTCGGACATCCATAACATCTTGTGAGACCAATCTCTCTTTTTAACATGTGTCGTATGCAATATGAATTCGCTAAATCAGTGCAATCTAATTGGAGTCTACAAAGAGATAGTACGACTTGCCTGTGTAGAAATACTTGCCTAGCCGGCTGTGTCGAAAGGCTAACGTTTCCACCGCTGTTCCAATATGTTATAGAGCTCTTCTAATTATAATGTCCTGAAACTCTCATTTTGAAGTGAGATTTATCCAATCTGCCTCTTGGTCCAGAATCGAAGCTCAAACATTCCTAAGGCCCGTTTACAAATATTCATGTAATGCTTTTGCGTAGTAGAGTCCACATGCGACATAGACATAGCCATTTACGTGAAACTCATACTCTTAGAGACTAGATATGCATGTGTGTGTGTGAGATGTATGTATTTTGTGGTCATTGAACTTTAGTGTGTTGAATTTTGTTTTGTTTTGTTTTTGTTTTGTTTTTTTTTTCTTGCTTTTATTGGTCTATATCTTCCAATCACTCTTCTAATTGATGGGTTACAAATTGTGTCAAAAATGCCACCATTTCGAGTTACTATTGTTGTACCGGCCGACACTCGTCACACTCGTTGCACCTCATTGCTTGCAGCATACCAATAGCTCATCGTCGACTCCATAACCATCTCTCTCTCTCTCTCTCTCTCTCTTAATTATCTAGAGGTGATGAATTTAATAAGCTCACGACTATATTTCCACATGTCATGCGACAAAGAGCCATTTAGCAAGTACAATTGGATGGAACACTTCATCACATGCCATGCGAGGAGGATGCCTTATTCAACATCGCTCATGTGAGTTTGAGTAAGAAAGAACATAGGTTGATTCAATTACTTCTTGAAGACGTGATTTATATCACCCAAACTCAAATTGATTGTGATGTGTCATGATATTAGTGATAGAGCAAGTAGTCCTTTACCCAACGAACATGGACAAAACATGGAAAGCAGACGGATCGAAACCCTCCCTATTTGCGAGAAGGAATGATCAAATCAACGATTTGAGAAACGATCGAGGATGGAGAAACTTCATGTGCACCTCGTTTTCGAGCACATGAAGTGCATGAAATTAGATAAACGTCCACGTACTTCTCAGTCTTCCATCTACATCTAATTATAGGGAGGACGATGATGTGAACGATCGAGTGATCCTTCACAATCAGTCCGTATTGTGGGCATCGCTCTTTTTCACGGATCCGTCGAATTCGCGCAGTAACATGTCGAGAGGAATCTCTCTTTCCCCGTCGAAGGTTGATGGCTTCAAATATTCCTCGTGGAGACGTAGAGAGGGACGAGAGGTTCTTACGGACATGATTTTTGGTTTGATTAAACCAGTTTCTTAAGCTGTATATTCTCTACCTTGAGTTTTTGGGTTAGCCTGAACCCTAATATTTGACAAGGATGCGGTAGATTTGAAGACCAACCAGATTACGGGTTTTGCTGGAGGTGCAATGCGTTTGATAATAATACAAAATTTCTATTCCCAAACAGCAGATGGCGACGGACAGTGGGCAGTGGTGGATAGCAGTTGACGGATGGCAATCAGGGGCATGGTGGACTGCGACCAGCTAATAGTGAGGACGAACGATGAAAACTCATTTCTATTCTAAAAATAGAGAAGTAAAATTTTTTTACTTTTAATTTCTATTCCAAACATAATTTTGAAGTAAAAATCTATTCTAGAAATAGAAAATGAAATAGTTTTACCATATAGATTTTTGTTTCGAAATAAGTGCGGAATAAAAAAATAGTTTTGGAATAAAAAATGGAATGGTTATCATGCGCGCTTTTAATAGCTCCAATAGCTTACTACTAGGGTTTGGATTTATTCTCTTTATTTCTAGAACCATAGGGTTGAGATATAGGAGGGATTCCTTCCCATCCCTACCCTAATAGGTCTTACACAGACCGCAAAAGGGATTTGGGATTTCATTCACAAAGTCTTATAGGATAGGACAAGATAAAATAAGAAATCCCCTAAATTGTACATGTAGACAATTAGACATTTCTAATCCCATTGCTAGGGAGGGTAGTCGACTAAAAGCTGTGATCTCCACTGGGGTCACCTACGAGTAGTGACCAATGCACGGTGGTCGTTTGTTGCGCCTCCATGTCCGTTGATTATGGTACCAATCACCTTCCTTTTTTCCAAGTTGATCTTGCTTCTGATTCCAAAAAGGCTTTTTATGAGGCATTTCTTGTTATGTTGTCTGTATGATATCGTCAAACTCCGAATAAGATAATAAGGTTTGGGATGATCAAGTTGGGGATTTACTTAATGGGTAATTAGAGATCTGACTTGATAAGTCATTTACCGAAGTAAATTTACTTTGTTAAAACTTTAGGTTAGTTATATAATTTAATCGTGAAGCCTAAACACAAAATTAATTATAATCTATCATTTCTAAGCAACAACCCCTATATCGGGCCTAACTTCTTCTTTTAGGATTGTTAGGATCTTAGATTTTTTATTGTCGGGCCCTTAAATGTCTACAATATTATGTTTCTCACTCTAACTTGTCTAATTGGAGATCTAAAATGCAAAGTCTTTGGAAAACGTTTAAAGAGTTGAATGACGTATGGATACCCATTATGACAAAATATTTTGACTGATTTTATGAATAAATATATGATCAATGAAAAATATATAAACTCAATAGCCAACGTTTAGTGAATATTAGCTTGACAACTTGATCTTGTTGTTAAGCTTAGTAAAGGCTAAATTACAATATATAATTTTAAATTTTAGAAATAGTTCACCCTAAGGTAAACTCGATGATGCACTAAGATGAAAAAAAAAAAGTATATCAAATATGTTTTTTTAAAGTATATTTCTGTCAATTACATCAGTACAAAAAAGTACAATTGTGAAATTAGCCTAAAAAATTTATTACTTATAAACTAACATTGGCTTCAGTAATATGACCAGATATGTTAGCAATATACTAACATGCATTGCGTTATCACGTTCCAATTAATGAAACCAAATGTATTTAGATCAACATATACTTTAAAGAATGTGGAAATTTTATGGATCCAAAAGAACTTTTTCCAATAACGTTCTTTACATCCCTCTTCTTTTTCCTGGCGATCGTAGGGATGGGACTAAAGAGACTATTTGTTTGCAATTAATCATGTTCTTAAATGATCTTTTAAAAGATAAAAATTTTCGCTCTTTAATCCGTGGAACGCCTGGAGATCTCTCAACTATTACATGAAAAAAGACAACCGTCTTTTTAATTTTCTGAAAAGCTTTCACATGGTACCGCCTGGGGTTCGGTTCTTTTTCTTGATGTGATTTTTCGTTCGGCGTGCCATAAAATAGAGTAATTGCCGAGGGGGACCTATGCGTTGAAAAAAATCACGCGTCGCTGAAATAAAAGAACTTAAAATGGTCCGAAAGCGTCCAAATCATTCTTCACGCGACGTGGCAACTGTTTCCTAGAAAATGTTCTGCAAAGTACTCCCTAGTCCTAGAGAGTTGAGAACTTCTGCCCTAATAAATATAAAGAACTCGATGATAAGTATAAACAAAAGACCAAACCCCATAGTTTTGAGCGTCGTTGAGCTGCTGGGGAGTAGAAGTTACCGTCAGTCACGTCGTCTAGAAGCTTTCATTATCGAGACGTTTGCTATCTGAGAGCCCCAGTTGAGCGGCCAGAGCGGTGATAGCGTATCTTTCTATAACCAGACATTACATAATGGCAAAAAGCAGTCACTCGGAGAAAAGAGAATAGAAAAGTGCACGACGCCATACCTAATCCCACTTTTCACATGGAAAATCCGTCCCTTGATGCAACCATTTCATGGAGGGATTTGCGGCCGCCAATCACTGGGGATGCGTCACCTCATAATGGAGAGAAAATACTATAAAAAATCCTAAATTTTATCTAATATGATAAATTTATTTCAATTTTTTTATAATATAAAAAACTCTAAACTTTACCAATTGTGATACATTGTAAATTTTTTTTCGTGACACGAAAACTCCAAACTTATACTTTCACGTGATACATTTATACCAAATTATAGGGCATTTTTGTCTTTTAGTTTTTTTCTTTGCTTTTCTTTTTCTTCTTTTTTTTTTTTTCCTTTTTTTCTTCTCCTCTCTTCCCTTCGCCGTCCATGACGAAGAGAAGCCGTACTTAGGCGACGCCCGTGAGGGCCGTCCTACGCTGGGTCGGGCTAGCATAGCCCTCGCTAGATTCGGCGAGGCAACCCTTGCTCGACGCGGGCGAGCGGCCCTTGCTTGGGCCAAATTTGGCTAGGAATGCCCTCATCGGCGTCGGGCGAGGGTTTCCCCGACCCAAGGGAGGGCCATCCTCACCCGATGCCGGCGAGGGCCGCCTGACCTAGCTTCCCTCTGCTCGGCGTAGGGAAGAGAGAAGAAGAAAAAAGAGAAAAAAAAAGGGAAAAAATATATAATTTAAAGACGAAAATTTCCTTCGGTCATAAAGTTGGGGTAAATGCATCACAGTTGATAAAATTTGAGGTTTTTTATGTTACAAAAAAAGTTCGAGATAAATTTATCATATTGGGTAAAATTTAAGGTTTTTTGTAATTTTTTTCTTGACAAGTCCCAGGCCTAACATCTGGCAACTATGGCTTACCAAATGCTTAACACATCATTAGTCATGCTCTTTGATGTGACCAAGAGAAGGAAGTTTGCAGGATGAGTGCAAGAATGCCATATGTCTAAGGGACTGAAGATTTCGATCATACATAGATGAACAAACTTCATGCATAATTAGAGTTTAAGGTGAAAACGTGAATTATTTTGTACCTTCAACTATTAATGAAATTTGATTGAGAACCTGAATAATTGAGCATTGAACGGTTGATGAATGGGCATTACTAGCCAACCGCCTTCTCAATATCGATTATATATTTTTCTAAATCATGAGAGGATTTGGCTTAGAAGACCCTTTCATATCCATTCGCACTCTATCATACGACTTTTTCCATCAAGAAGTCGTACCTTTGGGTGGTCACCACATAACTTAAGTGTGGACAATTAATATTAATGAAATTAATGTGAGAAAATAAATAGTATGTGCAATCTAGGAAGCATAGCTTTTGTATCGTGTCGATATCTCCGATATGCGGTCAATGGGAAAAATTATCAAAATAGTCCTAAATCTATTACAATTTTTCCAATTCGGTTGTAAATCCATTTTTTTTTTTGCTAATTCAATCCTAAACACTTTGTAATTATGCTAATTCAGTTTATTCAGTCATTTTTTGCTAGTCGACAACGCGTGGATAATTTTTAAATAATATTTTATTTTTTTTTTGACTCTTGGGGCGAGTGCTGGCCAAGGAAACCCTTGCCTAACCATGGCGAGGCCAAGACCTACCCATGGCCAATGAGGCTCACCGAGAGACCACGCGAGGTTGGGCCCTTCGACCTCATGACCAATGAGGCTCACCGGAGACCGCGTGAGGTTGGGCCCCCCGACCTCATCGAATCTAGCAAGGTTAGGCATCTCCATGGCCGGCGAGGGCAAGGCTCGCCCGACCACAAGCAACCATTGCTAGAGGCCATGCGAGGTAGCGGCCTTAGACCTCATAGCACGTGGCAAGGTCGGGCCTCGCCCATGGCCGGTGAGGCTCGATCTTCACTAGATTCGGCTACGGCCGAGCCTTGCACGGCCACCGGCAGCCCTTACAAGAGATCGTGCGAGGTCATGGCCTTCTACCTAGCGACCTTCGGTGAGGCTCAGCCCCCACCACCCCAGCAAGCAACCTGGGCAAGGTCACTTGGCCACAACCAAGCTTCCCCAAGGGCAGCGAGGGACCTCACTAGCCTGCGTGGCGACCGGCTAGAGGAAGGAGAAAAAAGTGAAGAAAAATATAATAACAAATTAGAAAAAATATATATTATTAAAAATTGTCAATGTCAATGTTCGCCAGTCGGCCGACATCCATGTCAGTGCCGATCAGAAAAATGGTCGAATGAATTGAATTAGCACAATTGCAATAGGTTTAAGACTGAATTAGCAAAAAAAAAAGGTTTATGACTCAATTAGAAAAATTGCAATATGTTTAGGATTGTTTTGGTAATTTTCCCCACGGTCAATAGGTGTTGAAAAATTAGAGACATGATCAACTCTCCCAATTCGCTCCGACACACATTGCGTCAATTTTTAGAAATTTTCAATAAATGGGTGTTCAAAATATAAATATGTAAAAAATAAAAATAAAAATAAAAGGGAGAAAGAAGAAAAATCTAATCTTCTCTTCTTCTAACTCTCACTTCCCATGACATACACTCCCCCCTCTTCTTGGCAAGAGTCACTCAAAATTGAAACAATGAATGATATTGACAAATGTGAATTAATATTTTTAGTGTAAATTCATTTTACACTCTTTTTTATTATTTATTTATAAATTTGAAACAAATTAATTTGATTGAAATAATTATAAAAATGATAATCTATCATGTATATATATAAAAATATGCATTTATTATATAACGTGTCTCTATATATCATAAGAAATGATGTGTCGGCATATTATGTCGTAGCACGTGTTGATGTTGATACTGCTTAGTGTGTGATCGCATTAAGGTATTATGACGTGATGTACTGGTTATGATGGAGTAGGGCAGTGGACGGTGCTTCTTGCTCTTTGTTCGTATGACGTTTCTTTTGTCTCGCGGAATGACGGTTCGGGAAAATGAAGTCTATGCAAGTATCTATAAGGTTAGGCAACCCCTTTTTGGGCCGCGAAGAAGGCATAGTGGTAGTTAATTATCGGGCGGGATACCTCTCCCTGCGCGCAAGCCCTCACGTATACGGGCACTTGATATACAAGTGGAAAGTTACCCCAGAGATCATAAAGCGGAAGAGAACTAATTACTTGATTAATAAGAAGACGCTTGCCCCTAAAGATCATCCCAAAGATCACCGTTTTGTGAATTCAAGTTGGGGATTTGGCCACGTGGCATGGATGGAGTTAGTATAAGCTAACCCAAAAGAGGTGATTTCCCATCTAACAAAATAGGGTGTGTTTAATTCAGCTTTTCCAATGGGCTTTCAACCTCTAAAGCCTTTGGGGAAATCTTTGGGTGTTTAGTAAGCTTGTCCAAGAGGCTTTCAGTCAAATGGTGGCATTGGAAAAGCTAAAAGTCCAATCTTAATAGAGAAGCAGATTTTGAAAGCTTTAAGCGTTGACTAAAAAAAACTACCATCATAAATTTGTTAGTTTTTCGATTTTACTGTCATTGTTCCAAAATCACCCTTACCTTCATTAGAGTTGGCAAACAGTTTAATATTGTTAAATAAAAAAGAAAAATGAAATCTAAAAGCCCTTTTATAAAAAAAAAAAAAAAAAGATTTGACAAACACTATTTACACCAAAATAGTTTTGTAAAGAATTTTTTTACCAAACGCAACGTATTTCCCCAAAACTCTTTAGACTAAAGATATTTGCATTTCTCCAAGGCCCATTTCTAAAGCTAAACCAAATGCAGCCATAATCTACTCTCTAATTGTGTTGTTTCGCATTGGAATGGAGTTAACCGTGGTTAGGATTAGGAGTATATGAGATCATCTCTTATATCAAGTGTCTAATGATCAGCCTAAAAGCCAAATTTAAAGAGTTCTCTCGTCATGGCCCTATCGCACAAGCAATCCGACCGCGCCTTGCGAAATGCATGTAAGTACGGAATTTATATAGATCAACTCTAGAAGGTGAGTTTATTAGCCAAAGAATGCTTCAGAAGCAAGTCCAACCGCACTGTTCACATTTCTCAACCATAACAATCTAGATTTTGCAACAGCAAAACGATGTAAACCGAGATGGTGGTTTCGGCGCCCATAAATCATATGTGCTTGATTCTTATTGATGTTCATTGGGTTTAGCGGTCAGGTGGTGTTCGGGTAAATTCTCCCACAACTTTTGACCAATCCCTCTTTTTGAGCCATCTTAAAATCGCAAATATCACGTATCGGTTTGATGCATTAAGAATTTATAAGTGGAGTAACACGAACAAGGTTTACTTGAACTATATATGATATGTTGCCACAATCTCAAACATTTGTTCTATTCTAGAGTCCGAGACATTATTCACCCGATCTTGCTTTAATGTAACCTAGAAAACAATTATGTACGAGCCAAGTTTGAATTGAGATCGAGGGACCTTATTGCTAACCTACGCAAAATATGTGAAATAAAGACCGGGAAGTTTAAAAATATGTCGCGACTCATTGTAGAGAAGTTTCAGGAAATTTTCCTCGTGTCAGCTGCAAATTTAGCATGGAGCAACTCTCGGAGTTGTCACTTCTTATCGACTTCATCAGTTCCGCCTTTTTAGGAGAAGCGTAATAAAAAAATAATGCCATTAATTACAAAGCAATCATATCAAATTGTCAAAATTAACAGAGTGCCATGTGTCAGCTATTTTTCCCATCAAATATAGAGTTTATTTAATTTAATATTATTTTATTTTGTGGCCATGATTTTTCTCATGGCTGTTGATGGGTTACCTCCCTAGTGTTGAGTCTTGATCGGCTGATAAGATTTTGGAATCATAGCGCATTTGATTTAATTAAAATGCCTGTCCTACGAGGACACGTTTTGGGACAGCTCTCCAATATCAATGGTACGGTTCAAATTTTCATAATATCCAAACTCAATCGTATGGTATGAGATGCTCGCTTGCTTTAATCCAAATCAAATCGAAATTTGAATATGACCTGAATCAAAAAAGCGGTTTGATTTGGTTTGAGTCTCGATTTTGTCGACGATAACCCAAGAGGGAGATTAGAGGAGGTCCATCAGACTCATATCAACAACCATACAAAAAACATAAGCTCCTTCCACAAGCTAGATAATATCTCATTGTAGAAAACCAAAGTACAAAACTTTGTTTTCATTTCCCCTTCTTTCTTGCCTTTGCTCGATCGAACATGATACAAGATCGTGACCTCCCACATAAGATCAGACATTAGAGACCTCAACTGCCCTCAGGTCAAATGTCGCCCCTTTCCTTCTAATTGCAGAATTGCAAAATGTGTGCGCACTCGTGGGCACTAGCCGAGGATTTTTTTGGTGTATTTGTGAATAGAATTTTGATGGTTGTCTGTCCAATATCAATTTCATTTTAATTTGGCTTTAATTCATAATAAATATCATCAAGTAACCCACCGGTGGCAGCTGTCATGGTTCATGGCTTGCTTCTCATCGCTGAGGTCACAAGTTCGAATCTCCAAGTGATAGCGTCTTAAGTAAGGGGTCATGGTGGTGGGGTCATGTGCTAGTCTCCCCCGAGTATAGGGGCCCGGTCCTTCGGTACCGTCCGGGCACGGGGGGCTCGTGGTGAAGTCCTCGGTTACCAATATATATATATAGATCATCAAGTACTGTTCTCTCTTTACTCACTCTCCTCCTAATGGGCAACGATATATATATGCAATAATCTTCGTGACTATATTACTATAAATTGTTAACTATACTGTACAGCAATGACTATCAAATCCTATCTAAGGGGTGCATTATATTACAGAAGATTCATAATATCAACGCCACATTGCTACCCTAACGTGAGCCATCAACAATTATAGTACCAAGCATGTATGGTTTTCAATATAGAAAAAAACATTTCCTAAAATATAACTATCTTAAGAAATTAGAATCACAATATTTTTTGTTAATTGTGCAGTTGTTGCATAATTACTATTACTTTGTTAGAGAAGGTATTTTCGAATTTCTATCTCTATTTATTTATTGTTTTACTATCAAATTAAATAATATAGTTCTTTCCCCTCTAAGTTATACGTAATAGCTATTAAATTACATCATTACAGGATTACTGCAACCAAATGAATGCCGCAAGTAATCATCCATGTGAAGAAAAAAAAAATCATTTTTTTTTCCATTTTTCATAGCCGAATTAATGATATTTCATCCAAAATTTTGAGAAACTAGGAGTGCAAGCTGGGTCAACTTACTCTTGAGTAATTCAGGCTTGAATCGATAAGGACTTGAGTTCGACTCAATTGATTCTAAGTCAATTTCAAGTTCAAGCTACTCAAATCTAAGTTTGAGTTTCTTAATTACCTTTCTAGTCAAGCTCGAGCAAGATATGTAATACTAAATCGAGCTCGAGTCGCATTTCAAGCATCAAGTGTGGGTGAGCCAAGCTGAGCTCAAGTCTAATAGTGCATGAGACAATAACCTCTCTCGATCGTTTCAATTCATTATAGAGACCCAAAATATATGAAGCCTGGATTCCTTGTCATTTTTGGGACGATGCTTTTGAAAGATGAATATTGCTGGCGATTGTTGAACAATTCAAAATCGAAAATTTCAAATTCACCATTAACGAGAGAAGCAAAATAATTGGTCATATGTAAAAAATTTAGCCCCCAAAAGGTCATTTATTTCTTTTTCTTAGAGGATAAATTAGAGAAGTTGTTCTTACTCATAGGTATAAGTCGCTATCGGATGTGCCATCTCTTGATCTCATTTTTGTCTCCATCATGATCATAAACACCTTCTTCCGGCAAGAAATCTAACAACAAATGCATTTTAATATAAATAATGTATTAACACATGTATAATTAGTCGACATATAGAAGCTTTTTACTCTTTCATCCATAGAATAGACAGAGATCTCTCAACTTTTACATGGAGGTAGGTAATCACCTTATGAGTTTTGTTAGAACTTCACCCGCTACCCACCGAGGGCGGGTGGGAATGGGATGGATTGGTTTTGACGGCATATATTCAATTTCATTTCGCTCTTTCTTTATTTGTTTTTCCCTTTGCCGTGTCATCAAACAGAGTAATGGTTAAGGGGACCTATGCGTTGAAAACAACCACACATAGCTGTAATAACAGAACTTAAACGCCTCATGACTAATGATTCGATACGTATAAAACAAAAGATGAAATCCTACTGGTTTGAACGTGGAGCTGCTGGTTAGTAGAAGTTGTTATCACCACCTTATCTTCAAGCTTCATCATTGAGAGGCGTTTGTTAATTGAGAGCCCGAGTAAAGTGACCAAAGTGACGATAGGCTATCTTTTCTATGACCAGACATAATGACAGAAGTCAATTATTCAGGAAAAAGAGAAAAGAAAAGTGCACTGCCCCACGCCCAACTTTCGAGGATGAATTCGTAATCACACCAATCGCTGGCGATGTGTCAAGTCGTAACGACCGGTCCCCAAGCCTAACGAATGCTCAGCGTCAAAGTGGCATCATCTGTTACGCTATGCGACGCGACAAGGATACGAAAGTTTGCAGGATGAGTGAATGCCATGTGTTCGACCTTCACGTTGTGATGGAATTGGGCAAAGGACAACGCTTCTTGCTCCCATTTGTCTACGATGTTTCTTTTGTTTCTCTCGCTTTCTTTGACAGGTCGATGGGGGCAACCTCGTCCTCTCGTTCTTTGAACGCACGACCGATGTTTGTGTCGTTCCCATGTCTACCGGATACTGTCTCTGAGAATCGACAGTTTTGGGATTACGAAGTGTATGCATTATCCATAATGTTAGGCAACCCATTTCTGGGGAGGAGAAGATGGTATAGTGGCAATCAATTGTCATGCGAGACTCTCTCTCTCTTTCTCTCTTTCTCTCCCTCTCTTTCCTTCCTAATGGAAGAGATGTTTCGCCAAGCCTCACTTGCGATGGCTGTCCGATCCCGATACTCGACATGGGTGTTTAATATAGATAACCAAACAAGCGAGTATTTATTGCAATCGAGTTATACGAGCAAGGGAGCCTATCCACATCCTCATGTTACTGCTCCCACCTCCTATGGTCATCAAACGCACCATTTGGATAGTTAAATCTCCTTAATATTGCTTGGCACTCGTTATTTATTTAACTTTTAGGGTTTAATGGTCAGGGAGTGTTCGCGCTAGTTTTCTTGCACACACGACTGATCCACCTCTCGAGCAATCTTAAGGGCACACTCTCTCATATCAAAGCTAGTACATTAAGATTTTACTCGTGGAGTGATGCTAACGATGCTTACTTTAACTATTTATGGTATATGACCACAGTATCGAACTCCAGTTCTATTCTACAGCGCAAGTTACTACTTAGTATTTACCTGAACTTGCTTTAACATATCCTAGAAAATAATCATATGTGTTAAGAGAAGAAAATATTCAGCAAATATTTAGCCAATATTGTTATTCTGTTATCTTTTGTATCTTATCTCTTAGAGTGTAAATATTTAGAGAATGCTTATTATTCTGTTACTTTTTGTATCTCATCTCTTAGAGTCCTTTATATACATTGTATTTGCAATACATATATAAAGAAAAAAGGAAGAAACTTTTTTTACTTATATGCGAATCGAGTCTGAATTGAGATTGAGTGACCTCATGGCTGATCTAAAAAAGACCATGAAGTTTCGAGTATATGCGGCAACTCACTGTGGAGAAGTTTCAAGAAATTTTCCACCTGTCCTCTTCTGTTGGACCAGCCGTTCTTTTTGGTGAAGAATAATGAAAAACAACGGCATTGATTTCAAAGAAATATTAATATAGAGTTGCTCCAATTTCTTTTTTTTTTTTTTTGGTCATCAAATTTAACGTGGCTGTTGCTGTGTCACCTTCCTAGTCTCGAGTCTTGACCGGTTGATAAGAATTTCGAATGATAAGGCATTTGATTTAGTTAAAACGCCTGCCCTTTGAGGACACGTTTTGGGACACTTTTCTGCCACGTATTTTGTACACGATAGCCATAGACGGACTATATACGTATAATCACACTGATAATGAAGAAGCTATCCTTATTTTTTGATATAGACAACGACACTCATTGCTGATTGATTGGTTTTTTGCGTGCTTGAGCAAAAATGGTGAAATTTCTTTTTCCGTCTCGCTTTTATCAGCAATAAGCAGATACATTTGAGGCGGATATGATGGATGTATACGTGTCAAAATCTCCTAATCAAATCTATGTGAACAAGAGTACAAGAGGTCCATCAGAACCATGCCTAGAACCGTACAAAGAGCATAAACTTCCACAAGCTATCACCCTGACATCAATGCATTAGACAGTTGTCGCATGATTATGATTACTTTGATAGAGAGAGAAGGCATTTTCGGTTTTCTATCTCTATTTCTTCATTATTTTACTGTCAAGTTATATGATGCAGAAGTTTCATCCTCGCCTATGCTGTACTTAATGACTATTGGATTACATCATTACAACATCACTGCAACCAAATGAGTGCCATAAGTAATCATCTATGTGAAAATTAAGACATTATTTTTTCATGGAGCATCTCTTAAAGCTTTTCAAAGCTGATTTAATGATATTTCATTCTAAAATTTGATTAACTAGGAGTGCGAGTGAGTTGAACTACGCGTGAGTAACTTGGGCTCAGCTTCAAAAATACTTGAATTTGACTCGATTGATTCCAAGTCAAGTTCAAGTTCAAGCTACTCCAGCAGAGTTGTCTAGTCAAGTTTGAATTTCTCAATTACTTTTCTAGTTGAGTGCAAGCAAGATACGTAAATATTAAATCGAGCTCGAGTTGCATTTCGAGCTGAGTGTATGCTTTAGCGAGTCTGGTGGTGTGTGTGTCATATTGCCTTTTTATCTTTTTTGACTTGGTCAAAAGTGGGTTGAAATTTAGATTAAAAAAAAGAAAAAGAAAAGTGGGGCTCTCTTTATAAAGAGAAGGAGCACATTCAGGAACGGGAAACAAAGAAGAAAAGAGAAAAAGGAGAGAGCCCTTTGCTCATTGAATCAGTGTAATTTTTAGACTTAGGGCACAATTTTGAAGTTAGATAAAATCAGAATTGCGAGATTAGTTTCAGAAGTTGTTAAGCTATGAAATTATATGAAAATCATAGATTATAGCATTATGAAGTTATGGGATTTTACAGAAGTCAAATTGAAGTAATGTTTTACTCCATGTGAAATTTTAAAATTTCACACGCAAGTTTCGTGTTGCGAATAGTTTTAATATCTTCTTTGAGGAAGTTTTTTGTTGGCGTGTAGAGGTCGTTTTGTCATTGACTAAATTTAGTTTAGTCAATATGTAATTGAGGTAGTGGTTTACTAGATTTCGATGTTATTTCTTGCTTATTTGATAGTTCATCGGTTCGAATGAGTTTCGTTTTTTGTTTTAGGCTTTTCAAGATGAATTGTGCTATCTCTTTTTTCGAGTTTGTAAACTCATATTTCAAAAGTGATATGGATTAATTGTTATTTTTATTATGTAAAATCTAGATCAAGCATAACTTATTGGTTATTTATAAAATTTTGGAACGTGTTATGAAAAGTAGTGTGAAAGTTTACATATATGTGTTGCTTTGTGTTGGTTTATGAAATAAGTTTTGAAATGATTTGAAAAATGTTTTACGAGAAGTATTTTTGGTGGATGAACTGTGTTGTGAAAGTTTATCCATTTGATTTGTAAAATGTGCTATGGTTTCTATTAATTCTGAATTTGATGTCAAATATTGAAGGATGATAGCCAAAAAAAAGGATCTTTCGTGTATGATATTGCAATGTTGTTGTAAACCAGGTTAAGAATTTCTAGGTATGCATACTAAATTTAAGATGTCCTTCTAGGTTGAGCCATTGGTTGATAATAAGTGGAGAGAGCTTGTCAAGAGGGGAATCATGGTCATCTTATCATCAAACATTATGTCGTGACCATGGTAGGATATTGAACAATAGATTGGTTAATGGCATGGATCATCGACGTGTGATTTTATAGAATCGATCAATGGACTTGATTGTTGATATTTGAATGCTAATGGTGGATTAAATGAGTATTTCTAATCAAACTTTGTTTAAATGAAACAACTCATATTTGATGCAATATGTATATTATATCTTGGGTATGGATTTTGAGTTTATGAGTTGAGTTTGAAGAGTTTAGTTGTTAATGGAGATCTATATATTCTTTTTCATGAATGATAAAATTTCTAATGTTGTAACCAACTTGTTTGTTTATCAGAAATATATATACATGGTGATATGTATTTTGATAATAAGTTATTAGTTTGTGTTTGAGACTGCATCATTCGGGAGGAATAATGGCTATGTCATTCCTCAATTATTGTTAGATTTATGGTGTGACGGTACGGGACAATAACCTTGATCACCATATAGACCAACAGCACATTATTAGTCCAAATTTCTTGTCCTCTTCGAGCCGGTGCTTTCACAAGATGAGGATTGCTTTCGATTGTTGAACGATTCAAAAACCAAAATTTCAAACATTACGGCGCTAAATCACAGAAACGAGAGAGGCGAGGCAGTTGATCATAAGTCAATTTACCTCTCAAAGGTCATTCACTTGCCTTTGTCAAGAGCACAAATTGGAGAGAAGGCAATATTACTTCTAGGTATGAGTCACCATCGGATGTCCCCACCTATTCATTTACGTCTCCATCATGAACATAAACACTTCTTTTTTTTTTGTCAAGTAAGCAATCTAAAAACATAAGCAAATTAATATAAACATTTATGTATTTACATATGTATAATTAGTCAATATACATGAATAATTAATTATTAAGATACACGCGTACAAACGGGCTGTCGTTTTCTCGGACGTGCAATGGATTTTAATAAATTTATCCTTAAGAGAATATCGAAGAGCACTAGTAGACCAACCATGAATTCTTTATAATGGAAGTGGGTATAGTGTACAATCACGACTTGTTCATCACTAGCGTATAATCCTCCCCCAGACATTGCACTTAGCTGCAAATTTGGAGCAAAATTTGAACATGTTTATCGAGATTTCGTTAGGGCATGATTTCATTATGGCTGAAACAAAGTCAAACGATAAAAAAAATCGAGGGAATATGTGTAAAAAAGATTACTTATGGGACACTTCACTGGACAGCCTATCGAGATCGAACTGAGGATATCCAGAAGTATAGTCCTTTAATTCGTCAATTCTCTTAGGGTGCATTTGTTTCTCAAATAATCGCGATTAAAAGTTAATCTTTTGTATCGTCTACAAAAATGAGACCATGAAAACATATTTCAAATTAATGAAAATTATATTTGATGTAGAACGGGGAGAATAACCAAATCAATATTTCAATTTCATGAGATCCAAACTTCTCAAAGATCGGTTAAGCATTTCGAGAATAACGACTTAACAAATATAATAAATATCAGCCCAAAAATCAAAGGGAAATTCACACCTTCCATAAAATCGAGAAGAGAGCTTCAATTGGATGCAGAAGTTCCCTGGTCGGCCATTCAAATTCTCTTCCCATTTAGTATCAAATTCTTCTATATCACTTCAATTAATCTGTATTACTGATTATTATTTCTGTTATTAATTTAACGATAGCAGTGCCAATTCATATAAAAACTTAACGTTATAAAAGAATCGCAATAATGTATTCTTTTCGTTATTGGGATCGGCATCTTTAGTACATCATCTTTTTAGTTACTGCGAAGGAAGCCGAGATGCACTTAGCAGACTCCATCTATACAAAGTCACAAGTACCGTTTCACATAGAAAAAAAAAATGATAAGATCCATGTAATCTAGCAGATTACATGTGAAATTGCTTTTGAGATTAATCAAATCAGATTAATCTCAAAAGCAATTTCACATGTGAATACTCCGCACTAAGTCAGAAAAATTCGCAAGTACTCTCTAACAAGCACATGCATCACGTTTCCATTCGCTGTCTTGTTCAGTCAAACTCGTCCTGTCCATCATCATGCACAGAAGTTGAGGACGTTGACTAGGTTAGCAAGGTTGACCCGCAGAGTCACTGTTGTTATATAGTTTGTGACCGACAATTGAGAAATTTATGGAAAAAGTTATAACTCTATTATACTTGCACCTATTCTTGCCCAAATTTTCGATTTAGCTAATAAAGTCCTAAATTTTTTACAATTTAACAATGTAATTTATCCAACACCGACGTGGATAATTTTAATAATTTTTGCTATTATAATTATATTATATTTTGCATTTTGTTTTTATTTTCTTTATTTTTCTACTTTTAACTCCGCCGATGACTAGCCAGGGGGTTGCCCTTATCGAGATTTGCCAAAGGGCAACCTTGTCAGCCTTGCTAACTTCACGCAAGGCTCAACCTTGCCGAATCTGGCAAGTCGCTCCTCGACAGGTACCGACGAAGGCGACCCTCACTGGTTGTCCCCTTTGGCTAGTCAGTAAGGCCCAGTGATTGACAAAAAAAGAAATAAGAAAAGGGAAAGAACAATATATTGAAAATTCAAAATAATAATAATAATTATTCATGTCAAAAATAACTATCTGCGTAATAGGTTGAACGCTGATCGAGAAATTCTAATCAAAATTAACAGGATGGATTATATTAACAAATTTTCATGAAGTTTAGAATTCAATTGGTCAAATTGAAAGATCTAAAATTCATTATAAAAAAAAATTAAATTGAATTGCCATAAATGTTATAGATTTAAGATTTATTTTAATAATTTTCTCGCTAAAAACCATGTGGATAGTGCAAGGCCGGGATTGGATGAAAAGGAATATGAAAATGGAAAATATTTCTTTCTTCGAAAACAATGATAACGAAGGAATAAGCCGGAATCATGGGGATCTACGCACATGTAGCCATATGAAACCCTAATCAATGACACTCCCATTTCAAGTTTTGTAACGTGGAATGGATCGGGGGCATTGAATACGTCCGGAAAGATTGGATCTGGTGGGATGTCGATTGCACCGCTGACCCCCTCGGGTACAATGATTTTGGTTAGTTTATGCGGGCAAATAAGTTGCCAAAACATGTCGGACCACATCATGCTCCCTAGTGATCATGTCGTACATACAAATTATTCATTCTTTTCTTGTCACTGATTGCAAATTTGAGCATGATTTGTGCGGCCTCTAATTTGTCCCTATGTCGGTAGAAACTTATACAAATTTGCAGACTATATACGGTGCTATATTCTTGGGTTGTACTATGAGCAATATAAACTAGCATTATCTTCAATTTTTCTGGTCTATCTGTGGAACATAAATTGGACTTTTATTTAGTTCACCGTCAATATAAGAGTTAACTCACACTGTCATTGTGATGTGTGAGAGCTGCAATTAAGGAACTTTTGTCTCGAATTTGTGTGTGTGAGAGAGAGGGGGGGGGGGGTGCTTCGGGTCGACGAGGATGCCACAACACAACGACATGACCACGGAGCAATCAAGCAGTGCGGCTCATGGCAATGTCAGAGGAAGGGAGATAAGGAATTTAAATTAGCTTTAGGTTATTGTGGCATAGAGTGATGTATAGAGAGATATAGAATGGACTTGCCTTATTTGGGTGAGGGCATTGTGGCCCTCGCCCGTGGCCAGTGAGAGTCGGAATGCCCTCACCACTCCTAACAAGGGTGGGCAGCTGTCACATCCTCGTTGGCCAAAAAGTTGGGGAAAAAATAGGAAAAGAATAATAATTTAGGAAAACATATTAAAATACAAAAAAAAAAATTATCCACTTTATCACGTAGAATGGTTGGCCCTAACAAGAACACCACGTCGGTATTTTTCAATCAAAGACTAAATTGGCAAATGTCAAAAAATTTATGTTTAAATTGATATAATTGAAAAATTTATAATTGAATTGTCAAATTATTTACTATTAAATTGACCAAATTAAAATATTTATAACTAAATCGATACCAAGTATAATAAATTTGAGACTTTCTTGATAATTTCCTCTTCTTTCTTTTCCTACATATCATGTGTTTTATCCTACTCATTCGGGCAAAATTGCTCAAACAATAGTCATCAAAAACATGAATAAAAGAAAAAGAGAAGAGTTCAAACAAGTGATCTAATCAAATTGGCTAAATGGGCAAAAAAACTTTCATTTCCCCGAAACATGTGCCAAGAAGAACAGCAGTAATTTGGTATTTCTACGTGTGGGGGGAGTACAACCGTGGGCTACGCTTAGATCTCGAGGGGCGCTTCATCAGCCTCTTCGACAGGAATTGCCGATGGGACGACGAGTGGTTTTGAACGACGGGACAACCCGTACGTTGTGTCTCATTATTGGTTTCCCTTCGGACCACCGGGTACAAACTGACAAAACGGCTAACTCGACACGCGTCTCTGCAGGCACATCAATGCCCGTGCCTTATCTAACGTCACGGATTATTTGCCCTTTCCGTTGCCCACCCCTCATTCGTTGACATGCATGTTGATGAGATAGAAATGAAATCCAAGGGTGAAAAGAATCATGTGAAAAGAATCATGCCTTGATAGAGAATTTGATTTGACATGCATGTTGATGAGATAGGAATGAAATCCAAGGGTGAAAAGAATCATGCCTTGATAGAGGATTTGATTTATTACTTACGTCGTAATGTTCGAGGTTATTTGTTTTAACTCATTAGAATCTTTGACCTTGTTTAGATATGAATCATGCATTTTGATAGATTTCGATTGATCAACTAAAAGAAGGGTTAAAGGTCGAAGGTATTACAAATGATTTGCATGTAAACCTTCACATTTATGTATTATTTATTATATCAAGGGAGTAAATTGAGCCAAAGTTATGCTTTTATAATTGAGTCAAATTTATGTATTATGATGATCGTGGTAGTTAATTGAAATACTGATACTTTTTTTGAAACTTGACATTGCCTAAAGGCTCGAGACCTACTTGTGCTTGTTGTCATATGTAATTCGCTTTTCAATTTTGAAGCCGTGTCGAGTCAAGTCAAGTTCAAGTCTATTACTACTCTCCTAGGTCCAGTGCTGAAGTTGGTGAGATGAGATTAGATTTCGAATCATGTTGTGGGGCCATTGTCCTAGGAGTAAAAGGACAGACGGACATTTGGGATGGGCAAGCAACGGTTCAAAGCCAACTTGAACCAAAACAGAAAGAAAACGATAGTCATATTCACATGGGCCTCCTATCTATTATTTGAGATAATTTTTTGGTACGCCGTTGCAACTTCGTGAAATTTCCCATTAATCTAGAGAAAAAAAAATTGCAATTTCATCTGTTATAGTCTGATTTTTTTAAGTGGCGAAACTTGCATGTCAATTAATCTCCTATTTCATAAGTTATGAGGGCGCGTTAATTATCGCGAAATTGTGTAATTTCCGTTCTTATTCCAAGGTTCCAAAATTTATTGTCGTTCTTTTGGTTTCAACAATTTCTTCCTCGTTCGCTCATAGGAGCATCACAAAAGGACACGTGGACAACTCCTACGGTATCTAATGAAGAACTAGAGTTTCGTGAAGCATGTGCGACCGGTTGATTTCGACTTTCTTTGTCTAACCGTCAAAGATGTCAGACATGGGTGGTCATCCATCCCTTTTTTAATTGCGTTTGTCAGGTAGTAAAGTTTCGACGTTTGTGTAACTTGAATTTGATTTTCAGAAAGGTAAAACAAGATAAAGAATTCGATAGACCGGTAAAATTTCGTATATCTAAATCTACGAGAGGACCGTGCTCCTTTTTTAGCCTTTCTTGAGAAATCGCCCAAACATGAATATATTAAGAGTTAACACCTCCGACGACCCTAAATTATGGTAAAGGACAAAAAAATTCTAATTGGCGAATATTATATTTAAAGCGTGGCGTCCCGGGGTGGTGGTTTTTCACTGCTAGCGCGTCATGGGGTTTACGGTAACGCATGGCGTCGGTCTGGCCCAGTTAATAAAAAATAATAATTGATCAATTTAGTCTTAAATTTTTTACATTGATCTTAATTCGATCTATTTAATCAATTTTGCGTTGATCGGCCAAATGAACCTTGACCATTAGATAATTTTTAATAATTTTTATTTTTTTTTGAATTTTTATTAACTTTTTCATTTTCTTCTCTCTTCTTCCTCCTTAGACTATCCTTGCGGTGGTGGCAAGCCTCGGCTAGGCTCGTAGCCATTGGGTGAGGCCATGAAGCTCTCGTTGACCCCCGGTGAGGGTCGCGGCCTCACCCCGGTTGATCGATCGTGGCCTCGCCCGGCCCATAGTGAACCACGCCGCTGCAACCAGGCGGAGTGAGGCCGCTCACACCGGATATGGGCAAAGCCACACTTGCTCGCGGCACAGACAAGCTAGCGGTCGTGACCCGTTAGCCAGCAAGGCTTCGCGACCCTCGCCCGACCATCGCAGGGCGGTCGAGGAGGGAAAAAAAGAGAAAAAAAAGAATTAATAAAAAATTTTCAAAATAATTATTAAAAAATTGTCACATCAATATCTAGCCACCCGTACTGCTTGAGCATCTATGTTAGGGTTTGACCGTAGCTGATGTTTGGATCAGCGTCGATTGTTCGGGAAGTGGCGAAATGGTGAATTGGCGTTAATGCGAAAATGTTTAAATGAAGTATTATTAATGCAATAAGTTTTATAACTTCTTTTGTACTTTTTTCCTAAATTATGTTTGTTATCTCGTAATATCTTAAATTCTTTGTCATGTCACAAGAAATTATGAACTATGCACACTGTCATACCAATACCTTAAACCTTTTTTTGTCTCTCATCAAAACCCTTGAACTTGCACCAATATAACAGAAAAAGAACAAAAAAAGCCTAAATTAAGTTTGAGGATGTGATGGAGAAAACCATGCGTTTCCTTCCACTCCATATCACAAAAATTTCAATTTCTTTTTTTCCTATGTTTCTTCCCTCAAATTCTCATTTTCACATCCTCACCATCTTTTTTAAAAATAAGCCCACATTTGTCTTCTTCATCTCAATGCCTCCATCATGAAACGTGATGGCATCAATTCCAGTTAACACCATCTTCATGATACATAATAAAAATGAATTTCCATGGAAAAAAAATAATTGAAATATTGAGCACGTTAAGGTTGAAGAAAATAACCAAAAAAAAAAAAAACAATACATATATTAGTGGGTTTGCCAAAGATAGTAGCCAGCCGCCGAAGCTGAGCGAAGGTGGGTCTTGACTTTACGTCCATGCTCATCTAGAATTTCAGATCAACGGCCATCCACTTCTTCGATTCTCTCCAGCAGCAATCTCCGCCGTCCGGTTCCGCCCTTCCGAGTAACTTCCTCCTGCCGCTATTTTTTAAAATCTCCGCTTTTCATCACGTGGAGTGGATAAGCACGAAGAGGCGTGATCCGCGGATTACTCATGGGACTATCTCCTTTACTTAACAGGATCTTTTAAGCTGATCCGATGAAGGATGATTCCAATGTCTATATCTCCTCGTGCCGCATGATATTCTAAGTTAGGTGTTTTGCATAGGACACTTACGATAATGTTTCCTCGCGTGAACGTGGGGACATTTAGGATTCAATTTTGGCTCTTCTAAGATCTTTGGCAAAAATTCCAAAATGGGCAGCTCTCACCTTTCCCATAAGTGCTGTTGGAGATGTGGTTAGAAGCTTATTTAAATTCTTGACGTTGAATAGATTTCCCAAACGTTATGGTTATCTGACCTAGCCAGGGCATTTGAAGTTATTTGGTGCAATTAGAGATTCTCCTTTATCTTGATTGACATGCGAGCTTATCTTCTGCGATGCCTCTAAGCTAGTGATCGGTCTTAATAATCATAGTAACCTTGAAGTGGTGTTATGCGAGTTCAACATGATGGGACATTCGTGTGAAGACTTATTAGGAGATTTCGCGACGATATTGTTTCCGATGTGGTAGCCTATCACAGTGAAGTATGAAGTACACTTGAGAATGACACATGCGTAGTATGCTCGAAGCAGATATCACGGGCGTCTCGATATGTTTGATCAATTTATGGATGGGAACTTCTGATAAATATTATTGAGTTACATGTATGAGTTGTGTTAGAAAATCTCACGTTGGAGAATTGGTATGGTATAGAGTAATTAATATTATCTAATTGGGCCATAATTTGGTTGTTTTAAATTTCTAGTAAAGGTGGGTCATTGACGAGTTCGGGCTGCGCTCCCTCTTGGCGATTTCTACGTCCCAATTTGTTTGGTGTTTCTTGAATATGAGTTTGGTAACCAATCTTGATGGTATTCTTGTGTGAGTTGTGTCAGAATTTCCTACATAAAAAAATTGGTGGTGCGGATGAGTTAATATATCTTCTAGCTAGCCTAAAACTCATTTATTTGGTGCCAAACGCTCAATTTACTCGCAATTTTCCCCACAAAAAAATGATTTTTTTTTTTGGTAAAGCCAAAAAAAGATTTTGATATAGATATTTATCAGAATCCCGCAGATTTTAAAATAGCACAAAAGGCTACCATATGCATATTTCTAATAATTTCAGTAGACAAAATAACAGCGCAAATCCTAAAAGGTGTGAAGTTCATGATGAGTGCCAGGACCTACCCGGCAATTATCTCATTTCATTATAAAAACATCCAAATTTAAAATGCTAAAAGCAAAAGAAACAAATCCATAATTAAAACTAAATTCGAACAAGCCACCAACGGGCTAAGCGTCACGAAGTATACGAACCCACCTCTCCTTCGAGATAATTCACTAGTGTTTCTTCTATTTGGCCGGCTGATGAGCTGCTATTCATTGCATTGAACTTGTGAGAATCATGCACGAAAACGAATACGATGAAGCGTTCGGTTTTTCCCTTCCCCCACACAATTATCGCACGCGTTATCATCTAAAGATTCAATTCGAGTTTGATTAGCGATTGTCTAAGTTTTTTAACCATCCACCCAAGAAGGTCTGGTCACGTTAATCACGAAACCTTGTGTCAAATGTCCAGGGTATTGCTAGCTAATAATTCGAACTTTGACAGTCAAGTCTTGTGATTAGGGATTAATTAATTAGCGGGTCACCGATGCTTTTCTTTTCATCAAATGAAAGCAATAAATAAAGCATAAATCATTTTTTGCATCGAGATCACGCACACTACAGGATGGGGTAGACATTCAGAACTTCAGAGTAGAAATGGTGGGTTTTTGAAATTAGGTGGTCCATATTTTCACTAGAAAAGAAAAGAGTTGAGGATGATTTTGTAATTTTAAGTTAAGGGACCCGACTTTTTCAGATATTTTAGGCAGAAAGTTGCCTATCTATTTGCGCTGCCAAATCTAAAAATTTAATCTAAATGCCAAAAATGACTGAAGAACGTAAATATATATATATATATATATATCAATATTTTTTATTCTTCAAAATTTTTTGAAATTTATCTAGCTACAATATTAAAATAAAATGCTAATACCGGAAAATATTTTGAATAAATTTGGGCGGACTGACTTTTTTAGGGTTGTGAAAATGGGCTACAGTTGAATACGTCAATTTAACGTCATAAATTTGCTATTCCTATCGCCTAAACTAAAACTTGAAGTACCTTTCTAGGTGTTATGGAAAAAATCTAATATCAAAGCATTTATCAATTCCGAAATTAGCAAGTCAATTGCGAAACGATTTTCTTCCATAAAGTTAAATTGCACTTTAAACTCAAGGTAGGCGTGGTAATTTTCTCATATCTTTAAACAAAGTGGGAATTGATATTATCAATTATAAACTTTGAGTTAACAAGATTAAAGTTCTACTTTGAGTCGTGAATATATCCATATGAATCAAGGAAAAACACCAAGCCAATCACCCCATTTGTTTCTTATAAAATTTTCACACCAACAAGTCTTAGGTTGTCTTTAGAGTCCTATCAATATTTAGTTTAATCCACACTAAAGACAAATGATCCCATGTTTGACCAAAATTGGAGAAATGCATGATCTACTTAATATCGATTTAATCATCGGCAAAGCTTTAACGATTTCATATGCGTACGATCAAATTACTTGTCCCAGATTTGAAGGAAAAATAAAGTTGTCCCGGAAAAACTCTTTGTTGTATCCACACACGCTTACTTCAAAACTAATGCTCGATCAAGAAATAGTATTCTAGTTCGTTAAGGATTGAAGGACTCTTTCTTTTTGGTCGGTGAATTGAAGTGACTTTAAAAGCAACATTTTCCGTGTTTCTTTCAATTTGAGGAAATTAATCGAGACAAAGGCCCTCCCGGAAATTTTTTTTTTTGGAGAACTTTTATGATGGCAGGTCAAAGCCAAAATTAAAAGGAAATGAAAATTTAAGTCGGCTGCCCTTTTTCGGCTAAAATTTAAAGTCGACTACCTACTAAACCTAGGGTTGGTACCTATTCAAGATTCTTTTTACAATTTTTAGGGGCTTCTCCTGTTTTCCCACCTAAGCTTATCCGGCAAAAGTAAATCCGACTTTCGATGATGTGATGAGCCCTCCCTCTTATCAAATATCAATTGACTACTCCACTCTCTCTCTCTCTCTCTCTACCCAAGAATGACGTCGTAAGAAGCCATGAAGAGCAGAAAAAAGCCACCATTTCCGTGAAAGTGCACCTCAGACGGGCCCCCACGGGGTTTTGCCGGAGGGGCCCCTGGGATGTCTGAGGGAATTTGCTAGTGAGGACAGCGCTTCTTTTTGCTGGTCAGGACAAAACCGAGCGACAAATTGTAGTGACAGCCGAGGTCGACGGCAGACCGGCACGCCGACGCCCGCACGCGTCTCGCACGCATCTGATCTTCCGCGCCACCTGCTTGACCCGGTCGCGCTGCGCGCCTTTTGGGATGGACCGAGGGGCGAGCGAGTCACTTTATTAAGCCATTCCAAATATCGTGTCGACTTCATAGGATTCGGGTATCATAATTTTATTATCTGCCAAATATTCCTAAGATTATTCGATGTATATTCTCCTCATCTTTTCGACCTACTTTTATATTTTTTTTTCTTTTGGGTACTATAGATGAGATAAAAGGTTGAATTATTGATTCCACGTAAACCAATATAATTTCCAAGCACTGAATTTTCGATTCAATATGCAGTTTATAATTTTAAAAATAATTAGGTAACGGTCTTTAATTTATTGTGAGAATAATTATACATATTAGAGAAAAAAAAATTATTTAATAAATAATTATAAATTCTTATGCATCTCTTCTTTTAATAATTTATGCTTCATAATAACTACTCTTCTCATAAAATCCCGATTATGTTAGCAAAGTGCCATGACTTTTTGTTGACCAGCCAAGTTCAAGATCGAGTTGGCGAGCCTGATTTTTTTTTTTTCCTTTGCCATAACAAAGTGGGTCAATTGTTGGAAATCCTCACCTTTGCCCGGATCATATAACATATAATAAATTTGTCAATCGGCCGTTCCATGGCAACTCCCTAAATCCCCAAGGGCAAGCGCGTAATTTCGCCCCCGCGCCGGCTCCGCTATATATGGGCACTCCATGCGCAGCGAACGATGAAGAAGGAGAAAAAAACAAGAACTCCCAGTCAATCATTCATTCACACGCCCCTCCTCGTCCTTCTCGAAAACCTCGCGGCTCTTCGATCCCGAGGGCGCCTCGAGAATTTCCCAAGAAAAAATATCTCGCATCGAAGAAGGGAAGTTCCACCTTCTCGTAGGGGAATGCATAGAGATGATGATAGCCCGCCGCCCTTCTTCCCCATCCAAGCCTGAGTCGTGTTGGCGAGCCAACTCGCGCATCGGCGGCCGGACCTGCCACCGCAAGCACGTCGAGGACGGGTGATCCTACGGTTCGCCCCTGACCTCCGGCCGCCCGGTTTTTATCTTTGTGTAATCTTCTTCTCTTTTCAATATCTCTCGGCCGCGGGTCGAAGAAAGGACCCGAGTTCGGGAACTGACGTGGGTCTTTCGAAGTTCTGGTTCTTGCCGTCGGCGAGTGACGTAGGAGTTCCTCGTCGGGAGAAGAAAGAAGGCCGGAGGATGACGAAGGGGGGAGGACGGGAGCTCGTCGATCCTGCACGGGAAGTACGAGCTCGGCCGCCTCGGGCACGGGACCTTCGCGAAGGTGTACCACGCGCGGGAGCTGCTGAGCGGCCAGAGCGTGGCGATGAAGGTCGGGAAGGAGAAGGTGGTGAAGGTGGGGATGACGGAGCAGAATCAAGCGCGAGATCGCCGTTATGAAGATGGTGAAGCACCCATCGTGAGCTCCACGAGGTGATGGCGAGCAAGTCCAAGATCTACTTCGCCATGGAGCTCGTCCGCGGCGGCGAGCTCTTCGCCAAGATCTCCAAGGGGCGGCTCCGGAGGACGTCGCCCGGGCCTACTTCCAGCAGCTGATCTCGGCGGTGGATTTCTGCCACAGCCGCGGGGTGTACCACCGGGATCTGAAGCCGGAGAACCTGCTGGTGGACGAAAACGGTAATCTGAAAGTGACCGACTTCGGGCTGAGCGCCTTCGGAGAGCACCTGAGGCAGGACGGCCTCCTGCACACCACGTGCGGGACGCCGGCGTACGTCACACCCGGAGGTGATCCGGGAAGAAGGGTACGCTGACGGTCCAAGGCGGACCTGTGGTCGTGCGGTGTGATCCTATACGTCCTCCTGGCCGGGTTCTGCCCTTCCAGGACGACAACATCATGGTCATGTACCGGAAGATTTACCGGGCGATTTCAAGTGCCTGCCTTGGTTCTCGCCGGAGGCCCGGCGGCTCGTGACCACAAGCTCCTAGACCCGAACCCGACCACCCGAATCCCGACTTCCCAAGGTCATGGACAGCTCCTGGTTCAAGAAGTCGGTCCCCACCAGCCTGGTCCCCAAGGAGGACCTGGAATTCGACGAGGAGAAGGCGGCGAAGGTGCGGCCGCCGGCGACGATGAACGCGTTCCACATCATCTCCCTCTCCGAGGGGTTCGACCTTTCCCCGCTCTTCGAGGAGAAGAAGCGGGAGGAGAAGGAGGAGCTGCGGTTCGCGACCACGAGGCCGGCGAGCAGCATCATATCGAGGATCGAGCAGGCCGCGAAGGCAGCCGGGAAATTCAGCATCAAGAAGACCGAGTCGAGGGTGAAGCTGCAGGGGGAGGAGGCCGGGGAGGAAAGGGAAGCTGTCGATCGAGGAGATATTCGCGGTGGCGCCGTCGGTGCTGATGGTGGAGGTGAAGAAGGACCGCGGGACACGCTGGAGTACAACCAGTTCTGCCGGAAGGAGCTGAGACCGGCGCTCAAGGACATCGTCTGGACATCGCCGGCCGGCGATGATTCGTTGCCTGCTTAAGAGAGAGAGCGGGGGTTGTACATGTAGATCGGATTATTATGTTGGAATAGTTGTCCAGCAGGAGCAGCAGATCGCAGAGGAGTCGGTCTGTGGTCTGCTGGTAAATCCAGTGGTTGGTTTGTATGTTCTCCAAGTTTTTTTTTTTGGTTGTGAATATGTTGCAAGTGAGACGTGCTCTGTCTCAAGTAAAAGAAAATCTTCGATTCTAAAAGCTCAAATCCGACGTCTTTTTCTGGATTGGGTCTCGTGGTTCGCATGAAAAAGAGGGATCGACGGTCCGGGTAAATGAAGAATTGAACTTGAGATCTTAGGAATTTAAATTATCAAGAAAAGGTCCGAGATTTACATTCTAATTCAGCATCTATCTATCTATCAATATGAAGAGTTGGGGAGTGGTTTTTCTTGGGGTTAACGTGCAGTCAATTTAGATTCTATGTGAGCTTTGGGGAGATCCAACATGTCGATAGAAAAACTCTAATAGGATATGTCTTCAATTCACTTTGGAGGGTATCTATAACCGTCTATTCACATAAGGAAACATTGAATTTTGAACCAAGTACGTGCTCATTTATGGGTGCAGGTGGCGATTAAATTCAAATCTTTAACGTAAGTTATTAATTTGGTTGACTTCTTATGTCCAATTGATTATAATTTCCTTCCATGCTTATTTTAGTTGGGAGCCTCTAGATACATCTTTGCTAGAAGAATTACATATCATCCGGTCAACCTTTCAGAGTGATGGGTTACGAACATGAGCGTCGCTCATATTTGTCTATGTTTTTCTAATTTGTACGTACGTGACGTCGATAAATTGAAATACAATTATGGAGGGCGTAGTTGAAGTTTTCCCTAACATTCAGCGATGGAGAAAACATAGCTCTAATTAGAATCACTCACGTTACTCATCGGTCGAGTCACTTGGTGATCATAAGACAGCCACAACAGTCCATAGTCCCACGTCAATTACAAATCTATCACACACCCTAATCACAACGTATCTAATCATACTTTATGTTTACCACGTATCTAATCGTATTCTATGTTTACCAAACGATGTCACAACCAAATGACCGGGACTCTTCTTATTATAGTAATTTGTTTGTGTTATTCACTTACTAACACACACACACACTTGATATGATAATCTATACTTCTATACATAACTGTAACTAATGTATGTCAACATAAAGATTAACGGAGCACGCGGGTTTAATACGTTCTCGGCAGAGAAAGTAGAGTGTCTAAGGAGCAACTGCTCGATCTCTCCCTATTCCGGGAGAATCAAACGGAGCAGTTCCTAACACGAACGCGCCATACAAAACACGACGATACGATTAGGGCCGAGTAGACATCTACTTCCATACGATGACTCCCCCAACCAGGATCCTGCGCATGCCCACAGGATCAGCACACCGTACGTCACGACCTTTATCGTCTACGAACTGAATGAAACCACCTCTGGTTCTCTTCAATTATTCACGAGAACTCAATGATTGTCTCCCTTCTTTCTAGCTCCGCTCTCCATGATTGTCCTCTTTCTTCTGACTCGCTGCTGCACTAGCTGCACTAAGGCCTGCAATGTCACAAGATCCCTGCATATCTTTGCCCTTCGTTGTTTGGTCCACCCCAAATTTATGTTTGAAGGAATTCGTTCATTAACAATTCTGTTCTCCGGAAGTTATTTCTATTTAGAAATGATTTACTTTCCCCATTTCTATTCCTTACAAGAAAAAAAAAAAAATTCACTTCGTGTTTGTATTTCAAATTTATTATTGACCATTTTTTATTTTCGAAATAGAAAAATTAATCGACGTTATTAAATGGATTTATGTTTTATTTCTATTTGAAATAAAAAAAAAAAAATAAAAAAACGGAATGGTTGTTAAACGGACCCAGAACTATCAATTGGTTAAAATGATTTGTGAGGATGCTATTGCTAATTCTATACGTGCAAAACATAGGGTGCGAAGAGATTCTATATTTGTCATCCTTATAAAATAATACCCCGTGACTCGTTCAAGTGAGGAGATTGGATCTGGATCGATTGGTTCACCCGGCCGATCCATTCGTTTTTCAATTTCTTTGTGCTTATGCAGTAATTCTTGTAAAGCGTTAAAAGAAAGCAGCTTTAGAAGAGCAGACTGGTTTGTGTCGAGTTAAACTACTTTTGAAATGTCACGTTATATTTTCAAATGAACAAAAGAAGAGAGTAGAAAATCGATAAATAAGCCTACAAAAACTTGGAGGCGATCGAAAGAAAGCCAAGTCCCTCGGCAACAACTCAAGTGCCCTACTTGTTGTCAAAGGACTAGTTGATAATTATCAAAATGTTTATAATTAAATTAGCACATTTGAAAAGTTTAGAATTGAATTAACATTCAGAATAGGTTTAGAATTTTTAGACGGTTTTTCCCGGAGGACAAGTTTTTCATGCAGGAAACATCGATTAGAGAATCAAACCAGATCTTTGTCTGCATATGCTTGGAACATCCCTAGATATCATCTGCATTACTGCAGTATTTAATCGGAGATTAAGAAGGTTAAGCTTAATCATGACCGCAGAAATCATTGGGCACAGGGACAAGGAAATGGGACACCACGTAATCTAATTTAATTCCCGGATAGCGACCCCTGAAAATGTTGCACCAGTTTCTATGCGACGTCAGCCGGCACGAGTGTCTTTCAAAGACCACTTACTGATTATCCTGAATTAGGTTTCTTGTCCGCTGGCCTACCTCCAGAGGAAATATGATAATCCACTCTCATTAATTTAATAAATTAAACCTTCTCTGAAGTGTCTGCTGTTGCAATTGGACAAGTCATTTTGAGCAGCAATTGCTACCAAGGTCCGTTGAATAATCTGTTTTTCTGATGAATTGAGCTAGACTAAGGTGTATCTAGGCAGCGTTAGATGGAATCAACTTGGAGCACTCCAAGACTTCAAAAGATAGGTATAATTTGAGTAGCTCTACCTGTACTATGATCGCTCGTGATATTTTTTATTCGGATGCTATATCGCGATCCTGTCAATATTTTAATAGAACGATCAATCCGAATAGAATTGTCTCAATGTACCTAGCGAAGTTTACTCATTATTGGATATGTTTCATGAGGTTGTTTCATGTAAACCGATTATCAAGTGATAATAAGAAAGATGGAACACCAAGGATCAAACACTTTAGACCTTTAGGGTGCGATTTGATGTAGACCACTAGCAATCTTATCTAAAAGGGGGATGAATAAAAACTTGTCTGATTTAGGCTCACCGCTTTCACATAAAAAAAATTCTGGAAAAACATGTTTTGGATTTTTTGATATTAGTTTTACTTTAAAAATAAATTGTTTGGAAAAAATATTTTTTCCATGAAGAAAAAGTGTTCTAAGATAGAGAGAATGTTTTCCACTTTTGAGAAAGAGGAAAATATTTTCCACACCTTCTTCCACCCTCACTTTCTTTCATTAAATACCTTTTTTTTTCTTTTATTATTTAAATTTTCTTAAAATAAAATTTTTAATTGTTTTTCTTTCTTTTTTTTTGTTCCTTTTAGCTTCTTCATTGGCTAGTCAAGCCATATGCTGGGCCGCGACCACTCATAGGCAAAGCTGAGTCCGCCGGCTTGTGGTGAAGTCGAGTTCACCTTACGCCAAAGCAATAGACCCGCGAATTAGCCTACTGAGCGAGGCCGAGGTTGTTAGAGCCTCGCCCAAGTAGCCGACACCATGGGCTCAAGTCAACTCGTCGAGCCCGCCTAATCAAGGAGGATAAAAAACAATTAAATAATAAATTAAAAAATATAATAATAATAAATTTATTGACATTGGTGCATAAAGGAAAAGATTTTTCTTACCAAACTACAAAATATATTTTCTAGCTCATTTTGATATTTCAGCCAAATACTAGAAAATAAGATGATTTTTCTAAAAAATTTCTTTGGAAAACGTTTCAAAACGCTATATTTTCCACAAAAACCAATAGCCCTTCAGTATATGAAGCTTTCGCACATCTAGATAAATCCACCTTCATAGACAATATTGAGTGTTGACATAATGTATTCAAGATTTCAATTCTGAGCTCTCTCAACAAGGCTCAATCCAAGACTGCGAGGATAGGAGTGAGCTCTCTTGCTGTCTAGTCAACATACTTGTCAATGAAAGAACACGCGTGTAATCGCACAAGGTGGTGATCGACTATGAACGAGTGTCAATTTTCGAAACCCTCGACAAGTCCTCGCCTAATCTAACTGCGGGATTGGGAAGCCGCCACGGAACCCGATAAGATGCGATGGACCCATTAATTAGCATAGTAAACCGGCCTGATCTGACGAATGAATCTTAGACAATACTTATTCTCTCTGCAACACAGTTTACCACAAAACGCATGGGGGCCGATACTCCGCATTAGAAACAGACACCAGCCGCGCGGACCTCCCCTAGTTCAGATTACGCAGGCGAACTGAAGAGACGACAAAGCGACATGGGAGTGTGCCAAGTGAGTGTTACCTACGCATAATGGAAATCCTAAC